>CM043118.1:26407867-26807867 GCA_023701765.1 Hylyphantes graminicola | reverse complement strand
AAGTTCAGTGCAATCTGTATAGTTTTACATTGGCCTCAATTTAATGGTAGAGGGCCATACTCTTTTGATTAAATTTTCTATTATTCTACGATTATTATCTCTAGAAGTTAGATTTTCTGAAATAAAAGTGAAGAGGAATATAATTAATGATTTTGTTTCAATTTGATCTTTATATTAAGGATTTTTGGTTTCATTATATTCTTAAATTTGAGATACCCCCGTTTTCCCCCGCCCTGGGGGAAAATGAGTGTATAAAACTAAGTTCTCTAAATTGCCAGATATTAAAGAATATAATGTGGAAAAATTAAAAACATCTATATATTTGAAATCTAAGCAATTCAAATGCATATTATGTACAAAAATAGTCCCCTGAAAAAAAACTTAAAAAGTAAGTTTTTAGTGAGATGCTTTTGAAAATGGTTGATTTTACCTACATACCTACAGTTTTGTTGTTATTCAAGTTGCTTTTCAAGATATTTTATTTTTGTTTTGTAATAGGAAAACATCGTCAATAAGTGCAGAATGGCGTTAAAATGACCTAGAAGAAATTGTTTGTTGAAGATCACTGAAGGAATTGATAAGAGAAATTCGGATAATAACTATGCTTCGAATAATTGGAGTTATGCTGTAGATATCTTCTTTGAGTTTTCTTCTCTAATGGGGCTGCAATATTGGCGATCAACCATTTTGCAGACTCGGCATATTCCACAGAACTGTGAGCCATTTTTTGTAGAACCATCTAGGCTACTCTCGCTACCAATTTTGAAGAGCAAATTTCAATGAATCTAAGCTCTCTGTGGATGTTAAAGTACCCCGAGATTTAATTTTGCCGGGAAAACAAAGCCAAACGGGCCCTCCAGGTATCTTTTACATGCCACATAATTATCCCACGATTTTCCCATAAAGAAAATCCAACGACCCAGCCGGGGCACGAGCCCGCGCTATAGTTTTTACGAGGCGGACCCCCATTTAGCCTCTCAGCTCGTTATATCTGTGGAGTCCAAAGTAGTGTACGATGTCGCTCGAAGTTCCGTTGGGTGCCCGCTCAGTTTCCAGAATGGGTCCAGGTATTTTCTAGAAAGGTTCCTGGTATTTTCCAGAAAAGTTCCAGTTATTTTCCAGGAAGATTCCAGGTATTTTCCAGAGAAGTTACTGGCTCTAAGTGGGATTGTTTCTTTGTTTTTGGGGAAGGTTACTGATATATTATAGGAACATTACTGGTTAAAATTAGGCAGCTCAGCTGCCCATTATTTCCCAGTAACGTTCCTGAATTTTTTTTACAGTGTATCTATAAGCGGATTTTTCCATAATCTATTGAAACATTCACTATAATAGCGAGATAGCCCATTGTTGACCAAGACCTGCTGTGCCAAATGTAACTTTGGTCACGAAGCGAAATGTCCATTTTAGATTATCAATCTTAAAAAAACATTCTTAAGTGTAAGGATAAAATTATAGATATTTATGCAACTAGTGCGAAAAGTAATGCTTTTTAAAACAAGTGGATTTTATTTCACGAGCGAGGTACGAGCGAGTGAAATAAAGACACGTGTTTTAAAAAGGTTACTTTTCGCACGTGTTTCATACACTATTTTTTATAATTGCATGAAAAAAATCAAATCTCATTGGCTGAAAAATAATTCACGTGCTAATTAGACTAAAATAGACTAAGAGATGTCACGGAAAACAACCAATGAACTCGCAGTTCGGAGCGCGTGACGCTATAAAAAACCAATAAGCGTGTTTCAACATTTTGTCAAAGAAAGCAACCAATGAACTCGCAGTTCGAAGGGCGTGACTTAAGAAATATTCCCATCGCGAGAAAAAAATTCATTGATTCAAAAATAATTCACGCGCATAATATTTTTAAATACAGCAGATCGATAAATATTTGGATTTTATGAGTATTAGAATCGAAATTTTACTTGAAATGTTGGCATCTTATAAAAAGAATGCGACAAAGTCTTTTTTTCACTGCTTTTGGGTGAAAAAAAGTACTTTTTTTCACTGTTTCAAAAAGTCTAGCTTTGTGCACGCGTCTGATATTGAAATTATAATGTAAAAGTCGGCTTTTTTTCAAGCAATTATAAAAAAATATTTATTGATAAGTCGTATGGATGTAATTAACTTACATATGTAAATGTCAAGTGATTTGAACACACAAATTTTAAATATAATTAGATTATTTATCGGCAATCATTATTTTATACGTTAAATTAACATTTTGCTCTAGATACTAATTCAAATTTAAGAACAAATAAGTAATAATTCGAATTTTAATGTTAATCTAAAGACAAATTTTACCGGAAATAGGAAATTAAGAAAATATATATTGTTTATTTATACCTTTTAAAGGATATTTAGAATTCTTAAAGGGAAATGAAATAGTTTTCTTCATGCACAAACCATTTTAAAGATATTAACAATAATCAAAATATTGATTAAAATAAACTTTTTATAACAACGTGCAAAAAAGTTCACTTTTTTACATCATATTCATTCATAAATCGTTGCGAAAATGACACTTTACGTGCTTGCGTCACAGACAGTGAGCGAAAGTTTCATTTTCGGCACAGTTTGGTAAAGTAAATAAGAGTATCTGATTGGTAGAAAAGCAAAATGATGTCATGAATATCTCAATGGAGACTAAATGGTCACGAAACTCAGTTAATTCTATTGGTTCATTACTTTTGCATTTTCTAATCTCCATGGAAACTAAAAGTATTACAAAAATTATTAAAGGAAATGAAATAAGATAAAAGTAAGAACACAAATTTCACTCCAAACAATACTTTTCTGGAATAAGATTCGACCAAACTTGATTAGCTGCTTTGTTAATTTAATCTGGAAGTTCGTCGAACATCATTTCAAATTCATTTTCACCTATGTTCGGTAGCACTAATTAATCTAAATAATATTTTGATTCAAAATAGGAAAGTATTTTGCAACTTTTCTTTCACTAATTTGCATTTTCGAATATCTCCATGGAAACTAAAGGATGTCATGAAAATCACTCATTGGTAGAAATACTTTTTTGCACGTCATTATAAAAAATATTGTAAGCAAGCACGTTCCGAATAATACTTTATTAAGCTCGTGTCATAATTTCACTCGCTCGTACCTCGCTCGTGAAATAAAAAGCCACTCGCTTAATAAAGTATCATTTTCGGAACTAGTTGCTTAAATAACTATTGGTTGAGTTTAATTGGTTTATTATTGCATATTAATATTAATATTAATAGAACTTACATTTGTACCTCTTTTAATCTGTATTACAAATATTAATAATTATTTTTAATTCAAATGAATTTACGATAAACTAATTGTATAATTAAATAATTATCATAAGGTTTGGTTTAATTGAGAAAAATATTAATTTCCTAAAACCTAGAAAATAATTTTAAATGAAGTGTTCCTAAAATTTCTCTTTATAGACATTTTTACCTGTGCCGTAATAAAATGACATAAAGATATTTTGGTTTGTAACTTAACGTTATCATGCTATTTGCAATTTTAAAAATCATTATCATATTTCAATATGCAACTTTGAACCCAATAGAAAAATCATAATTGACTGGCATAAATATTGAAACTACAAATACTATATAAATTCAAATACAAAACATTTGAATTCAACTGCATAAATACAGGCTTATCCAAATGCATTCTCTCTGATTTCTCTCTTTTTCCAACAAACATGCCATTTTAATACGGCTCATAGGCAGTAGGGTGTATCGAAAAAACAAAGGTTTTAATATCAAATTTTTAATAGTGCGGAAAAGTTGCCTTATGTTATTAATATCGAAGAACTGAAGATTATGTATATATCTTCAGCTGTTTCTGGAACCGTTCATTATGCAAAATTCACTAATTTTATCTTTTATTCAATATATTTTTTTTAAAAAATAAGAAATTGAATTTTCAAGTTTCGCTAGTGCCGAATAATTGCCATATTACATCCTTAGAGGGAGTACAAACTTTTATTGGTGTTGGTTAATTTCTTCAGTTGCTTCTAGGGGATGCTTATCTGGCCGAATTTTCTCTTTTCAATGATTTTCTTCAACACTTTTACGACTATAATTCTTTTAATTAGGGTTATTCCGCCTCGGTGGCTGAATGGTTAGTGTACTAGCCTTTGGAGCTGCTGGGGTCGGGTTCAAATCCCGGTCAGGCATGGATGTTTGTGACTGTCAATAAATGTTGTTATTTGTCTATGTGTTATTCATTTCTTTGTGACTGTAAAATTTCTTTCTGTCTGTCCCACTTGACGAAAGCTTATAAGCGGTTCTCTGAACAAGCACACAAGCTGGAATATATATGTATCATACCATACCATACCATACCTATTAGGGTTATTTCTCTTAACATTTTTTGAACAAACAAATTGTGCAAATGTACAACCCGTACATAGAAACAATCCACAATGATAAATTTCACAAGAGTTAAATTAAAATGCAAACAATAGAAGTATGGTTTCCATGTAATTTGAGCCCGGCTCACTTATTGAAACCGGCTCACTTATTGCGCAATGACCGCCCACAGGACTTTCGGACCCAACAGATTTAACGAGCACGTACTCCGCATATACTCGGTGAGTTTTCAGCGACCAGGTTTCGATCGCGCGACCTTCCGATCCGCAGATCGCTACTCTGACCACAGGGCGCCTCACAGCCCCATTTTGTGATGATTTTTAAAACTTCAAAAACAGATCTTGCTTATATTGCAGCCCCTCTGTTCGAAACCCCTGTCCTGTCACAGGCCGTCGTCGAAGATAGTCATTTGTTTTGGTCACTGAGAATTGTACCTTCAGCAAAATTATTACAAAGGGTTTTTTTAATTGATTTCCCCACTTTTAAATTTTCACTCAACAACGTGAAGCCTTTCTATGAATTATCTTTTCAACTAAACCAATTACCACTACAGACTATTCTATACAGCGCTTTTCCCCGTATCATTTTTCCCCAACTGAATTTATCAACTGTCACTTTTCAACTAAATCGAACGTACTTATTTTCCAAAAAAAATCTTATTTTGTCTGAAACGCGCGGCACTTTTCCACATCATTCTCAATTGGGGCCGCGGGTAGCCTAGTGGTTATGGCCTCGTTCACGGAACCGGAAAGTACCTCGATCGAGTCCCGATACCACTGAAGACCCACCGAGTATATGCGGAATGCGTGCTTGTTAAATCTGGTCCCTGAAGATTATTTCCCTCCCCTTCAGGGACATGTCTAAATTACGGAGGTGGAGATAGATTGCAGCATCTGTCACTTATGTGTGTGCTGTGTCGGTCTTACTTGACGAAGGTTTATACGCGAGTCTCTGACCAAGCATACAAACCTGAAAATATATGTCTACCAACCAACATTCGCTATACAATCTCAGCGATGTCTTCTGAAATGCATCCCTCACTCAAAGTCAACATTTGTATTTCGTTTCTTCCTACACAAATCAAGAACATTTTTCTTTTCGACCGAATCAAAAAGTATTTCAGAACATTTTGCTTAAAACTCGTATTTCCGAAGATATATCAATTTTCCCTGACCCAATTTTTCAGCATAATTTTTCAACTGTCACATTTTACAGCCGAAATTCAGCTGAACAATATCCTACCCAAATCAGGAATAATTTTCTTTTCAACTAAATCAAAAAGCATTTCAGAACATTCTGCTTTTAAACTCGTATTTTCGAATATACATCAGTTTTCGCCGAAACAATTTTCAGCTTAATTTTACAACTGTTACCTTTTCAGCTGAAATAACCATGTCCGAAACGTAACTTTCCCTCGTTATTCGCGATACAATCTCAGCAATATCTCCTGAAAATGCATCCCACACTCAAAGTCAACAATCGCATCTCTTCCTACAAAAACCAGGAATAATTTCTTTTCAACCGATTCAAAAAGCATTTCAGAACATTCTGCTTTTAAACTCGTATTTTCGAAGATATACCATTTTTCGTCGAACCAATTTTTCAGTTTAATTTTTCAATTGTTACCTTTTCATCTGAGCTAAACATGTTCGAAACGTCACTTTCACTCGTCATTCGCGATACAATCTCAGCAATAACTCCTGAAAATGCCATAAAATTTCTGGAAGAGAAAATAGGGAGCATATGATAACGTGGCATATCAAAGATCCCTTGAGAACCCCTATTGGCTTGGATTATATCTACAAAATTAAATCTCTCTAAAAATTGCTTTAAACTAATTGATTGCTTTAAACCATTTAAGTATCTCTAAATATAAAGAAAAATTGTTTGCGAACCAATTTTTCAGCTTACTTTTTCAACTGTTACCTTTTCTGATGAAATAAACATGTCCGAAACGTCACTTTCCCTCGTCATTCGCGATACAATCTCAGCAATATCTCCTGAAAATGCTTTCCACACTCAAGGTCAACAATCGCATCTCTTCCTACCCAAATCAGGAATACTTTACTTTCAAACCGAATCAAAAAGCATTTTAGAACATTCTGCTTTAAACTCGCATTTTCGAATATACATCAGTTTTCGCCGAACCAATTTTTCAGCTTAATTTTTCAACTGTTGCCTTTTCGGCTGAAATAAACATGTTGTTAACTTATAGTCATTCGTTGTCCATTCTTTTAGTAAATTTCATGAGGATTTGTTCAAAATTGCTGATTATTAGTGACTCCATTCTTTGAATAATACCCTTGAGACGCAAAGAATCAAACTTTTGTTGGACATCTTAATAATAATAATAAGGGGTGGTTCGTTGCTTCCAGTGATATTTTTCGGATGTTTTCTCATCGTTTTCTTCCAAAATCAAGTTTTTAAATATTTTTAGTTTTGAAACCAATATCATATTCTTTGTCAGCATAACATTTTCTTACATTTGGTACCAAATTCGACTTATTATGGTTTATTATTGATTTTAAAAAAATTCAAGCTGGCGGATAAAAACATAATTGTCGCGACAGCACGGGGTGCGATTTTTAGTATGTTCATTAGAAGCATGTTACTTACTATTTGCAACATGAATAGTTTATGTTCCAATTTGTTCTAGGTTAAGGGGGAATGGGCGAGAAGGACCGGGGATCTCCAAACTCGAGTGCCTCAATGTTAATCCAATGGGGAAAAAACTATTTTATTTGCCACATTTCTCCGGCTGTATTGAATATTTTTACAAGCGGATTTTTTTATGTGATAAATGTAGCTGACTTACAGGTCTCTATCTTCCCACTTTTTGAAATTGCTTCGAATATTTTGTGTAAAATAATTTATTGAATATTAAAAAAAAATATTCGTACTAATTTCAAAAAGTGGGATTGTCGGGACCTGTAAGTCAGCTACATTTATCACATAAAAAAATCCGCTTGTAAAAATATTCAATACAGCCGGAGAAATGTGGCAAAGAAAATAATTTTTTCCCATTGGATTAACATTGAGGCACTTGAGTTTGGAGACCCTCGGTCCTGCGCGCTCATTCCCCCTTAAGGTGTTTTTTCGCTTATTTCTACTGCACTATGTCCGAAACATCACTTTCCCTCGTCATTCGCGATACAATCTCAGCAATATCTCCCGAAAATGCATCCCACACTCAAGGTCAACAATCGCATCTCTCCCTACCCAAATCAGGCATTCCGCTCCAGATAGTTTCAGATCCAACATTACCCCAAGATTAATTACTCCATTTATCGGATTTCACCGAAGCGTCTTCAATACCAAACAGGCAATCATACGTTTTTCCCATTAGTATTTGTGCATGAGCAAGAACCATCGGAAACGCAGAAGAATACCTAAATATGCCAAACTCATGTTTTTTCTTCTTCGGATAATGGCATTCCTGATTTAGTTTGGTATTAAATGTAATAATGCGGATAAAAATGAATTGACGTAAGCCGCTATCTAATACGGAATGACCGGAGCGTGTAATAAGTAACTGAAAATCTTATTCGAATCTATGATATTGTAATAATCAGATATTTTTTGTTGTTGGTTATATTTCTGCATTTTGGTTATATATTAAATCTCAATAAAAGAAAATATAAATTTAATGAACTATTTTTGTATATTTTATTAATTGAATCATTCAGTATTTCTATAAGTGCCAAAAATTCTGGTTGTTGAATATTACTGGTCTAGAAGTTATGAATGGAAATAAGCAAAAACATTTGTTGTTAAATGGAATAAAATTAATTGTAAATAAATAAGAGAGCAAAAAAGTGAGTAACAAAATCTGGTGTGCATTGGACAGTTCTAAAATTTATATTTAAAAAAGTAATAATTTTGTACTTTCATTACATATTTTCCTCCATATTTTGACAATAGGTTAAAAAGAGTCCCTGCCAAAAAATCAAAATTGGAAAATATTAATGGCATTAGAGTATTATTATTTTGCAAAATGTGAATACTTCGAAGAGTGGATAACAATAGAGAGTGAGGCTAAGAGGCATATTGTAATACAAACCAACCAAATTAAACTTTTCAAATACTAAAAACTTCAAAATTTATAATCGAAATAACTATGTGAATAATAACTTTGATTTAAAGCGAGGACCAAGCATGCTTTGGAATTCACTTGGGTTTTCCCGAAGTATGTTATTTCAGATCAAATTTGCCTTACAAAATAGGATTTTTTAAAACTAATAAACTTGTGAAATTTATGAACGTATGTATCATTAACGCTATCAAGTTTGCACCAAGAGGGAAAAATTCTATTTTTTTAGAATCGTTTCACGAGTTCTTGTTTGATTTTCATGAATTGCTATTTAATGTAATACAAATTTAAACTTACTAGTATACAATCAATTAATAATGATAACTATTACAGCCCAATAGGAATTAGTACAGCTCGAATTTTTAACTTCCGTACTGAAATACGTTCAAGAAAAAATATCCAGGAAAGTCAAAAATTAAAAAAAAAAAAACGCGATGTCGCTAAAAGTAAGTTTCGTCTTCTTCTAAAGCTTTAAGATTCTCAAAATATTCTTAGAAAGAAATTCAATAATGCAAGATTTCTATTCCCAAGGACAAATTTAACCTTTATGTCGACTTTTTGTAGCGGTATTTACATCTTACAAAAGGACTGATCAAAAATATTTAAATTTTATCCTTACACTTGATTTATTTATTCCTTTAAATTCCATTTTTTACTCCCCCTTTCTCAATTTTCTTAATTGCCTTATTCTAAATATTTAAAATAACTCGTGTAACTTAAAATGACAATGATCATTCATATCAAATTTGTCTTACATCAAAATATTTGTTAAACTATTATACTTGTGGAATCTAAGAACATATTTATCATTAACGCACGCTACATCAAGTTTGGCTCTAATAGGTCTTAGTTAAAAAATTCGAGTGATAATATTTATTTCTAATGATTATTACATTAAAAGCAAATTTAAGCAAAATAGAAATCAATGCAGTAATTAATAATAGTAACTACTACAGCGTAAAAGTAATAAATACAACAGAATTACTGTATTTATTACTTTTATGCTGTAATAGTTACTATTATTAATTACTGCTGTACAGCTATTACTATTATTAATATATTAGTAGCTATTACTATTATTACTGTAATAGTAACTATAACAACAGAATAGTCATTATTTTAACTTTAACTGCTACCCTCCATACTGAAATACGTTCTAAAAAAAGTTCCAGGAAAGTCAAAAACTCAAAGAGCGATGCCGCCAAAAGTAAGTTTCGTCTTCTTCTAAAGCCTTAAGATTCTCAAAATTTTTCTTAGAAAGAAATTCAATTATGCAAGAGTTCTATTCCCATGGAGAAATTTAACTTTTACGTCGACTTTTTTGCAGTATCTTGAAGCGATGTAAACATGTTGCCTTTTTTGGCTCGGGATTCAAGTAGTGAGCAAGTATTCGATGTATTTTCTCATTGGATTATGCCTGTGTATTTTTATCGAATGATCTAATCAACCTACAAGGTAATTGTGAGGGAAGAATGCATTGAGTTTATTAGTTTTGATAGGGGGTTATAACATGAAAATATACAAGATTTTTGCTATTCAATTGTGTCAAAATCAACAAATACAAGTCTAGCTATAATGTTTAGTAAATTCTTCACAAATATGTATTTTACAAAATTTTGGGTAGCATGTTTTAAGAAAAAAAAATTTAATTTTCATTAAAAAAAATTAGAAAAATATTCTTGTTTGAAAATAAAAAATATTTTTTCTAAAGCTGGCTTTTATTCACTGTGATAATCTGAACAGTTTGAAAGAAGAATGTAGTATATTGAACAATTATTTAAATCGAGAAGCTTGCGGACAACATTTTGATTTTTAAATCAAGAAATAATTCTAAATAAGTTATTTATGAAACATAAAAACATTTATTACATTTTTCTAAGAGGTATACAATAAATAAAAACAAAAATGTATACTTTCAAGAAAAGTTTCCTGAGACCCCTTAACTTTTAGGGGCCCGGATCTCCGAGTGATTTGGACCATTACGCTAGCAGTCTGCACGCTGTAACGGATTCGGGTTCGATTCCCGCCTTCGCCCTGGATGTTCTTCCTTTCTCTGTGACGGTAAAATTCCTTCTGTGTCTGTCTTACTTGATGAAGGCTTATAAGCGGGTCTCTGATCAAACATACAAGCCGAAATATATATGTATTTACCCTACCCTACCCTATCCTTAACCATCCGAGGGATACAAACGTAAAAAAACCATCAACGACGGTCAGGTTTTCCAGAAACCTACATAATTTATATAAATTCAAAAGTTTCACTTTATTTTAAAATTGATGATTAATTTATAGTCAAAATATAATATAATTTTGCATTAATACTGCCTTTGACAAAAAACTAAAATATTTAAATTCTGTAAGTTGGTAACTGGAAACAAATGAATGTGTTAGTTCATGAATCACTCTTTAATATGTGTCATAGCATTTGCATGCTTAATTAGCATTTAAAGTCAAAAAATCAAGTTCGGGTGTGATTAAAATAGCTATTTTTCAATATCAAACGCAGACAAAATCAAATGATCACATGATATATATCTTTGGCCGAGGTCCAAAACCATTCCTGATTAATTGTATGTAAAAAAATGAGAAAGTTTTTGAAGCAATAGTGTTCAATAATATGTGTTTTGTGAATAATTAAAAACATAAAAATTGTGAGATAAACAGCAAAGCGTAATTAAGAGTGGAGTTTTAAGAAAAATTACTGACTCCTAAACACATGTAACGCTTTTAATGTGTCGATAAACACACAAATATTCCATCTACACTGCTTGCCAACCTAACTCGGGTAAAAACGAGAGTCAAAAGGCAGAGGGAAAAGGGCGATTGGTCCGTTAGTTGGAAGCTTTTGAAAGGTAATATTTACATACAAAATAATCTTAATACAATTTAACCAAAATTCACTTTTCATTCCGATAAATTTGCCAATTTTTCTCAAATGACATTCAAATCTGGTAGACCTTAAACGAAATTAATGTTTAAAACATGTTTTCCGGATGGATTCACAAATTAATGAAACTCTTTACATATGCGCGGAAGGATCTTCTAGATAGCATATTTCTATTTACCCAACTTAGGATGGCAAGGACTTTATTTAATGCTTATTTTAGACTTTATTTAATGCTTTATTAGACATTATTATATGTTTTTTTAGTATTTATACTACCACTTGTAAGGTCAATGATAATTGAAACAGTGATAGCCTTTAGATAAAGGGAATGACGAAATAAAAAGTACATTCCTACTATTGAAAAAACAAAACAAAGTAAACATCAGATTTTTTTTTTTGAAAAAAAGCTAAAGAAAATGGTTATAAAGTGGACAAAACAACTTCGATTTGTTTTGAGAATAATTAAAAACATAAAAATTGTGAGGTAAACAGCAAGGTGTAATTAAGAGTAGAGTTTTAAGAAAAATTACTGACTCCTAAACACATGTAACGCTTTTCATGCGTCGATAAACATACAAATATTGCATCTACACTGCTTGCCAACCTAACTCGGGTAAAAACGAGAGTCAAAAGGCAGAGGGAAAAGGGCGATTGGTCCGTTAGTTGGAAAATTTTGAAAGGTAATATTTACATACAAAATAATCTTAATACAATTTAACCAAAATACACTTTTCATTCCGATAAAATCGCCAAATTTTATCAAATACTATTCGAATTTGTAAGACTTTAAACTGAATTAATGTTTTAAATATGTTTTCTGGAAGGATTCACAAATTATTTATGGAACTCTTTACATACGCAGAAGGATCGTCTCCATAGCATATTTCTATTTGCCCAACATAGTTTGGCAATTAGTGTAGACTTTATTTAATGCTTTATTTGACATTAGTATATATTTTTAAGTATTTATAACACCGCTTGTAAGGTCAATGATAATTAACGCAGTAATAACCTTTAATAAAGGGAATGACGAAATAAAAATTATATTCCGACGATTAAAATACAAACCAAAAGGAAACATCATATTAAAAAAATAAACTAAATTGTTATAAAGTGGACGAAACAACTTTGATGACATGTATCAGATAATTAAAAAAAAAATTACAGTTAAAATTAAATTTAAATTTGAAAAAAAATCTTCTGTCTCAAAAGTTTCAATTTCAAATATAGATTTAGCTATTCAGTGGACAGCTTTCTACGTATGAAGTTTCTTATTGGGTGTTGGGGAACAATTATAATGTGTATCATTATACATTATTGTATACAATACTTGGCAATATCGATAAAATTGCGTAACAAATACTTCATGATATTAAATCATAGATGGCACCATGAATGGAGCTGACAACAGTTGCTAAGAAAATTATAACAAAATACCTTTTTACATTGTCCATTTATCTAGATTGAGATGTTATTCTGAAATATTGCTTTATATTCTGTGGAACCTGCGTAATATTTTACTATAAATAAAATACCAAAAGAAATACTAAATACCTCTAATATCAAATGTCGCTATTATAACGGGTTTCTTTCTAAATTACTAAATTGGCTTATAGATGGCACCACAAAAAAGGCTTTATCAAAAGATACCTTTAATTAATAACATTTTAATCCAACGAAATATTATTAAAATGAATTTTAAAGAATTAAACTTTTTATAAATACACATATTTCTTTTAAAACGGTTTTCGAAGTACTACAATTGTTAAAACTTGAAATATCCGAAAATTGTAAAAACAAGTTTTTTAGCATTTTCAAGAGTATTTTTTTTTTAACTTTAATACTGAAGACGATATGGAAATATTATTTTTTAATTGTCCCACTTTCCGTGAAACAAATTGTAGAATAGATATAATTTTGAAAACGGTCTTAGTTGCAAATCTCACCTTCTTCACAGTTTAACTTAGATCCGTTGCGTGTATGGAAGGGGGCGAACCCTTATCTTAGATAAGCTTTAAAGATTCTAAATCTTGCAATTAGAATCTTCATATAATGCATTAAAATAAATTTCTGCTCCGCTGTTACAGCTCAGTTTTACCATGGATGTGATAAATACACCTTCATAAAGAAAAGAAAAATGTTTTTTTTTATTTATCCTCTTGCAACCTGGCGTCCACATTTGAAGAATTTTCTAAAACCTCCTCACCAATAATCAACGTGTTAATTAGTTTCAAAATCGAACTGGTCCGATAGAAGAAGATCTAAATATCAGTTTTCAACCTTTGATTACCGGTATCAGTAATTTTTTTTTCGATAAAAAATTAAGTTGAACGATATTCAATAAAATATTAGAGTTCTCAAAAAATTAATTTAAACTTTTTTTTTCAAACTTTTCGCAAAGTTCTTTTAGTAGATAATTTTAAAGGCAGTTTGCATTAAAAAAACAGTGTTAAAATAAACTATTAACTGCAAATAAGTGATACAGCTTTTCTTTATGCATTTATAGCACAAAAAATTTGCAGTTTTAGAGTTTAAGGCGTGTCTCTCAAGAAGTAGTTAACATATTTTTTAAAAAAATTACTTTGCAAAAGTACTTTTAGCATATATTTGCATGAAAAGTAGGGGAGAGTGGGGATTAAATAATTTTATCTATTTTACTTAATTAATAATCAATTTTTTTAATCTCTGATGTATTTCAGCAAAAATACAAGAATTTTAATTTATTTTTTACAAGCTCATAAACTGAACATTCGTTTACTTAAAAAGTCATTCGACAGATGTTAAAACATTACCATATTTTTGTTGCTGACCATTTTAAACAAACATGTAAATGTCCCATTAGCCCCCATAAGTGTCTAATGATAAGACATGCTAAGTGTTGCTTAAATAATCAAAAAAAAGGTAGGTGAATCAGAAAATGACCAGAAAATAAAATTTTAAAGCAAATACCATTTACAAAATGTATTCATAACGAAATTTAATTTTTTAAGCAATTATTTTCCATTGAAAGGTAAAATATATAAGTAACACAAAAAATCGAAAATGCTCCGATAATTTTTGTTGAATCACTGGAAAGTATAGTTTTATAACTACATATTTAGTTTTAAAACTAAATCTTCTAAATTTATCCCAAACTTGTCCTCGTTTTCAAGGTCCGTGAATTTAAAAATTCTTTATCTTTAAATAGCTTACCCGGAGTTCATCGCCTTCTTTTTGAGAAGTCAATCCAAATAATAAAGAATAGCTTGCTTTCTAGCAAATTTTACCAACAAACAATTATTTTTCTTCACCAAGCTCTGTTCAGATGTAATTAATGAAATTGCTACTGGGAAAATGTCACCAATAAAGCTACTTGAACTTTCACTTATTATACGATGAAAAAAGTTCAATAAGTTTAAAATTACAGTTTAAAAAAAGGTTGGCAACCTGTATGAATAAGATATTAGAGATTTATATAGATTCTTCAAGAGAAAAAATACAGGAAAGCTAGGTTTATTCGGGTCCCATTTGTCCCCGCAGTGTTTTTTTCATATAAATGATCCAACACAGAAGCGCATGTATTTCACTACAGTATTTGGCATATAATATCTTAGCCTACGATACGTCATCTACCTAAAACTTTAGTTTTATTCATGAACATTTTTTATTTAATACTTCAAAAGTGAAAAAAATATCCACTTTTAACTAACTTTGGATTCTCCAAAACAAAAATTCTCTCCACTTCAACACATGCTTTTGTTGGAAAAATCTTTGGTTGTTAAAATATTAAGTCTACATTGGACTGTAGTAGAAATATTTGCAAAAAAGAATATTTCCCCTCGCTTAGGCCCCTTGTCCGATTAGCCCTGCTTCCCAATAGCCAACACTCTCCCCTATGTTTTGATTAAGAATTTATTTAAGGTTTAATTTAAGGTTCTTAAGAGCTTATATATTGTATTTATTTGTATCGTCTGATAAATATAAATAGAATATACATGATGTTTACAACCATGTATTACAATAGCAATCAAATATTATCTAACTTGACAAATCTTTTAAAAACAAGTAGGTTTGTTACAGAATCTGTCACTTACACCGCTTCCACAAAACATATTTTTGTCAACAGGAAACACACTAAGAGCTTATATATTGTATTTATTTGTATCGTCTGATAAATATAAATAGAATAAACATGATGTTTACAACCATGTATTACAATAGCAATCAAATATTATCTAACTTGACAAATCTTTTAAAAACAAGTAGGTTTGTTACAGAATCTGTCACTTACACCGCTTCCACAAAACATATTTTTGTCAACAGGAAACACACAACACCTCAGAAAGAAATTCGCCAAGCAGTCCTTAAGCTAGTTCTAATTCAACTTTTATAAGTAACTAAACTACTTTTATAAGTCAAAATTAATAATTTTCTTTAATCTTCTTCCGCAGATTTGATAATTAATATTTATCGCTTGCTAATTTTTTTGAAGTTCGAAGAATAATGATATATTTTATAAATAACTACCTTTTTGCAGCCACAAGTTTACATTTCGAAAAATAAATTTGTGAATTTCTTGCTTTAAAAATAAAAGCGAAACTTTGCATATTTTTATGCAAATTTAGAATTTTTTATGCATCTTTCTTCATTCATATATAATGAACCTTTAAAATAACTTTATTGTGCTATTACAACAATCCAAATTGAATTATTACACAAAAATAAATATTTTTTTCAAGAATTTCATTTTTATTTTAAGTAAAGTTTCTCGGCCGTTTGATGTAATGGCAATAGTGAAAATATTGAATAAAAATGGAATTTGCATGTAATTTCAATGTAGATTAAATTTTTAGTTATTTAAATTTTAAATAAACTTCTAATCAAATTTTTTTAATGAAATTTGGAATGTAGTCTAAACTGATTTTTTGCTTCAAAATGACGTATCCCACTTGTTTGTGAGACTTTTGGTTCTTTCTGTGAAAGTGGGTGACAGACAGACAGACGGACTGAATGATTATAAAACCTTCCACTTTTTACGTTATAAACGTAGTGTGGAAGCTAAAACCAGACCTTGATAAATCCATTATTACCACTCAAAAAATAAAATGGGTAGGCTACCTGCGCGGGAGTTATGTAACCCCTACAACAACAAAAAATATATTCTCGGTCGAACCATTCGGAACCCGAAAAAGAAGAAGGCCTAAACTCAGATGGCTCGTCTGTATTGAAAAGCTGCTTTAAAACTCTTAAAATTATGAACTGGAAGTCTCTGGCCATTAATAGGAAGCCTGGAGTTCAATACTTCGGAAGGCAAAGTCCCATTCTGGACTGTCAGGCCATTGAAGAAGAAGATAATATCGTAAAATCGTATATTATCGTAAAATTATGGTAGTAACATGACTCGAGCCTTTTGCACGCCACATATATTAACTTAAGTGCATTGCAATGTAGGAAAAAGTTTCTAAAAACCGTGTCATCATAATAAAATTGCCTCTTCTACAAGAAATTTTCAAGTATTTCAATATGATTCAAACCTATAGAAATTTTCAGCTGTTGCACACTGAGTCAGCATTTGAAATGAGTAATAATTGCATTAATTTATGTGAT
This sequence comes from Hylyphantes graminicola, assembly GCA_023701765.1. NCBI lineage: Eukaryota > Metazoa > Arthropoda > Arachnida > Araneae > Linyphiidae > Hylyphantes > Hylyphantes graminicola. The sequence continues at coordinate 26,790,934 of CM043118.1, read as the reverse complement.
AGAGGTTAAACGTAACAAAGTTTAAATAAGCTGTTAGTATGAATTATCATCGAGCTTTAATAATGCTTGTTCTTGAGCAATTGCCTCTTCTACTAGAAATTTTCAAATAATTTCAATATGATTCAAACTTATAGAAATTTTCAGCTATTGCTCACTGAGTCAGCATTTGAAATGAGTAACAATTGCATTAATTTATGTGATAGAGGTTACACGTAACACAGTTTAAATAATCTGTTAGTATGAATTATTATCAGCTTTAATAATGCTTATTGTTCTTGAGAAAGCTGAATGTTTGTATCGTTTGGAGAGATAACATTGAATAAAATAAGGTATTATCGGCAGTATTATCGCTGTTACGTTGAGACGCCTTCCAATTCAAAATCCTCTTTAAAAGTAAAAAGAATACCTGTCTGACACGATTGTGTTTAAGATAAAAAACAAGTAAAGTTTTTATGTATTCTAACAGGTAATTATGAATGAATTTTATTATTTTAGTAGTTAGTAAAAGTTTATTTTCTCTTAATTATTTAACTTTTACAATTAGTTTATAAATTAATTAAATGCATTTGTTTTTAATTCACCCGTATGAAGTTTGTTAAGTCAAGGCAACATTCCATTAGATTTGGTTAAATTGAAGTTGCACTAGAGCTATAAGAAGGCTATTGGCGACAGATCCCATTTGGTGTACTTTATTGCAAAGCAAAAATATTTTCATCTATACACAGAAATTTTTACAATATAGGGTGCTCCCAAAGATTTCTATCAGGGGAACGCTACTGTGCTGCCATCGGCAGCCATGGCTCACTAGGAGCCTGAATAGAGTGGTAAAAGTTCTAGTTAATTTATAAGTTTGATACTGAGAATGGAAGCACGCCCAGGGCAAAGCCAGGAATCGATCCCGCACCCGTTACAGCGCGGACTGCTGGCATATGGCCTTCGATCCGAACCAGTCGGTCATCGAGATCCACATGCCACCCTATATTGGCTCTAAAGCGGCGTGTTGGTCCTTGGTGCTGTGGGTAGGTTCAGTCTCTACCCTTCTATAGATCTCTTCGGGTGCTCCTGCAAAATTGCAAGCTAGAAAGAAACCGAAAAGCTTTTAAAAACGAATGGCACCGTAAATAAAAAGGAGATTAAAATGATTTTTGACAAATTTCTGAACGAAACCAAATTTTCTCAACATGATAAAAATACAAAATTTAAACTCATTAAAATATTTTGGTACAATCTAAAAATTTCCATTCAATTTTAGATAAAATGAAGGTTTTTTTTCAAACTTCTTTATGAGCTCTAGCCTTGCTCAAAATATTTAAGTTATTTTCAATGCCTTTTACGCATGAAATTCATTTGAAGAGCTCTTGGGGTGAATTGAATGTTTTAGGGGAGTAACCTACTGTTATTACTTTGAATAAATTCGAATTTGCCACACACAAAAAACTAAACATGACAGAAAAAACTGTTTATATTTTCGAAATCAGCGTTAAATATATACATAAGAAAAACATCTTAACTTAAGTTCACAAACAAAAAAAGTTAAATTCGTAGGATAGTGTAACGCGAGATTGAAACCTATAAATGATAACCACACATTTTGGAGAAATAATCAAATCATAATTAAGAATTTAATTCTAATTAGAAAGATGTTAGATTAAAAACCAATACCCCAATAACTAAAACGTTGTTTGAAGATTAATCAGTTCTAGTACTATTAAAATAAGAAGAAAATTTCGAAAATTACGATCATGACAATAATTCTTTTCAGTCACTTTCATTTTTCGTTCATTGCCATCACTGCTTATTTAAGTCATTTTTATAAGTATACTAAAAATACTTATTTTGTAATGATGCATAATTATCCTTCAGCCGAAAAATTACAAGAAAAATTGTACTTTAAACATTTAGATTTTTTAAAAAAGTTTTATGAGTTTGGGTTTTAAAGAATTTTTATAATTTTGGCATTTCGAAAAGGGCGCAGGGCTACAAAAATTTGCCAAACGGCCGCAAGTAGCACATGAAGGCTCTAAAGCGACATTTATACGAACCAATGAGTTCAGTGTGAGGAAGGACAGTGCGATATAAAAAATTTTTTTGGATGATAACAATGGTTTTCTAGTTGAGAGAGAGAGAGAATAATCGAAGTAAAGAGGGTAAAACGAAGTAAAGTTAATAAACATTAAATAGGGTAACTTAAATGAAGATAAATTTTAGTGTAAAGAGGCTAACCCTCTAATGCATGAATTTTTTTTCATCCCGAAAAAATATATATGTATTCTTAATACTCATACATTATGGGAAAAATATTGAAGAAAATGTAATTGCATTAAAATTTGAATAATTTCATTTTTTATTTTTTTTATATATGACAAAAACCAACTACAAATTTCCAATTTTAATAATATTGACTAGAAAACTACTAAGTATATTTCAAAAAGACCCTCGTGAACTATAATTAATTTTTCAAAACAATTTATTTGTATTTAGTACTAATATTATAATACTTTGAATACTAAACTTCAAATTAGTAGCTAAAACTTCTATTAGTAGCTCAACTTCAAAATTCTATTCTATTAGTAACTAAAACTTCAAAATGGAATGTAATAGATGAAAAAACACAAATTTGTCGAGAGGGAGCTCTACTTTAATAGAATAAAGTGGATTAGGGTCAAGTGGGGTAAGTGTGATTGGGGGTAAGTGTGATAAACAGCTCTTGTAACTTTGGAAATCATTCTAAAAATCTGAAAGTTTGCAATATATAACATTAGACCACTTATAATTAAACTAAAAAGAAATATTGACCTTATTTTTTGTTTAAAGAAAGTTTTGAGCTTTTGAATTTAAGTGCAACTGTCTTCTTTTTATGTGGGTTTTCCTATGTGGGGTAAGTGTGATAAAACAGCAATGGTTTTGAAATGCAAATTTTGTACACTTAAAATTGGAATTCAAACATATATTTTTTTTTCTACATATGTATGTTTCTTATAATAATTCACTACCAATTTTAGGATTTGGAATTTACTTGAAGCAGAGAACGAATTTTCTTAATGAAAAATGCAGAAACCCTATCACACTTACCCCACTTGACCCTATGTTAATTGTTTCCAAACGGCAACAGTATGCATTAGAGGGTTAAGAGTAATAAAGACGACATTAGGAACAATGACCCACAGGAGCAAAGTGAGTAAGAGCATAAATAGGATTTTCAATGTAAAAAGGGAAAGATGAATGATGGCATTTCAGATGGTTTTCAAAGTAAAGAGTTTAAGAGGAATAAAAAAGACATAGCGAATAAATAAAGTGTAAAAGAGAGTAAGATGAATGAAGATAATTTTCAGAGTGAGGAGTTTAAGAGTAATAAATAGCGGACACAAGCAAAGATAGTAAAATTAATAAAAGGAAGTTCAAAGTAAAGGAGGAATTCGGGAGTGTGTGTGTGTGTGTGTGTGTGTGTGAGCGTGTGTGTGTGTGTGTGTGTGTGTGTGTGTGTGTGTGTGTGTGTGTGTGTGAGCGTGTGTGTGTGTGTGTGTGTGTGTGTGTGTGTGTGTGTGTGTGTGTGTGTGTGTGTGACTGGGCACCTGGGACCACTCGCCTAGCATGCAAAAAGGTCCCAGGTTCGGGTCCGCTCATCGCCAAAATAACTGCCGATCTGTAAACGGTCAGCCAAAAATGTCCGACGAATATATCCCCTTGTAAAGGAGTGCACATTAAATATCCTTCAAAGTCCTAGAGCTGCGTACGATGTCGCCCTTAACGGTTGCGTTGGGTGCCTATTCAGGTGTCGGCTCGTTACTTGACTGTGGTTCTAAAATACGACGCCCGTCATCAATAGCCCTCGTGTAGCTCTACTGCGACGATAATTCAAAACCTAACCTAACCTAAAGGAGGTATTCGGAGTATGTAGGCTAAACGGGGTAAAGAGAGAAAATAATCCAAATAATTTCTTGATTTGGAGTTAAGATTTGTAGTAGGAGTTATAGGTTAGACAATAAATATTTGTTTTCATCTTATTTTCAAACAACTACAAAAGTCATATTTTGCAGTTATAAGTGCGGTATTTTTAGTTAACAGATAGTCTCTGATAAGAAAGCAATTTCTTTTGTCTGGGCCCCCAAGTAAACAAGCGTTCCTTATCTTTTATTCTTGCTGATAAAAAGTTGAATATTTCTCCATGTGTTTCAATGTGTCCTTAAAAAATATCTCTTAAACTAACAGATGGCAAAAAACTTTCAGATTAATATTAATTTTTATCTTATATTTTGAAAAGTTTTTCAAACGTTGAATTGTTTTGCGATTGTTTTAGATGCGTTTTATTGTTTGACTAACTGAAGAGTTAAAAAGGTAAGCAGGAAAAATCAATTTCATGGAGTTTTGTATTTTTATGAAACTTTTTACCCTGTTATTTTACTAGATATTACTTCGGAAACGACTGTATATCTTCGAAAACGACTGTATATCTCATTTCACAAAAATGCTACAATTTGTAGCACTCTGTTTCATAATACTTGAATGTTGAATCTTGACTTTCATAAGAATTGAATGTTGTGCTTTTTGATATCATACTACCACATATATATCCGGTTTGTGTGCTTGATCAGATACCCGCTTATTAAGCCTTCGTCAAGTAAGACAGACGCAGAAAGAATATTTACAGTCACAAAGAAAGGAATAACACATAGACAAATAACGACATTTATTGACAAACACAAAGATCCATGAATGACAGGGATTCGAACCCGAATCCAGCAGCTCCAAAGGCTAGCACACTAACCATTCAGCCGCCTTCTTAATACGTCTGTAGATTAACTGATGGGGCTACTAACTAGTTATTTCTACATTACTCTTGATCAGAAGGTTAATTTAGCTTAAAGTGTTGAACGTTGAAATAAAGCCAGTTACGAACAGGAACAAATGTATAATTTATTAAAAGAAACAAATAAATAAAAGAAAAATCTAAACTGTGCTTAGGGCACAGTGCTAAGCTTAGACTTTGGTAAGCACAAGACTGAGCGAGACTGCCGGTACATAAGCAGTACACGCTTATATAGAGAATCAAAAATCAGAATTAACATATTACAAAAAGTTAGCATACGGGATATGACATATCAGAATTAAAGATCAGAACTGTTCACTTTGGTAGAAATAGTTCGTTATACTAGATCGTTCGAATTTGCTAGCACCACACGTCTCCCAAATTCAATAACTCTTGTCAAGCTCTAGTTTAAAGGGATTCAGCCGAGTTTTACTGCTCTCTGGGATCAAATTTAGCTTCAGTCAGATATTCATATGAATGCATTCGAAATATGTTAGAAGAAGCTCCTGCTTCAACAGTCTTCACCTGTCTCTCAAAAAATGAACCACACATTTTAATCTAAATTCTAAGTTTAAAAGTAGATAAATTTTTTATTAAATATATCTGACACAAAAAAAAGAAACATATTAACGCTGATCTAAAAATAAGTAAAAATGATAAAACGACCAAACATAATACAATTCTGCTATGTGTACATTAAAGATGCGAATAAAAAAAATTATTATAGGGTTCAGGAAGATATCAATAATTGAAAAAAGAATTTAAAAAAAGCAACGAGAAATAAGTTATATTTAAAGAAATGGTTTAAATCAAATTGAAATATTTGAATATCAATGTGTTTTACTTTGATGGCCAGGTTTTTAAGTTAAACTTATCATTATGAAAGTATCTAATCAAATACTTAAAGTGTGAAAAAATAATTGAATTTCAACATAGAATGGAAGTGTAATTTAAATATTATATAAATCAGATCAAGATAAATAAAAATACTTTTGACCTAAAATCTTTGAATCATATTGACAAATCAAATAAACTGCCAATAATAAAGCCCTACTTTCACCTATAATACGTAATAGTACAGGAAAACTTTAGTTAATTTGAATCACGCACACATTTTCCAATACCATAATAATGTTAAAATGCATGTTTTTGACTTTATCCTTCTAAACAATGAATAAACGTTGTGATTTGTTTTTTTAGTTTGCATAGATTCTAAGAATGATCAATTTTATTGATTTCTTTTAAAACCCATCAAATGTTGCGTGTTAAGGTGTTGTCTCAGTTTAATCCAATCAGAAGTTATTGATTTGGAACTATGTTCATAATCAATGAAAGGTCAAACTTTTTAACCTTTATTTTTAATTTGTATTAGTGCAATTGTAGTTTGTTACATTTATATTAGAAGATAACACTTTTTAATTTAATTAAGAGTTTGATTGAAAATAAGTTTTATACGTTTTTCAGATGCTGTTACAAAATAATTTTTATTCTACTTTATTTCAAAAGTTAAGGGCCGGGATAGCCTGGTCGATAAGGTCTTGAACTGGCATTCCTAAGGTTGCGAGTTCGAGTCCCGCTGCCTTCCGAAGACCCCCATGTACGCTAATGGTGACTGGTGCACGTTAAATCCGTCGTGGTCACAAATTCCACCAATATCCCATACCAAATCAATACCTCTGGGGGTGACAAGTCAATTCTGGGGATTCTTTAGTTGGCCTCTGTCTCTAAAAATTTAGATGGTCCACTTATGTTTAGTTGTGCCTGCCTTACTTGACGAAGTTTTATAAGCTGGTCTCTGACCAAGCCCACAAACCTGAATATGTATGTCTAATCAACCAACCAATCAAAAGTTAAAAAGTATTAGTTTGTGAAAGAAAAATGTCATGGAAGAATTTTTTTTTCAATTCAATACCAATTGTTATCCTACAAAAATTGTTTCGTATTATGGTCTTCATTTCCCTTATATTTTGTCTAATTAAATAATCTTAAACAGGAAGTTTATTTTTGCACAACAAATATTTTTACCAATGGTTGTAATCGAGTTCATTATAAGCGATTCACTCAATTTCGTTGTAGTAAATTCCAACTAAATTGAGTGGATTGCTCAATTTTCTATCGAATGACTATTAAAATTTTAGACTTTAATCATTGTGACTTGCACTCAAAAATTTGGCTTTACTAGTTTTTACATTTCCTTATTTCTAAACCGATTTCATTCAAAATCATTTTATTGTCAAAAAATAACTTCTTTTAAAGAGTCTAGGTAGTTTTATTTTTCTGAGTCCTTGAAATTTAACTCGGAAATATAATTAGTAAGTGTGTAATATAACTCTAAAAATGTCTAATGATTACATCTTTTAATAATTTAGTGTCATTACGAATTTGCTTTTGCTCATTTTAAGAGTTGTTTGAACCGAATTATTATATTAAAGTATTCATTTTTTATTCTTCAAATAAGTTTAAAAATAGTTATTTTAAGAATTTTTTTCCAAGTTATAAAATTTGTATAACATTGTAAAATTTTCATTTTTATGCGAGTTAAAAATTATGATTAAGAATAACGCTGTTATTTTCAATTATAAAATAACATTTAAATGTAATTTTATTTTCAATCGTTTAACTTTTGAAATTAGACTGAAGAATGTAGATAATTTTTAATTCACCTAAAGTAGATGTTTTTGTTTATAGTGTTTGTGATTGATTCTTGGATTTTTGTTCTTTTCATAAACTAAAACAATGTCGATGCATTTAAGGGGAAGCAGGGACGTCATGGGTAGAGACGAGTAAGTAAACATTATTTTGTCTATTACTTTTATTGTGCTTATATGCGAAGTGCTTAAAAGTAGAATAAAGTAACCACCAAGTAGACTTCAGAATTAAGTTTTTATAACTAACTGAAGAGTACACGGGAAAAACCGATTTATTTTTCAGAGAAGTTTCCTTAGAAGGCCACTTTGGCGATGATAGCGAGTGATCGCCTAAACTTGTGTAAGGAAACCAGTTCCTACTATAGATATCATAGTTAAAGTAATTGAGTGGCAGATCATGTGACCTCCAATGCTAACGACGGAACGCGCAAGGAGCTCCCAGAAGAGCCCCAATGAAGTCAGTGTTGTAGGTCACGTGATATGCCACTGTAGTACTTTAACTACTGTCTCTGTGGTTCCTAGCTACCAAGATTCAGGCGATTGGCGATCCCGACGCCTGGACCAAGCGAAGAAGAAAGAGAGAAACCGGTTTTATGCCACCAAGCAGACAATTGCGGGCTTCCGCCTAATAAATCAATCACTTCTTCCCGTGTACTCTTCAACTAATTTAAATTACGGAGTTATTTTACCCACTAACGACGATTTTGTGAATGCTATTAACACATTCATTTTCGAATTAAAACGTTATCTCTAAGTTTTTAAATTTTTTTCGTGTAACTTGAATTGTCTTACATAAATTGCTCATAACTATAGTCTCATAAAATTATCTTAGGAGACAGAAGGAATTAAAGTTCGGAAAATCACTTCCATGGAATACTTTATTCTTCTTTTTAAGCATGTCATTAGTTTTTAAAGTTAACAATCATATTTTGTGATAATGCTGTGAATACCCGTTGTTACAAAATTCTTATTTTAATGGTTATTTTTAAATGTATTCTTATTATGTGTTATTAGCATGGGATAACCTACAATATTTACATATTTAACAAAAAAAATATCATTTTCGTGTCAAGTTATTATTGAAAAGGAAGATTTTTGTCCAATTACTTACATAAGGAGAAATACGGGTTTATGGGTAGGACGTTAAATAATATTAATGGTGTACCAGATATTAGATTAATTTTCATGTACATTTAAAAATTCTAGAAGCAGTTAAGTTTAAATTTAACTTTTTGGGAACCATCACGCAAAATTATAATCAAATTTTTTATGACTGCTATCATTAAAAAGTCTTTTTTCGAAGTACCCACACTGCTGCGATAATGTTGTTGAAATTTCAAACAATCGCGTAATTTAGATATCAAAACTTTTCATGAGTTACTATGACAATGCTAAATAAAATGACATTTTATACATTCAGGCACGCTCTAAAAACTGTTTATTTTTATTAAAAACTTGAAATAATCATGCTATGACGTAGCCAAAATATAACACGAAATCAAATTACCAATATTACAAAAGAATCCAAGGCCGAAATAAAAATAAAATGAAAATGGCATTACGATGTGTAGCGTCCCAAAATGTTTAGAAGATTCGAATGATTTCCTATATTTTATAGCTTGAGGTTGGTTCTTTATCTGACTTTTTTTTGTGTTTAAAATTTGTGTTCCAACATAATCACAGAACGAATATGAAAAACGTCCATAAACATTTTCTAAAAATAGTGAGAAGTATATGTGAAGTTTTATGTAATTTACAATACATTTTCACGCAATATAATGTCGCAGATGTATAATGCCTAAGAAATAAAAAATAATCGTTCAAATTTCTTGACTTCGATTTAAGAACTAATTTCAAGGTTAAAAGCTTTTTTAATTAACGTTATTTATTTCCAATTACATGATTCCGCAAAATATATTTTGAATTTAATCAAAATCGGCGTCAGGGTCTGAGCAGTAACAGTTCACCATCAAATTATATAGTTCCAAAGTACAAATTAAGCATTGAGACAGGCTTAATGCCATTTTCATTGAATCGACCAATCTAGCTTAGAAACTAAATAGGGGTTTCTTGACAATCTGGCTAACTGACCGAAACACTTGCTTAGTTGCACCCCGACCCCGTTTTTTTTTTTTTTTTTTTTTGGAATTGTGAGCGCTGAAATGGGTCCTTACAGACGACTCCGTCCCTACATGGAACTATCTCTCTTTGGTATTATCTTCTTTTCAGTGTATCGACCAAGCTAGCTTAGAAACTAAACATTGGGGGTTTCTCGTCAGTCTGACTAATGAATCGAAACGTATGCTTGACTGAATCACCGGTCGCTTCAATGAGTTAAGATTTGAAAATATGAGATAAAATGTTCAAAATATCTGAGTAAAAAAAATTTAAAATAGTAAGAATTTTGGAATATAAATAAAATCACTTTTAAAAAATGAAAAAAAAGAGAGTTTTGGTTTGCAATAGAAGTACAACTGTATGAAAAAAAATTCATAAATACAAGTACATGGATCTCTCGATTTCGATAACTTCCGAATCTGAAATATAAATAACTATCCTCCCCCCCATTATAATAATAAAAATCAATGCGCATGTTAAAAAAAAGTCGATTTCAATGGACCCTGAAACATACCCGCTATGTCATACCCAAGGCACAAAAATTACCACGACACAGGTAAAAGAAAGAAGCCCTATCAGTTGCATTGACGCTTATCTTGAATTGCGTAAACAACTTGCAGTCTCATTTCTTTTACGTATTAACATCTTACCTATGCGCTCGGGATAGTCATGCCGTACTTTGAGGACAAGAAAAACTTCAGGTAAAATTAAGTTGTCATTCAATTCTAAGTTGTAATCACTAAGTTGTCATTCAATTTTGTACTTGTAAAGTCAAGTCATATACCACTTTAAAATGCGAAGTATTGGGGTCGAAAATTGAAAAAATTTCTCGAGGAAATGTTGAAGTTTTCGTGTCTCCAAAATATTTTAGGATGGCAGACGGCGAAGTTTTTGGTTTAACGATAGGATTGTGTCTTCTAGCTTGCTATTTTAATAATTTTTTATCTGAACTGTTTCGTGGTTTGCTTTTAGAATTGTTAGAGCTTAGCAAAAATAATTCATAAATGAAATTGAGTCATGCAAAGAAGACAAAAGCATGCAAATATGTGTTAAAATTGCATTTTTATACATCTCAATTAAAAAATGGAAGCGTGTATTTTTATTATATTAAAAATATTTTTTAATTAATTAGAAAAACGATATTTTGTATTTTTTTATGGAACTCCATTAAAAATACTAGTACAAGTTAACACGGATTAATTTTTTTTAATGCCAGCTCAACACCTGAAAACATATTATGCTTTATCTACTAACTTACGCTGTATTATGTGATCAACTCGAAATTCAAATATTTCTTAAGTAATGGAATGATTTATAAATAGTTAGGTTTGTATTTGCTAATGTTTGCTTTTAATTTTTATAATTTTTCTTAGAGTATTTTTAATGTACAATTTTTCTAGGTGTTTACTTACTTAGATTTTAAATTATTGCAAAAATGTGTAAAACTTTAGGTCCAAACAATAAATAATTTATATAGCTTTTATTTCCTAAATTAATAATTGGTTTGAACTATAACGGATATTTAAAAAATAATATGAACATTTAAATTAAAATAATATTGGAAAAATTTGGAAATTTTCGAGTCTTAGAAATATAAATCTATCTAGTAAGGACAGACAATTCGGAAAATTGAGGCATATCACTGATTGTGATACTGGAAGCCAGGGCAGCTCAGTGGACGGCTCAGAACGGTAAATACATAGTATTTCAACGCATACATTGTAATAAGTATACATAACACACATTTGTATTTAATTAAGCTTAAAAGTATGTTTGGTATTAATACAGAGAATAGTATTTAAATATAATACTTTACTGATGATTTTGTATTTATCTATAAGTAGTATTGGACTTAATTTCTCATTTGAAAGTATTAGTGAAAGAACGAGCTATGTGACATTTTTGAAAAAAAATTACATTTTTTACTTAATAAATATGTTATTACCTCTTTTTAAGTAAAAAATTCCTTCTCTTTCATACACTTTAAGCAAAATATATATTTTTTAATATTAAAGTTACCGTTTTCAACAAATTTAGGCTCAAACTAAAAACTTTAAAGCTCATTTTCTGGGTTTTACCTTTTTGTCACATAGCACGTTCTTGCATTCATTTGAGAAATTAATGCCACTAATGCATTATGAAATATATCATTTAACTATTTATTATTTTTGAAATAATCTTGTTCAAGTGTTTTTATGGGTTCTGGTAATGTGAATAAAAAAGAACTGGTACAAACTATCAACTATTTTAACGGTCTATAGTTTTTTATTTAAAAATTCAAATTTGATTCATATTAAAATTCCATTAAAAATATATTTAAATCAAATCATGCTCTCTGAGTAAATTAATCTTTTAACAAGCAGTGGGTTTAATTTTAGTAAAAACTTTTAAGGTTTTATTAATATATTTTTAAGTAACTCATATATTTTAATTAGCTTACAGCGTATATAAATAAAAGGGGATGTTTTTACAGTTTACAGCAATGAAAGTGTAAAAATCACTAAGGCTACGTAGATCGTTAATGAAATTTCAATTTTCACATTGTTGTTTAATTTAAGATTAAATTTTAAATTTCTAATACAGAAATGCCTTTCCAATTAATTGTACTACAGAGAAAGTATAAGTTACGTTACGCTTCATCAAACCAGGCTAATTTGTTTAAAATAGTTATTTAGAATTTTCTGACTTGCAATAAACATTTTTTAAATATTAATGTGTTCATTGTTTCTTTGCAGAAGCTGGTGGCAATCCAGGACCGGATTAGAACAGAAATTGGTGATCTTATCAACTGTCCTGTTTATTCTTGCGTTCTCTCTGACGATATCTGTCATTGTTATCAAAAACAGATCACCTGCAGGTGAGTACTTGGAATGCCACATAAACACTTGCATTGAGGGAATAATTGAAGCTCAGATTTTAAACTACAGTATCCAAATTATCCGAATTTTCGTATCAATAGTCATTTGGTAATTCCGAAAGTCTGATGATAATTAGATTGATTCTGGGGGAAAAAAAGTAAATTTTTCAGTTTATTGATGCATGTGCGTTGAAAAATGGGAAAAAATCGTGTGTTTTTTTAATGAAGAGTGTGCGTGGTTGTGCGTGTGGTTGTGCTTTTTCAGAGAACCGCTTATGAGCTTTCGTCAAGTGGGACAGACTCAGAAAGAATATTAACAGTCACAAAGAAAGGAATAACATTTAGACAAATAACAACATTTATTGAAAATCACAAACATCCATGCCTGACCGAAATTCGAGCCCAACCCCAGCAGCTCCAAAGGCTTTAGTCCTAACGATTGCGCCGCAACTCTTATTATCCGAATTTTTGGATCAATCATCATTCGGAATATCCGAATTTCTGATAATTGGATGCATACGAAAAAAATGTTTAATTTTTTAATTAATTGATGCATATGCGTTGAAAACGGGTGAAAAACAGCTTTTTTGTTAAATAATTAAGACGAAATTTTTGCATGTTCACCCTTTCAGTCCCAATGACAATTTGGAACCATCATTTTACAAATTTTTTACTGAATCATCTATAGCCATCTATAATAATAAAAGAAAGAGTCTGTCTGTCCGTCTGTCTGTGTGTATGTCTGTGGATCGCAAAAGACCTACTTAGACAGCTCTACGAAATTCGAAATTTTTAATATAGATTCCTTTTAACACCTACGTGTTCATATTTGATTGCGATTTTTAATTAATATAATTGGTTTTAAAAAAAAACGTCATCCACGTGGGATTGCGGGACGACAACAGTGCTTGAAAATACATGGACTGGGCTGAAACGGGGGCTTGACGCCATCCTCTATTGGTTTGATTGATAGAGTTTGGTTGAGATATGCGCTCGCCCTAAGGCTGCTTCATCCTCTATTAGTGTTTGTCTTTTTTAAGTGCGCATGCGCCAACACGAATTTAATTTTGTTTTGATTTTGAGTGTATTTTCAAAAGTAAGCATGCCTCTAAAAGGAAGCAATGCGAAGTTAACGGATTCCCAGTAAGGCGGGACCATACTGCTAGTTTATGATATGAAAAAGCACATCATTCGATTCTTCAAACTTTTTTCTATTAGAAATTTTTTTTTTTATTCCCAATAGATGTCAGCCCTATTATTTTTTAAAATTATGATCAGAAACATAATGATGCCAAATGGCATTACTGGGATTGAAAGGTTAGAGCCTATAGAAGGATGAATGAATGGTATGATTCAATTAGAGTTCGAATACATTGCAGAAAAATCTGTTAATTGTAAAAAAAAAAAGCATTGTTGTAGAGAAATACATATTATATTCGTGTCTTTTCTATCTTCTTCGAGGCTATTGCTAGAAAGTGTTTGAAATATTGATGATGGCTCGGGATCTTTCCTGGAGGTTTGGTTTGTTTTAGAAACTTTTGAAGCTTTTTTTTTTTAATCTTTTTTTTTTTTTGTAAAATCACAAGTCGTTTCCAGAGACATTAAATAGAATGGACTGCGCATTCATAGTAAAGCAGCTTAGGGATGTAAAACCGAAACAGTTTTTTAGAAAAAGCGGTAGAACTGGTTTTGACTGAAAAACCGGTTTTTTGCATGAGGCTGGTCAGAACCGGAAACCCGTTTGTTATCGAGAGAACCGATGGAATCAGGACAACCAGTTTTTTTTGTTTGACAAAACCCGCCATCCCTTGCAGATTAGCATTATGTCCTAAACATCATAAATCGCCAAGAGGAGAAAGGTTGCTACAATGGCAACATATCCTACCGTTTCGTTACGAACTATTCGAAATTGTCGCCATACCTAAAAATCAGCTGTCAAGCCGAAGTGGTGACTGGCATTTATTTCTAAGTCACTTGAGTTTCTACCAATCACAGCTGCTTTCGATTTTTTGCTCATAGTTCTTATTTTTATCTTATGGCTTTAATAATATTTAATTACGTTTTTTTAATCTATGATCATGTTAACAATCATGAATGCACTCTTAAATAAGTACTATTTTATTAAAGTTGCCGAATGCATATGCAATTCCTCTCGAGGTATGAAAAAGGATTTGTCTCATTTCACAGGTAAAATTTATCTAGTTCTGCATACTTTTAGTAATTGTGTTCCTTATAAACCCATACTTCTAAGCGAGGGAATTTAATCTAAAAATTTTTTTACACTGAAGAATCATCTTTATGATAAGTCAACTTTGTTAGAATTCTTAATTAAAATTAATCTTTTGGGCCAAGTCAATTAAATTAATGGTCTGAACTCATTGACAATTTAGAAGCAGAATATTTTTGGTACATTTTGGTCAAAGAGAAACCTGTTTCTGAATATTAGTTTTCGAGTTATATTGATATTTAAAAAATCGAAAATTTGTTGAATATTGAACAGATTGATGCGTTTTAGAAAGCGGATTTATTCCATGTGAAATAAAGGAATAATCTGATATCTATTAAGAAGATCTTAAAAAACTGGCCATTCATCCTGGTTTCTTTCCAAGCTTCTTTATCATACCATTAAATTGTCATCCTCATGTGTTCAGGTCGTTGCGAAAAACTCGCCAACTGGTAAACTCGCCATGCATGCAAGCCAAACGCGACCTAGTCATGTGTCTGTGTAAGTTAGATGATGAGGACACTTTAGGTTTGCCAATGCGCAGTCCATTCTATGTAATATCTCTGGTCGTTTCCCGTAAATAGCATCAAACCATTGCTCGTTGTTACATCAGACGTTCTTGCTCATGAAAAATATCAACCAAGGCATAGATTAAGTGCATAGATGGGAAAGAGAGAGTGGATGGGAAAAAAGACTTAAGAATGAGTACTCAAATAAACACATTAGAGTGGCCGCCCCGGTGGCCCAATCGTTAAGACTCTAGCCTTTGGAGCTGCTGGGGCTGGGTTCGAATCCCGGTCAGGCATGGATGTTTGTGACCGTCAATAAATGTTGTTATTTGTCTATGTGTTATTTCTTTCTTTGTGATTGCAAAAATTCTTTCTGTGTCTGTCCCACTTGACAAAAGCTTATAAGCGGTTCTCTGAACAAGCACACAAGCTGGAATATATTTGTAAATACCATACCATACCTTAGAGTGTATATAAGCAGATTAGAATACTAAGATAAGTGCTTAAAATGCTTTAATTGCAATTTTAAACAAAAAAAAAGCTGAGAAAAAAATTCGATCGAAGATAATTATAATTAAATACGTTATTTTATTTTGTTGTGTTGTTGTTGTTGTTGCTTATCTCCTTGGTTTAGCAGAGCTAAACCAGGTCTATAATGTTTGTCACTCGTAAAAAGTCTAGGACCATGACTGGATTTTATTTTGTATCAACTACATTTAAGTCCCTTTTCTTCAGTTTAATCTATATGATATAACGCTACGCCATAAAACTCGTAGCAGCAAGTGATGTCTCCAACTTTACACTCACAAAATTTTTTTTAACGCTATATAGTTTTATATACTGTGTTATACAAAAAATTCAAGTAAAAATTTTAGGGCGCTTGTGTATATTTTTAATTTTTGGAATTATGTACAGTGTATACTGTCCACAAGAGTTTTTGTAAACGACCAAAACTCTGACTAGTGACATCTTCATAAGCTTCATCTATTTGGAACCAGTGAAAACATAATTTAATTTCTAAGTAATAAACACTATCAAAATGCTCACGAAATGAGTTTTTCAAACCTGTAAAACACTTATTTTGACCAACAGTTTTGAAGTCGTAACAAAAAATAGTAATAAAATTCGATAAAAAAATTATTTTTTGCGTACACTTTACACCTTCGCATTGCATAAACTGAAACATATTTAACGAAGCAACAAGATTTTAATTTTTTTTTCTGTTTTTCTCATTTGAACAATTTTCAAGCAAAATTTTCCTTTCATTTAAATAGCGTCCTTTCAAAGCCTCCTTTAATAACGTAAATTCAAAAACTTCTTACCAGTAATTATTTTGGCCCAACCGATATTTTTTTGCATTTTTTGGCATAAAACAATGTTCCTGCAAACGTTAACCCTTTCAGTCTCATTGATGCCATTTGGCATCATCATGTTCCTGATCATAATTAAAAAAATAATAATAAGGCTGACATCTGTTGGGATTAATACAAAATATTTTCTAATAGAAAAAAGTTTGAAGAATCGAATGACATGCTTTTTGAGATCCTATTTGGCTATATACGATCAGAATTTATTTATAAAATGATTATGCCAAATTGTCATAGGGACTGAAAGCATTAAGCTTCTCGTAAAGGCTAGAAATAGTGGGCCGGAAATGTATGATTTATCTACCTTGAAAGCACAATTTAAATATAGACAGTTAATTTGGAAAAATTGCAGTATTTGCTTTAAATTTTTTCAACTAGTAATCATTAGTTAGTTTTCTAAAACAAATTGTGTATTTGCAGCTCCTCCTGCTGCCACAACAGTTTCCCCTACAACAGTCACAGGAGATCCGACTACAGTTACCGGAGAGCCTACTCCGTCTACAAGTCAATCCCCGACTGGAGAGCCTATTACTTCAACCAAATCTACTGGAGAGCCTGATCCGTCGACAAGTCAATCCCCTACTGGAGAGCCTAGTCCGTCGACAAGCCCTCCTTCAGAAGAGACTACTACTACAACAAGTGAAGCTCCTACAACTGCTCCTACGCCTACTACTACAAGTGAAGCTCCTGCCACTCCCAAAAATGAAACTAATACAGAATAGAAACACAATGCTTTTGCCCCATGATCCATCAGTAATCGGCCTGCACGATATATATCGCCAAGAGTCCCTGTCA
This sequence comes from Hylyphantes graminicola, assembly GCA_023701765.1. Lineage (NCBI taxonomy): Eukaryota > Metazoa > Arthropoda > Arachnida > Araneae > Linyphiidae > Hylyphantes > Hylyphantes graminicola. Next base: position 26,773,609 of record CM043118.1, on the reverse strand, counting down.
ATCTAAATGGAGCCTAAGGGATTTTGTATGTATCAAATTGCATAGTTCAGGTGCTTGGAGCCAAACTGAAGTGATCTACAAGAACGACCACACTCTAATAACAATCAATATTGTGTGGTATCATTTCAGCATCAAACCTATATCACAATATGCGCTTAATAGTAAATCGACATCTAGAGTTATTTGTTTTACATTCTTTGTTAGCAGGGACCAGATTGCTTTCAAACTGTCGTAATTTCGAAAAACAATAGGAAAAATTAAAGTTGCTTAAAAATAAAGAATCGTAATCGTTCTTTTGGATTTTTTCTTTAAGCTCCTAAGCACCCCAGTTTGGAGTTCCGTAAATTTGTTGTTGCTGGTCAAGAACATGGTGAACATTAGCATATGTGAGGGCTATTTGACTTTTTCGTACTGCTGGATTTATTGAAAATTTGAACCAAAATGAAAAAATTATTACTTATATAATGATTTTGTTCTTTGAATGTGGACTTGTACTTATTTAATAAAACAGTATTATTCTTAAGCTATTTAGTTCCGATTTGTTTTTAAAATGTTGTTATTACTGCTTTACTGTTGCTAGGACGAGGTGACAGAGAGAGCTCCAATTCTTTAATATGTATACTAAATCTTTTCAATAAAATTCTACTGTCCCTGTTGTTATATGTTTTACTTTTAAGCAATTTTCTTCCAGCTTTAACTTATTTAAACAACAAATGTTTAGTTACTGAGTTTCTTCAACTTCAGTTACCATCTTTTGGCTCGGCAATGTCAACAGAAGACATAACACACACATGCGTAGATGTTAAATTGGAGATTTTATTTACAGTTTACTATAGTAATATTTCAAATTTAAATTTTCAAAGATTAACTTAAACAATCAGGAAGATAACAATTAACTTCAAAATTTGGAACTGAAACTTTTATCAGACGAAACTTTTTCAGAATAACTTTTTTTCAGTGTAACAATGCTACATACTGTGATCGGTCGTTTCTTTACGACTTCTGAAGTCTCCTTTTTTTTTATCTAGCGATCTATTCTATCATCACCATCTCTTGAATCTTAAATTTTTCATACCCAATTACCAAAAGCGTTACTGGAACAGAACTCTAAAGCATTTCATGTCCTTTTATAAGTACAGTACCAGCATCATAAAATAATTCTTTCGTATCATCGAATGTATATTTCTCTATTATATCATTCATCGTGCATTTTAAGTTTCTACAAAAAATCTGCAAAACTTTTGTTTTCTGTTTGCCCCAAGCACCCAACCCTTTGGCTTAGTACAATAGACCATTCACGATCTGGATCCAGCAAGGCTTCTCTGTATGACTTGAAAGATGCCTCCAATACTCTGCAGCGTTTGATAGGCGTCGAAGTCTCTTGCAAGAGTTTCATCTTCTTTTCAGACATCTCCCAGTAGTGTTTGGCAGGTTTCTTTGGCAAATCCTCTGCTGTCTGAAATAAAATAATTGAACGTTTCTGAAGTTGTTCCAGATCAGCTAACTCCTTTTAACACTCAGTGGATTTTCACCATTTTCCATGTACTTCAAGATCATCTCATCTCTTACTAGAAGAGCCATGCACGGAATGAAGGTGCTTCCTCCTGCTTGCATTTGTTCCATGAGATGATTCAACAACACCAAGTTTTCTTCATGTTCCGGAAGCAGGACATCGAACTCGAAGAAAAGTTCCTGGTTTTCTTTGGACATTTTCGTCCATGAGTCGAACAGCTTCTGAATAGCCTCAGTTTGAAGGGCACTTATAATTACATAAGCCGCGTTGATGTTGCAGAACTTCAGCAACTTTTGGCTAATTTTCAGGAAATTCTGAATAATCTTAGATCGTACTTTTGCGGTCTTCCCGGATAAAATCATGTCGATGGTCCAAATGTTTATCTTGGCATAGTACATGTGGTATGGTACATATATATTCCAGCTTGTGTGCTTGTTCAGAGAACCGCTTAGAAGCTTTCATCAAGTGGGACAGGCACAGAAAGAGTTTTTACAAGCACAAGAGACAAAGAAAGGACAACACAAACACATGACAAATAACAACATTTATTCACGGTCACAAACATCCATGCCTGACCGGGATTTGAACCCGACCCCAGCAACTCCAAAGGCTAGCATCCTAGTGATTGCGCCACCAGGGAGGCTCCTTGGCATAGAGTTGATGCATTTCTTTGAAGATCTCCGAGTTTCGCCATTCGAAGATAACTTTGTCTTCCATTTTCTTGAAGATATCCCAACTCGTCTGAGTGATGTGCTTGGGGGTTTTGGCAACATCTTGCCTTAGAAATTTACTCACATTTTGACTGAATAAATTATTCTCCTTTGGTTCAACTTCAGGCGCCCAAAACTTGACTCTGTTCTATTCCTTCTCAGAAGATCTTCCATTTTTAATTAAACTCCTGATGAGATTCATAATTTGATAGAATATTTTGAAAACAATAGCTATCAAGATATAAGGAATTTTAAAGGCTTAATATGAAATAGCAATATATATCCAGCAGACTCACAAAATGCTTTTAAGTGCTTGAGTATTAATAGCTCTATATGGTTCAACAAACTTTTAATTTATCCAGCAAAATTTCACAAGGTGTTAGAAATTATATTGGCTTTTATATAAAACGCCTTATGAATCGCTTAGAACTGTTTGGAAAGAAAAGTGTTGAAAAATTATCACTCTTTCAAAAAAACTCAAATTCAATCACGCAATGCTCGAACTTTTACTTCACTACAAGAACTAAAGCTTTTTAAAAGACATTGTTGATTTGTATCACATTGTTGCTTAATAAACTTGTTATTGTGACTTTTTCAACACATTTACTTCCCTGAATTATTGCTTTGGATAACTTTGTTGATAATACAAATATGATTTTACTTTTGAAACAATGTAATTTTAATTCCTTGGTCATTCTTGTACAAATAAATCAAACCCCTAGGGGAGAGAAGGGGAATGGCGCCACCTTAAGGGAAATTGAATTTTCATGCAGAATTGTGTTGCAATTACTGTAAATGGTAATGAGCATAGCATACTACAGTTCATAACCTATCTTGTGGTGATTTTTTAAAATTTAAATCTTTAATAGAAACTGAATAAAATTGTATTTTTCTAATGCTCGCACAGTGGTAGGATTACCCCGGTACCTGGGGTAATGCCGCCACACCACTGGGGTTATGCCGCCACATCAATAAACAAAGCAAATAATCTATGGAAAATTACATAAAAAAGCAATACATATAGAACTAAAATAGGTTTAATTAACTTTGGAATGGTAAATTGTACAGGATACAGCTCTTTTATTAACTTTCTATGTGCAACTAACTATGCAGTTTTTTTCTAAAGTTTCGTTGGTCTATTTGACCAGTTCAGTTATTCTTTTTCGGATACGTGGCATCTCTCACGAAAACTAATGGGTTGTAGGGCCAATATATGAAATTTCTATTTTACGGTTTTTGCCGCCATCCTTTTGCATGTGGCGGCATAACCCCAGAGTGATGTGGCGGCATTACCCCAGTAAGACAAAATGGCATAGACGGCTTGTTTAAAGAAAGGTAGTTAGCCTAGCGTCCAAACTAATGACGCGATAAAATAGCCAAATAATTACTCTTTTAAATGATATATAATTAAGTTATCTAACTTAGAGATAGCAGTCACTTATCGCTTAATTTCAGAAGGCTCGAGATTAGATGAAAATCACTAAAAACCGTATTTTTTAAATAACTTTACACCAATTTACCGCACGGCTATTAGCGTCTATACTACAAATTACTTTGCGCCCTGCTACAGGTCAGCGCTCACAGCCCCATTCCCACACTCCCCCCCCCCCCTGGTGAGATACAAGGGGTGGCGGCATTACCCGAGGTGGCGGGATTCCCCTTCTCTCCCCTATTTTAGAGGAAATCTAAATTTCTGCACGAAAACTCAAAAAAGTTCAAAGATTTCCTTGAGTTTCATAAGGTGTAAGAGTTCTTTGGGAAATATTTAAAAAACATATCACGTAAAAAATTATTTATTTTTGGACATTTTGAAAGATATAATTTTTTTTTTAAATCACCCACAAATGAACCGATTATGACCTAATATAGAATCACTAATGCTGTCCCCTTCAATTTTATTTATTCTAATGCACTGAAAAACGTGTGTGTTTAAGCAACACTAACTGGGAAAAGGACAATATTGCAATATTGTGTTGCTTCAATAAACGAATTACGGTGGTGACATACAAACACATATTTGTGTTTTTCCAACACAACTGATGATCGTGAGAGAAAACGATTATTACTTCCATGCGTGATTAACTAAAAATTGTAAATTACATTGCTTGCTATAAAATATGTATAACACAAATTTATTTTAAATTACTGTAATACAGGGTACAGCAAATAAAAGCGGTACCAACGTGGAGATAAAAAATACGATAGAAATGTTGCCAAGTCAAAAAACAATGCAAAAACAGGTTTGCTAACTGAAGATATTGATCGCTTCAATATTAGGGTAGGGCAGGGGAATCCCGCCACCTAGGACAATGCCGCCACCCCTTGTATCTCGCCAGCGGTGTGTGTGGGAGGGGGGATGTGAGCGCTGACCTGTAGCAAGAAACAAAGTAATTTACTGTATAGACACTAATGGCCGTGCGGTGAGTTCGTGTATAGTTAGATAAAAAATATGGTTTTTAGTGATTTTCATCTAACTTTGGGCCTTCTGAAATTAAGAGAAGGTGATTGTTATCTCTAAGTTAGATAAATCAGTTATATATCATTGAAAAGAGTAATTATTCGGCTATTTTATCACTTGTTAGTTTGGACGCTAGGCTCTCTACCTTTCTTTAAACAAGCCGTCTAGGCCATTTTGTCTTACTGGGGTAATGCCGCCACATCACTCTGGGGTTATGTCGCCACATGCAAATGGGATGGCGGCATAATCCGTAAAATAGAAATTTCATATATTGGCCCTACAACCTATTAGTTTTCGTTCCAGATGCCACTTATCTGAAAAAGAATATCTGAACTGGCCAAATGAACCAACGAAACTTTAAAAAAAAACTACATTGTTAGTTTCAAAGGGAAAGTTAATAAAAGAGCTGTACCCTGTACAATTTACCATTCCAAAGTTAATTAAACCTATTTTATTTCTATATGTATTGCTTTATTATGTAATTTTCCATTATTTATGGATTATTTGCTTTGTTTATTGATGTGGCGGCATAACCCCAGAGGTGTGGCAGCATTACCCCAGGTACCGGGGTAATCCCGCCACTGTGCATTGTGCAAGCTTTTAGGGGAAAAAAATTAATTTTATTCAGTTTCTAATAAAGATTAAAATTTAAAAAAAATCCCCACAAGATAGGTTATGAACTGTAGTATGCTATGCTGAATACTTTTTACATTAATTGCAACACAATTCGGCATGAAAATTAAATTTCCCTTAAGGTGGCTCCATTCCCCTTCTCTCCCCTAAGCTAAGACAAACGCTTGGCAAATTATTTGCCGGCAACTACGCTATGGTTTGAGAAGATAGTTGAAATTAAATCTAAATAAGGTTTGTAGAGCTGATAAAAAAAAGCTCCCACTAGTGATTATTTCGATCGTTACTTATCCTAGATAATCGGACCTTTTTGTTTTTGTTAATACAAAACATTCTAAATTGATTTCAAGACACAAAACTTACATTGTGGGACGTCTTCATACAATACTGAACTCGTCACTAGTCTATGAGTAGCACTAATGGGAAGCTAATCCGATCCAAAAACTGCAAAAACAGGCTTCAGGCGGCTTCAATAGTTTTTCACGCCAAACATTTCAACGAATTCTTATCTCTAAACCGTGGCCGCTTTTATTTGCCTCACCCTGTACATAAATATTAAGCTTAAGTACAGATAGTTATCCAAAATATAAAAAAGTAGATGCTGAACTACATTTCGAAAGACTATATGCGTGCTTCACTTTCGACGAGATTTTTCTGCTAACCATATGTGTTAGTATTGGGTTGAAATAATTTTTTATTGTTTTAAAACACAACTTGTAATAACTGAAAAAACAAAAAAAAAAGTTTTGAAATTCTTCATAAGTTTTTCTGAGTGTAAAGTGGCTCACGGCTTAAGAGGGAATGAGCCAGCAGGACCACGGGTCTCCAAACTGAAGTGCCTCAGTGTTAGCCCAATCGGGAAAAAAATTATTTAAGCCACATTTCTCCAATTGTATTGAATATTTTTACAAACTTTTTTAATGGTCTTTTTACAAGTCTTTATAATCCCACTTTTTGAAATTGCTTCGAATGTTTTGGGTAAAATTATTTATTAAAAATTATTTTTTAAAAATATTCGTACCCATTTCAAAAAAGGAGATTGTCGGGATCCGTAAGTTATCTACATTTATCACACACAAAAAAACGTTTGTAAAAATATTCAATGCATCCAGAGAAACATGGCCAAAACTAATTTTTTCCCATTACATTACCAATGGGGCATCTTAGTTTAAAGACCCGCGGTCGATCAAGCACATTCGCTCTCAAACTAAAAGTTTCTGTATGCGTGCATATTATCACACCTGCTAAGCGCCACCAATTGACGAATTTCCATTGGCCATTCCTAATATCGATAATACCAAACCTTTTGAATGGATGAATATCGACACAAAGTACACAGACCGTAGTTAGGTTACGGACACGCTTGCTACCAATAAAGGCATCGACATGCAACGCGATTATGAATATAAATGCACATTGTTTAAAAGCGTGTATTTTTATGACCCAGTCATCTAGATAATGCTCTTTCTTTAAAAAAAAAAACCCAGCAAAATGTATTTTATATGCACATAGATATTGATATAATATGCATTAGTATATATTGTTAATTTTTTACTGAAAGTTTCAATAGCGAAAATTTCTTAAGTTTCGTTGTTAGAGTTGAAAATATTGAACATCGAATTGGTACAAAACATGTCCTCAAATAGGTATGTATGAAATTTAAATACTAAAAAAACCTTCAAGAAGTATAATCTTATATTATTGTTACTTACTTCTAAATTCATAAATTCTATAGGCAATAGATTGATTATCTTCTATATGTCATGTAATTTTAAAGTTGTTTATGTAAAGATATTTTACAGTTAAAGTAAACAACCGTAAAAGCCGCCTCGGTGGCTGAATGGTTAGTGTACTGGCCTTTGGAGCTGCTGAGGTCGGGTTCGAATCCCGGTCAGGCATGGATATTTGTACTTGTCAATAAATGTTGTTATTTGTCTATGTGTTTGTGTCGTCCTTTCTTTGTGTGTCTCCTGTGACTGTCCCTTCTGGCGAGCGGGGTAATGGGCTACATAGCCTACGCCCTTCCCTTCTAGAGGGCGCATTTGCATTCCATTCCATTCCAAACAACCGTAAAAGCTTTAAAACATTTTTTGCATAATTACGAAAACTCATTCTGTATAGATGCTCAAATTATCGACATAGTTGATTTAAATTGCCTACACTCTTAACCCTTTCAGTCCCAGTGATGCCATTTGGCATCATCACTTTCAATATTTTTTTCAAATCTTTTATGTCCCGTTATGACATCCAAACACACATCATTCGATTCTTCACATTTTGTTCTATCAGACAATATTTTACATTAATCTCAATACAAGTCAGAACTACTATTTTTTTTTTTTTAGAAAATAGTCAACAAGCGTTTCTCCTGATTTTTGATGAGTTCACTTCAGTTCCAAATATTTAAAACACAATTTAAACTATTTCTTTGAAAATAATTACTAAATTTTTTTTAATAATATGGTCAGATACCTTAAAATATATAACTCGAAGTGTTTTTAGGTAATATATATTTTTTTATTTTGTTGTTTTCCACAGTTAAAAATTTTTGGCATTGTTTCAAAAACCATATAAAAATTTAAATGAATTTTTTTTCTTATGGAATTCGTATATTTGACCTAATATAAACTTATTTTGTGAATATCAGATGTTTCTGTGGTGTAGTAAATTTTTGGGACTGAAAGGGTTAAAAAGAAAGAGTGAAATCCACTCCAGTTGGAGAAGTGCATTTTCGATACTGGAAAGGAGTGAATATTAACTCAGACTGAGTTTAAATCACTCGTTTGGAATGATCCTGTCGGAGGTTTAACACACAAAGGATCCACTCCTCCAGGAGAAGTGCATTTTCTAGACAGGAGGAGTGAAAATTAACTCAGACTGAGTTAAAATCGCTCGCTCGTTTTAAGAGTGTTGAACTTTTTAAAAAAAAATTAAATAAAGTGATGATTGTATTTTAGGATTAGAAGTGCAACTGAAAGTGGGAAATTGAATGCATTTGCAGATCGCGCACAATCGTAAGTACAAATTATTTTTTTCAAAATTTAAGCATTACACAGTTAAAAAAATTTGGCGCAGAATTCCACCAGAAATCCTAGAGCTTTATAGTTGCCACCACTATTTCAAACGTGAATTTACGAATTTTGTTGGCCTCCCCGGTGGAGCAATCGTTAGGATGCTAGCCTTTGGAGCTGCTGGGATCGGGTTCGAATCCCGGTCAGGCGTGGATGTTTGTGACCGTCAATAAATGTTGTTATTTTCCTGTGTGTTTGTGTTGTCCTTTCTTTGTGTGTCTCTTGTGCTCGTAAAAAAACTTTTTCTGTGTCTGTCCCACTTGACGAAAGCTTATAAGTGGTTCTCTGAACAAGCACACAAGCTGGAATATATATGTACCTACCATACCATACCATACGAATTTTGTGGTAAAACCATAATTTTTTTGAACAGCAAAAGTGGTGAATCAGCGCTCCAAATAGTGGTGGAAGCTAGAAAGTCAAAGACTTCCGGTGCAATCATGTAAAAAAAGTTTAACAGTGTAGTATATGTTGCTTTAGAACATAACTTTCACAAATTAAAACTATTTATATCTAAGCTCATAATGGTAAAATGTATTTACTTAATAGTATTCAATACTTTTAAAAAAAATAATATTTTGTAACATTATTACCACAATTATTCAAAGTATAGATATAGAGTTTGTTTAAATTGCATACAAAATTTTAAAAAATATTTTTAATGATGGATCATATTTATATTTTAGGGTTAAAAGTGCAACTGAAAGTGATAAATTAAATGCATTTATAGAGCGTACACTTTCGTAAGTACAAACTATTTTCTCCAAAAGTTAATATCAGTATACTTTGCCTTTTTAAAGAACAACTTTCACTAATTAAAACAAGTTATATCGAAGCGAAGATAATGGTAAAATAGAACTAACTAAAAAAATAATAATAATAACAGATACAGGATATAGAACAGGTAAAATAGAAATAATAACAGATTTATTTAAAAAGCCAGTATGCAAAACTTTGTTTTGCTGTAAAAAAATATTTTAACTGGGCTTGTAGGGCATCCTACCGATATCCATATAAATTTAGTTTTTTTTTTTTGCATTTGTGTTGCGACATAATTTATCTTAAACTTTCTAATTTCAACCTATCTACTTTTAAATACGTATTTGTTTGAAAAATATGTTTAGATATAAAGAATAGTTGTGTTTAGATATAAAGAATAGTTGTGTGATCTCAGGAGATCCATGGATTGGAATTATCATTTCATTTTTGAAAAAATTAGGTGTTTACTTATTCCTCTTGAATGAACAAAAAGTTTGTTTCGTTTGAATGAAAATATTTTCAAGACTTATTTATTGCGGTTACGTTTTTGATTTAATTTAAGAATCAGAAGTTCAAGTTCCAATGGAAAATCAAGGAGTGCAAGTTCAAATAGAAAATCAATTGGATCCACGGAGCGCAAACAATCGTAAGTAAAAAAAAAGTTTTTCTGAAGATTATGTATCCTTTTCATTGATTCAAAATATATACATCATTCAAGCATCAATTTAATGCCCTTAAAACATAAAAGCTACTTGAAGACAAGTTGTTTTTATTCTGTTCGCCAATGCACGTTGGTTCTGACTTTTAAACACTCTAACAGAGAACGGAGATTTTTTTTCCTTTATGATTTGTACATGGATATACTATTACTACTATTCAATAAAAAAAACTTATACTAATTCAATAAACTTAAAAGCTTAAAACTTTTAATCACTATAAAATAAAATTTGTATACGCAGTTCAAAGCAGAGTTTTATTCGTATTATCAAGAAGAACGAGTTCTAAATATAAATAATGGAAATATATAAATACGATTCTCATTATATGAGTGTAAGATCCATATGAATATAAGAATCGTTTTTGAGCACGAGAATAGTAATACTATAGTACATGGGGAATATACATGACAATAGTATGAATACTATAGATGGATAATATATATGAGAATAGTATAATGCTTACATGATACTCATTATATGAGTGTAAGACCCATATGAATATAAGAATCATATATTTGAGCATGAGAATAGAATGAATACTATAATAAGTGTGGAAATAAGGAATTATATACTTGGATACTTTAACCCGGCAGAACTCGCGCTAACTTAGCATGGACTAAGAGTCTTCTAGATCGGGAACTCAATCTAATGCCTAGCGCCTCCAAAGTGTCAAACGGAACTAATACACTATTAACGATGATTTGTGATTTTAATGGATAATTAAATTTTTCGATCTTAGCGCTACCTAATTCTTGAGATAGAACTAAAAGACGCTATTTTTTTTTGCTTGGTACATTCGGAATTTTATTTAACAAGTTGGCTGCGACGATAACGATTGAAAACTTTCATCTAGATCTAGATCGTGCAGTTTGTTAACCACTACCACCATGTTTATCAAGTTTTCAAACAAACTTGAACTCTTAAGAACGGTTGGCGAAATGGTATACTATGAATTTCATCAGAATGTGCTGTAATCGGTGAATCGGAAACACGTCACGCGCTGGCGCGTGATCCGCACGCGACGTGTTAAAAAAATTAGAATTTATTAAAATTGAACTGTAGCAGCAGACAGTACATTTGTTACCATGAGTTGATACATGCATTACAGAATTCTAATTTGTTTGTTTCATTTTTGTTCATCTAATATAAATTTTTTGTTAATTTTTTAATTCATTAAATTAAACCAAGAGAAAAATTAAAAAAACTAAACTTCAAACTAAAACTTCAACCCCCGTTTTAATTACAATTATATTATTAGTCCAGGCAACGAAGAGTTCTAGAGGGAAAGTTTTGGAACACAATTTTTGACTTCATAACTTTGTTTAGACTACTTAGGAGGTAAACATATCAAAAGTCCCCGCCCCTAGCCCCTGTGCTAAAGGGGAGAGGGGGTGTTGAATGTCCCATTTTTCGGTTTTTCGCTTATATCTCGAAAACTATGCGTTCTAGCGATATAGTTGAAATACACAAAATGAAAGCTGATTAAATTTGCTACACGCTGCACCCCTCAAGTGTTTTAATATCTTGTATAGTTTTTGAGATACCCGCTCTTGAAAGTCAGTAATTTTGGAAAAAAGACTTCTCCCCCCACATTTTTCCTCTTTTTTGACCGGATAATTCTTCAATAATGCACCGAAACACTTAATTTTAGCCCTAGAGTGGTAGAGAATTTAATTCTTTTCAATAATATATCTTATTTTACGATTTTATCTATTTTCCTTTACATTTTAAAGCGGTTTCAGTGTTGAGGGAAGATTGTACATGCAGTCCCATAGAGCTAATGCATAACTTTTGAAATCGCAACTGATGCAAAAGAATTGATTTGCCATGTTATTCCATTTTCACAAGGTATTAGAATCATCATAACATCAATTTAACACAAAATTGAAAAGAAAATAAAATCCAGTTATTTAATTATTAATTAATAAATTTTTAAATTAGTGGCGCCATCTGCTGTATATTTTTGACATTTTTAAATTTCAAAACTATATAATTAAATAACTAAACAACATTTTCGTTTCGAATTTATGTCATTTCAATGTTACGTTGATTCCCTTATCTGGGCAAAAAGGGCTAACATGGCAAAACATTACATCTGCGGAAGTTGTTATTCCAAAACTATTACATTACATAGCCCAGAACTGGGAACGCAAGGCAAGAATTGCCCTGTGCGTTATGACCTAAGGCCCCCAGTCCGGGAGTGGCACTCGAATGAAACTTAAACAAAATAATACATATCTATAATAATAAATTAATATAAGTATTAACAATAGTATAAATAATATACGTGCTTACATAGATGAGTAAAAACAGTAACTTCTTTCTATAAAATCAATTCTACAAATCAATGGGGCTCAACGGAGCAAGGGGCCCAAAAAAGAAATATACAAAACTAACGCAAGTGACCGTTTCTAATACAGTGAATATTTTTAAAGCAGTGAATTATGAATTTCTAGGTGGATTGCAGATACAGAAGGATATATTAATGCATTGGGTAATTTTATAAATTGAATTCCTATTTTTAAGTATATTGCGAAACCACACCTCCTCAAGACCGGCAGACGGCATGGTTATGTGAAAATCCTTTGTATATGGGCATGAAAAAAGATAATGGTCGGGATCTCCCTCTCCGTTATTGCAGGGACAAGCGGAGGACGGCTTAATATTAAATCTAAATAGATAAGCAAGGAAAGGGCCATGACCGGTGACAAAATAAAGTAAACATTTATTGTATAGTAGAAACTTTAAATTAACTTTTGGATAAAATTTAAGGGGCCTGCGTCCGGTGGTTGCATTGTTCCAATAATTTTGCCATAAGATTAAGAGTTGTGATTTTAGGTAAGATTTTAATTTAGAAAGTGGTGCTGGAATGATAAATGGCTCACCAATAAATGCCCCGGTCTTGGCCCAAAAATCTGCCATTTCATTGCCTTCAATATTGGCGTGGGCTTTAACCCAGTGCAAGTTAAAATGTTTTAAATTATTGATGAGAGCGATTTTACAGCGAAGAACAAAAGCCATCGTTCCGCCCGTCCCCTCAAAAGCCTGTATTGAAAATTATATTCCAAATAAAAATTTTAAAAAATTATATTCCAAAAAATTATATTCCAAAACTATTGCATTAGCTCTATGGGCTGACAATCCCTCTTATGTACACTTATTCTATACTGAACGTCTAAATAACACTGATACTCATTTTGTAGGCACGTTGTTATTTTAATATTTTATCTATTTCATTTCCTTCCTCGAACCCCAGAGGAAAAACGGTCAGATGATCCCCCTGTTCTTCTTTATCTTCGGAGTCAACTTGAGAGACCCAATTGAGGCTAGTCCCCTGGGAATTTTGGCATTCTGATGAACATTTGAGACTTGGTTTTTTACAACTACAGTTTGAGCTGGCACGGACTTTCATGTATCTGCAGAAAATGATTTTCAGAATATCGTCAGTTGCTGCTGCTAACTCACTGTGTACTTTGACCATCAGGTAGTTATTCCCAATCTTCCAATCATACACCTGAGGAGGCAGGTCATTTCCCAGCCACAGCTCATCTTGGTGTAATATTCAGAGGAAACACTGTTTTACTGCTTCCTCGGTGGGAAGAAGACGATATATCAGGCTTGATGGTGGCCCCGAATTTCAAGAATGAATTATACCTGGGGAAGGCCTCTTTCGTTGGAGCCCCATAACACCTCAATATGCCGGTATTGCCTGCCTTTTGTAATTGATAGGTGGTTAAGGAAGGGTATGAAAAGACGGCTGCTGCTTTCTGAACCTCTGACGACTTCGTACACAACTTCGTAAATGCAATCCTGCTTTTTCGAAATACGAAAGATGTAGTGTCGCATAATGTGTTTACAAAAATTGCACGTCCTAAACCCAGTTGCTGAAGATCTTGGGATGAGAATAAAAAAATCTTTTGTCTTCCCGCGACCAGGCTTTATGAAACTGATGTCCTTATGCGCATCAGCTGTAGCCATCAAGAGGACTGTGAGGTTGACACAAAATATTAAAGTATAACAACGTGCCTGTAAAATAAGTATCTGCTTTGTTTCCGACATTATAACAGCCGTATGCCGTATCCACTATCAGAACGTCCACATCACTTTCTGCTCGAAGGGTCCTACATCCAATTGTCCTCAAGCTACACCTTAAGTATGTTGATGAGACTATTTTATTTAAATTTTTCGACAGAAAATCACCTTCTTTGACGTTTATCTTGGTGTCTTCAGTGAAAAGGATATCAACCGACTTCTTGATTCGATAGAGCTTCTGCTGGTCCCAGTGCACAGTGAGCTAGCAGCAGCACCTGGCGATGTTCTGAAAATTATGTTCAGACGATGCAAGAAAAACTGTGTCAGTTCAAGTATAGCAGCAAGAATGGCAAGCCTCAAAGGTCCCAAAGCATGCCAAACTTACCATTGGAACAGCGTCAATGGGGTCCCTCGAATTGACTCCGAAGATGAAGAACAGGAATAGCATCTGAGCGTTTTCCCACTGGGGTTTGACGAATGAAATTAAATAGATAACATATTAAAGAAACAACGTGCCTACAAAATGAGTATCAGTGTAATTTAGACGTTCAGTATAGAATAAGGGTGCATTGGAGGTGTTGTCAGTCCCATAGAGCTAATGCATTAGTTTTGGAATAACAACTTAAACAGATGTATTGCTTTGCCATGTTAGCCCTTTTTGCCCAGGTACGGGAATCAACATAAAATCGAAATGAAACAAATTTGAAACGAAAATATAACCTAGTTATTTAGTTATATATTTTTGAAATTTTAAAATTGCAAACATATACAGCAGATGGCGCCACTATTTTAAAACTTTATTAATTAATAATTAAATAACCGGATGGTATTTTCTTTTCAATTTTGTGCTAAATTGATGTAATGATGATTCTAATACCTTGTGAAAATGGAATAACATGGCAAATCAATTCTTTTGCATCAGTTGCGATTTCAAAAGTTATGCATTAGCTCTATGGGACTGCATGTACAATCTTCCCTCAACACTGAAACCGCTTTAAAATGTGAAGGAAAATAGATAAAATCGTAAAATAAGATATATTATTGAAAAGAATTAAATTCTCTACCACTCTAGGGCCAAAATTAAGTGTTTCGGTGCATTATTGAAGAATTATCTGGTCAAAAAAGAGGAAAAATGTGGGGGGAGAAGTGTTTTTTCCAAAATTACTGACTTTCAAGAGCGGATATCTCAAAAACTATACAAGATATTAAAACACTTGAGGGGTGAAGCGTGTAGCAAATTTAATCAGCTTTCATTTTGTGTGTTTCAACTATATCGCTAGAACGCATAGTTTTCGAGATATAAGCGAAAAACCGAAAAATGGGACATTCAACACCCCCTCCCCCCTTTAGCACAGGGGCTAGGGGCGGGGACTTTTGATATGTTTACCTCCTAACTAGTCTAAACAAAGTTATGAAGTCAAAAATTGTGTTCCAAAACTTTCCCTCTAGACCCTTTTTTCAGCCTTCGTTGCCTGGACTATATACCGAATCCTATGGAAACAATGCGTTGTCGTCAAAAGTAGTTTCTTTTCGTCACTTGACCATGGTTCTAAATTAAGAAGGCGTAATTGACTGTGCTAAAGCTCCAAAAGGAGGCTAAAAAAAAGGCAGCCGTAAACCATTACATTAATTCCCTTGGACACAATTGGGGGAGTTAATGTCTCTATCAATTTCAATATAGAAAATTTTATAATGGTAATCCAATCCGAGTTTCAGATCTACACTCTTAAAACAAGAGAGTGGATTTGAACAGTCTGAGTTAATTTCACGCCTCCAGAGTGGAAAATGCACTTACCCGGAAGGAGTGGATTTTTTGTATGCTAAACCGCCGACAGGATCACTCCAAACGAGTGATTTATTTAGCTCAGCCTGAGGTAATATTCAATCCTTTCCAGTGTCGAAAATGCACTTCTCCAACTGGAGTGGATTTCACTCTTTTGGTTTAAGAGTGTAGAGTGTATTTAATCTATCTGGGGTATATTAGACCCCAGCGCGGGTGCTGCCGGGTTAAAGATAATTTGTTTTTGAAGGTTTTAGTTATGCCTTTGGTTGCATGTACTTTAACTTTTTCAGAATGAAAATTTCTGTTGTGAGTGCAGCATCTCGGCGACTTTTAGACAGTGCTACCCAAGAAAAGAAAAGCCTGAAATATTCGTAAGCAAGCTGTAATTTTAATGTTACCATTACTGTATGCTAAATGTAATATCACAATTACACTCAATAGTAGTCGTATGAAAAGTTTTTCTATTGAATTATCATTTAATTTAAATGTATAAAATATATTTATAATTACGTATGAAACGTAAAATGCACGAATTAAGAATAATTTTTCTTAATTAAAACCCTTAATATATATGAAGATATTACGGTACCTGACCTAATTACAATAATGCATAAAACCTTTCTTAAAAAGTGTGGATAAAAAATAATAATTCTATATTATTGCAGCAGATTGCATAAATATTTTTTTTAAATAATGAATGAACAATAACAGTAACGATTAATAAGTTTTATTTGAATAAATAATGCAAATTGCGAAAAAGAATTGTCTCAAAGGTTTAAAGTGTCAACTTAAAGCCTTAATGACCGAATTTTGTATTTTTTACTTAATTTTATTTCATTTTGACATGATAACATAAAACACACATGGTTTTCCATTGGATTTGTAAGATTTTGCCACTTCTGGTTCAATTAGCATCTAATATACCCGTTTGAAATCTTTTACCGAGAAATAACGCTTTTGCGTAAACCATGCGTGTTAACATTCAATTAGATCAAAATCTGCATATTAAGTGCTTTCATTGAGTTTTTTTCTACAAATTCGTGGAACTTTCAGTCTTTACCGCACTAAATGTAACAAAACGGCAACAATTTGGTCTGTAGTGTACTTTGACACGATACAGAGTGTGCCACCAACTTAAAAACTCCAAAAATGTCTATTCTTTTAACCCATATCCACCCTATTACATTAATAATATTTTATGCTTACTTTACTAAGTAAATAGGATATTTTGCGACTGAAAATGCTTGTCTAAACAGGGCCGACTACCTGGCAACAGACAACAACCAATACCTCACTATTTCAATTTTGTTCGATTGTCGTTGGAGTCAAGATATCGGAGTTCGGATAATTAGAATTCGAATAGTCGGAAATCGGATAATAATTGGTGTTGGACAACAGTCAATACTTCACTATTTCAATTATGTTCGATTATCGTTGGAGTCAAGATATCGGAGTTCGGATAATTAGAATTCGAATAGTCGGAAATCGGATAATAATTGGTGTTGGACAACAGTCAATACTTCACTATTTCAATTTTGTTCGATTGTCGTTGGAGTCAAGATATCGGAGTTCGGATAATTAGAATTCGAATAGTCGGAAATCGGATAATAATTGGTGTTGGACAACAGTCAATACTTCACTATTTCAATTATGTTCGATTATCGTTGGAGTCAAGATATCGGAGTTCGGATACTTGGTATTCGAATAGTCGAAAATCGGATAATAATTGTTGTTGACTATAACCAATACCTCATTATTTCAATTATATTCGATTGTCGTTGGAATCAAGATATCGGAGTTCGGATAATTGGTATTCGAATAGTCGGAAATGAGATGAAAATAATTAGTGTTCTACTTTATTGGCTTAAAGTGACTTTTGACCCCCTTCTAGGATCTTCCGGATCCCTCGGTCCCGACAAGAGAAGTTCCTGTCGTTCGTCCTGTGCTTTCTACTCGTGTGCGTCTGTGTATTTCTTCTGTCACTGTGGATCATGTGTGACAGGTGGAAAGGTAAGGAAAAGTCTAGAAATAAGTTTAGGTTTAGTTTGAATCATCGTCGCACTAGAGCTACTCGATGCTATTGGCGTCGGGCATCGCGTTTTGGAACCACAGTCAAGTGACGAGCCGACACCTGAGTAGGAACCCAACGCAACCGTTAAGGGCGATATCGTACGCAGCGTTAGGACTTTGAAATATATTTAACGTGCACTTCCTCCACACGGGATATTATTCATCGGACATTTTGACTCCACGGGTTATGCTAGGCGAATGCCTAACCGACTGGGCTCCCCAGTCTAGAAATCGAGAATTATCACGAAATTTTAAGATTGTTTGAGAGGGACTACAATTATTGATTAAGGTCTCTAGGGTACAAATGAATCACCGACTAGAGTTTTTACCAAATATTTCTGTATTTGTTCACGTATGAAAATGCCGTAAACGGTGTCAGCCAAAAACGAGGCGTATCGGATAGTGACATCATAAGCTCCTTTTTTTTTAACTGTAGCTTAATTGTCCAGTGTTATTTACAAATAAGCATATAACATTACTTATAAACATAAATTTAAGTTTTCCTCTAGACAACCTAATTTTAGTACCCAGCAGTAGTATTCCCCCATATATAAACATTTAATAATGAATAACTTTATTTTTTCCCATTGTTATTATTGAAAGTTAGGTAAAAATATCAAGGCATTCGTAAAATGTGTATCTAATGTAAGTAGAACAGAAACGTTAGAGTATAAACAGAAAACGTTAATAAATTGTTAATATAAATTTCTAGTAACGGGACGTGCAGACTAGAGCTGATCCCCTATGTCTCTGAAGTACAGAACGCCCCATTTTCATGCGTATTTTCTTTTCAATTAACGCTCTATACATATTCATAATATCGATTAATTTATGTCCGAAGAGGTATTCGATTTTCTTGGTCTATGAAAATGGCAAATTTTGTTTCCCTTCGATGCATAACAAAGACAAGGTGATTGATGCATTACCTTTCTTTTCTCTGTAATTAAATGAATGCGCCTGCAAGTTATATATGAATCGATAAAATAAGAAACTGCACCAGTGAGGATTACAAAAATTACGAAAAATAAACAATTATTCCAGATATTGAGCAAGACTTGAGCAAGATGAATATGAACATATTAAAATCATTAACAATAGGTTAAATGAAAATAGTAAAATAACTTGTGTTCTATCAAATAAATTTAGTTTTTTAAAACGTATATTAGGAAATAATAGGCTTTAAAAGGATAACCATCTTTGAGCCATTCATTAAGCAACAATAGCATATTCTTAAATGGAACGTCTTAATGGAACACTTAAGCCCTTATCACACGGTACGGACGTCGTTCGTCAAAAAACTTTTGGGACAGCAAACGCATCATCCAGAGACCGGCGTGACATCACAAACTTAAAAGCAGTATTATCGCGGTATTGGAGGAAGAACTACAAGGAGGAGGCCCTGCCATGACGTCATGACTGAGCTTGTCTTTGATTGGAGCAGCCGTTCGATCACCAAAAAAGTAGCGGATATTTTCATGTCGACTCGAAAAAACTCAGCCAGCAAAATTTGCTCGAATAACCGGTTTTTGATACAGCGCACGGACGTCGCTGAAAGAACGAGCTCTCGTGTGATAAGGCCTTTAAATGACCATCTGATACTATCTTGATCAAAAAGTTAACGGAATAATCACCGTGAAGCGCTCCACGATCGTTTACCAGTGGCACGAGAGTTTCAAAAGTGGTCGTGAGTCAATCGAAGAGGATTAATACAGTGGCAGACCATCGACATCGAAAACCGGTGAAAACATTGAAAAAATAAAAGAAATGTTGGTCAATAACCTCAAATTAACGATCAGAGACATAGCAGAAGACTTGCATATTGCCTAAGGATTCGTCCGCAAAATTTGATACAATGTCGTTGTTGCAAATTTAAATCCATTTCTAAAAAATCACCAACACACAAAAAGATCGATGCACTTTTGACAAAGTAACTTTTACAAACTCCAAGCTGTCCAGAGTTGGAGGGAATATCAACACTAGATGTATACCAACTTAACAAAAAAAAAACTCAAATCGAAACGATGGGAGCGCTTCACGGTGGTTATTCCGGGAACTTTTTGATCTAGGTAGTATTATAACATTTTATGATAATGAATTTAAAAAATGATAACTGTGTAGACCACACTTAAAACGGAAAGCCATCATGCCTGCGTTATCTTAAAGTTGTATGGGATACGTTTTTTGTTATCAGTAATATATTAATTCGTTAATAATACCAAAACAGCTATACATTGAATAGAATTTTTAACGTAATATTTTTTTTCAAAATTTAATTGATGCATGCATGTTGTTGAGTTATTTTATTTTAAAAAAATTGAAATAATTTGACTAAGTGGTCATCTATTCTATTATCGCAGTCAACAAAATTCATTACTACGCGAAAAGATGTGATACCAATAAGCAAATCTTACTCTACTACCAGATTAATACATTCAAAATACACTGTTGTATAAAAATTTGAAATAAATAACTATTTAATATTTGAAGAACTTAATGGAAGAATGTGCTAAGTGACAAAAAGTAAAAACAATAAAATTAATTTTAAAGATTTTTGCTTGCACTTAGATACGTTAAAAACGACTCATACAAAGATAAAAAAAAATAACTTAACTTAATAATAACTAAAAGGGAGGAATTTTTATCTTTAGAGAGAAATTAATATAATTTTCATTGACACAAAACCCCCAATTTTTTTCAGAAGCGTCACTTAGTACGTTCTTCCACTAAGTTCTTCCTTTATTATACCTTGTCTATCCACAATGCGAGCTTCCAAAGCATTTTTCTCCCCCATCACCGCATGTGGTTTTCCTCGAAACGGCCTGAGCGTGTTTTCCCACCCTACTTGGGTTTGAACCGTTCGGATTGCTAACCTCACAACAGTCGGCCCGCTGGCGCAATGGTTAACGTGTTGGCCCTTGGAGCTGGTGGGCTCGGGTTCGAGTCCCGGTCATGGCATGGATGTTTGTGTCCGTCAATAAATGTTGTTATTTGTCTAAGTGTTTGTGTCGTCTCTTTCTTTGTGTGTCTCTTGTGATTGTGTCATTTCTTACTTATGAATCATCAAACTTATGATTTCTGGGGTTGAATACAATAGACCTAAGGTAGCAGTGTTCGGCGAACTTGCCCCCCACCAAGAAAGTCATAAGTCATAACCTCACAACCGAACCTCAAACGCGTTAGGTTTAGAAAAGCGATGCTGCCCCGTTTGTTAGAAAACCAAGCGATTGGATGGGGCAAGGAAGTCTTTTCGAGGCTCGCATAGTAAATATACAAGGTATACATATTAGTGCTTCTTTTAACATAGTCCTCTTTATTTATTTTTCATAGGAGCCTTATCAAAACTGACGCACATTCACGTAGAAGAAGACGATATCTGTGATACCGAAGCCTGCCGGGAAACCGGTAAGATGCATAAAGCTATTAATCAAAAAATAAATTCATCTTGACTGAAAATAATAATTTAAAAACAAAAAAGTTAAGTTCTGAGTATATTCTTGACCCGTCTGGCAAGATTATCTGGCCTCTGAGGTGCCTCGTCCTCAGTCTGATGATCATTGATGGGACTTCTCTGTCGTAGTTAAGCTAAGGGAAATTTTTCACATTTTAGAGCACCAGTCATATTGTGTGCCATTGATTTAAGGGGTCTAAGGAGTCTTAAAAATGTGCAAAGAAGGAACTACAAAGCATAGTTTGATCTTTCATGTAATTTTTTAACTACTCAATATACAAGTATAATTTTTTTATATGTAATTCTACAAGATTTATTTAATATGAAACAAATTTTAAAATTTATGAAACTTTAGCCAAAACTAAAATAAATGATATGAAACATAAAGCTATTTGAACACATTGTGATTAGGCTTGCGCGGCAAATTGTGAGGTCAAAATTGAAGACATGACCAAGAAAATGACTTTATATTGTACAAATATGTACAAACAAAGACTTATACCTAAATTCTCAGCTCAATTTTAATTGGAATTTATTTTAAGAACTTTTTTCTAAAAAAATTTATAAAAATTTTTGAATTTTGATTTAAAAAAATTTTAAAAATTATTTCTAATTAAAATTGAGCTGAGAATTTAGGTATAAGTTCTAGTTTGTACATATTTGTACAATATAAAGTCATTTTCTTGGTCTTGTCTTCAATTTTGACCTCACAATTTACCGCGCAAGCCTAATCACAATGTGTTCAAATAGCTTTATGTTTAATATCATTTATTTTAGTTTTGGTTAAAGTTTCATAAATTTTAAAATTTGTTTCATATTAAATAAATCTTGTAGAATTACATATAAAAAAAATTATGCTTGTATATTGAGTAGTTAAAAAATTACATGAAAGATCAAACTATGCTTTGTAGTTCCATCTTTGCACATTTTTAAGACTCCTTAGACCCCTTAAGAGGTTGGACTTTTACCTTTTGATCCGTGGTAGCTATTTTGTTTTACACTTACAACCCAATGGTAAACCATTGTATAGGCATTCCCCTATCCGCCGCCTGGTGATGAGCTGTCTAAGGGTTACAGGCTACCCAGAGTGTGTTTATCTTATACATATTTTGTTTATTTAGGTAAATTAAGCAGAAAGCTAATGTTGTAAATAAAAATATTCGTACAAATTCTCGTTAATAGGTTAATAATGATCGATTGATATAAATAACAACAAATACATTATAACAACCATATATATCTATAATAATAAAAGAAAGAGTCTGTCTGTGTGTCTGTCTGTGTGTATGTCTGTGGATCACAAAAGACCTACTTAGACTGCTCTAAAAAATTCGAAACTTTTAATATACACTCTTAAAACAAAAGAGTGAAATCCACTCCAATTGGAGAAGTGCATTTTCGACACCCTAAAGGCATGCATATTTACTCAGACTGAGTTGAAATCACTCGTTTGGAGTGATCCTGTCGGAGGTTTAACACGCAAAGAATCCACTCCAAGAGGAGAAGTGCATTTTCCAGTCTGGAGGAGTGAAATCCACTCAGACTGAGGTAAGTTGGGAGTGTTTGTTTTAAGAGTGTAGATTCCTTTTAATACCTACGTGTGCACCTGAGGCTTAATTTTTTCAGATTTGATTGTGATTTTTAATTAATATAATTAGTTTTAAAAAAAAACGTCATCCACGTGGGATTGCGGGACCATAACAGGGCTTGAAAATACATGGACCGGGCCGAAACGGGGGCTTGCCGCCATCCTCTATTAGTTTGATTGATTGAGTTTGGTTGAGATATGCGCTCGCCCTAAGGCTGCTTCATCCTCTATTAGTGTTTGCTTTTTTAAGTTCGCATGCGCCAACACGAATTTAATTTTGTTTTGATTTTGAGTGTATTTTCACAAGTAAGCGTGCCTCTAAAAGGAAGCAATGCGAAGTTTACGGGTTCCCAGTAAGGCGGGACCATACTGCTAGTTAACCATAATCTTCTTCTTCAGGAGCGCAACAGCCCTTTGCAGGCCTTGGCTGCCTCAACAGCACGCCTTCTCCAGTTTTTTTAGGGCTTTGAGGTCGTTTTCGGTGTCGTTGAGCCATCGAGTAGGGAGTCTACCTCTGGAGCGGGACCCCTGAGGGTTCTTGAAGGTGGCCATTTTAACGGGGCTATCATCAGAGCCTCTCCAGATATGACAGAGCCATCTTAGTCGGTTGCTTCGGATAATCTGCATAATTTAAGGATGTTTATAGAGCCTGTAAAGTTCAAAGTTGTATCTTGTTCACCAACATCCTCCCTCTTGTATGGCACCAAAGATAGTTCTAAGCCATATACATCCATTCTTCTTTTTCTTTTCCTGACACTACAGCCTGTTACAGGCCAAGGCCGTCTCTCCAAGTCTCCTCCATCTGACTCTGTCCCCCACAATGGCCCTCCATCGGTTAACTCCTAACACCTTGAGGTCTCTTTCAACCACATCCTGCCATCTAGTTGGGGGTCTTCCTCTGCGCCGCTTTCCTTTAATCTTCGAGAAAGTTACTTTTTTAGTGGGGAAGCTGTCTGGGTATCGATATACTTGTCCCAACCACCTAATGCGGGACGCCTTTACCACCTTCAGAATGTCGGGTTCACCATACTTTTTCGTATATTTCGTGGTTGTAGGCGATTCTCCAAACACCGTCTTGTTTAACTGGTCCAAAGATCTTTCTTAGGATTTTTCTTTCAAAAATAGATATAAGGTCTTCTTCTGCCCTGTTCAAAGCCCAGCATTCACTGCCATACAGGGCAACAGGTCTTATCAAGGTTTTATACATACATCCATTACATTAACCATAATACTTCCATTTTTTTTCAGCCAAACAACTGATATCTAACATCGATCCCGAAACGGATCCGTGTACGGACTTCTACCAACACGCATGCGGAGGGTGGATGAAAAACAACCCGATACCCTCCGGCTACAGCGAAGTGATGGTCATATCAAAGAGGCAGAAAGAAATTCAACAGCAGATACTCGGTACGAATCGGAGGATTTATGTCACTACACTGTAAAAAGATGTATGTTGTTTTTACAGCAAAAAAAACCTGTCAATTTCCTCAATTGTCATGCGAGTGGGCCCGGGTTCGAATCTCGATATGGCATGGATATATGAAGAGTACACGGGAAGAACCACTTGATTTTTTTAGGAGTCTTACCTTATGTGTAAGCTTGGCCTACTTTGGCGACAGGAAACCAGTTTTTCTCTCGGTTCTTCGTTCGCGGTAAAAACGTGTTACTCTTGTCTACTGATCTTTGGCGTAAATCAGGGTTGACGCGAAATAAAGCAAAGCGCGTAACCGGTTTCTTTATACCAGTTTAGGCGATTTCTCGCTATCATTGCCAAAGAGGCCTATTGAGGAAAGCCTTCTACGAAATCAATCGGTTCTTCCCGTGTACTTTTCATATCTGCTGCCCTAAGAACATGCGGAGAACGTGCTCGCTTAATCTGTAAATCCGAAATCCTGTGGGCGGTCATAGCGCAGTTCCAAAGTAGTTTGTTAGGTTTGAATTATCGTCGCACTAGAGGGGTGTAGTTTGTCTTGAGAAAAATGCCCCTCTCCTCCAGCATTCAGCGCCTATATTGATTAGGTGGCTCCATCATATCCGGAGCAGAAGTCAGACTTCCGACCCTCATGGGTGCTCTAAGCCTTGTGTCAATGGCAGCTACTGCACCCTTTCTGCCTTCTAGACTATGCCTGGAGGCACACGTTAACAACAACAACTGTCAGCTGGTATACTGTTTAATTTACAGAAATAATCTTTTTTGTTTTGTACGAACAATTCGTAATATTTCAACCAAAAGCTGTTTTTTTAACAAACAGAGTGTAAAAGGACACGGGGGGATTCCGTGTTCACGGATTGATACCAATATTCTCATAACTCATACTCTCGTAATGATCACACAAAACTTTTTTCTTTAGGCCTGCTGAAAACATCCGCCAAAAACCATACCAGCGAATCTGTCAGAAACGCAGCAAAGCTATTTGAAGGTTGCATGGATACAGGTAAATACATTTTATCTTAATGCAATTGAAATTTAAGATCTAAATCTATGTAAGAAACCGATTTAATGACGCCTATCAAACAGCTTTAAATGTAGCAAAGGTACATCACACAATTTCTTGTGATCGTGTGAATAGGTTATGTGAATCATACCAGTCTTATAATCAGTTCCGATGTCCACCTCGTCTCTTGACTATGGTTCCAAATTATGTTAGGTTGGGTTAGGTTTGAATTATCGTCGCACTAGAGCTACACGATTGCTATTGGCGACGGGCGTCGTATTTTAGAACCACAGTCAAGTGACGAGCCAACACCTGAATAGGCACCCAACGCAACCGTTAAGTCTAAATTATGAGGCCGGTCACCCTAGTGTAGCATTAGTATGGTTTAAATCAGATAAAAACAAAGTTCCGACTTAATTAGGGCTGTCGGGTTTTCAGATAAAATTCGTGGCATTCTGTGACATTTTATTTATTAATATTGCAAAGCTGTATTAATGTATGAATATAAAACTACGGGTATGTAACACCCCACGATTTTCAATTACAACTCAATAAATCAACAGCATTTAACGGGAATTATAGATTGTATAAGGTAATTTCAATACCATTAAAACTTAAAAGGTTTTATGGCAGCAAAACCCTTTGCTCCTCCGCGATTTTCTTGAAATTCTTAGTATGGCGTCAGACAGGTCATAAGAACTCTAGCCAAAGTACCAAAGTCTAAGTACCAAAGTCCAAGTGCTAGTCTAAGTACCAAAAAGTCCGCAGCTCTCTAAGTTTGAGCTATAGGGTGGATTCAGTCGTACAGACCAATTATCAAAAACCATATCTTTAGAATCAACGTCCCCCAAAACGTGTAGAAAACACGAATTACCAATATTTCATGTTAGGTAATCGAAAGCAAAAATCACTTAATTTAATTAGCATACTTCACGTATTAGTTAGCATTTACGTAATGAAAGTAAAAATTACGTAATTAATTAGCATACATAAAAAAATATGTTATAGTAGGAGCTATTTCTTCCTAAAAATTCCTTCCATACTTTCATTATACGTATTAGGAATAACCAATATTTCATATTTGGTAATCGAAAGCAAAAATCACGTAATTTAGTTAGAATACATAAAAAAAATATGTTTTAGTAGGCGCTATTTTTTCCTAAAAATTCCTTTCATTGTATATTACGAATAACCAATATTTTCTATTAGGTAATCGAAAGCAAAAATCACGTAATTTTGTTAGCATACATAAAAAAATATGTTATAGAAGGCGCTATTTTTTCCTAAAAATAACCAAAGATCAATATATTTTCGCATATGAAAGTAGCATGCAAACCCGAAAGAGTTGCAATAGTTTTATTTCCATAGTAAATTATGTTTATTAGTACCGCAGTTTTGAAAATCGAAATAATAATTTTTCCTTGCATCTATTCATGACACATGACAACTATTGAAAGTTTGACGGAATAATATTTAGGTCACCAGGACTACGCAAAGTTACTTTGCATACCTATGTTTGTAATTACTTATCTTTTATGTTTTAGAATATCGGTATTTTGAAATCTGTGCCTGTATATAAACATGTAAAAAAAATTGTGTAACCATTATATTACACGAAAAGGGACGGGTCTGTAGATATGGTATGGTATGGTATGATACATATATATTCCAGCTTGTGTGCTTGTTCAGAGAACCGCTTATAAGCTTTCGTCAAGTGGGACAGACACAGAAAGAATTTTTACAGTCACAAAGAAATGAGGTTAGGTTAGGTTTTGAATTATCGTCGCACTAGAGTTACACGAGGGCTATTGGCGACGGGCGTCGAATTTTAGAACCACAGTCAGGTGACGAGCCAACACCTGAATAGGCACCCAACGCAACCGTTAAGGGCGACATCGTACGCAGCGTCAGGACTTTGAAGAATATTTAACGTGCACTCCCTTACACGGAGTATTATTCGTCGGACATTTTTGGCTGCACGGGCCGTTTATAGGTCGGCAGCTATTTTGGCGATGCCCGGACCCGAACCTGGGACCTTCCGCATGCTAAGCGAGTGCTTAACCGACCACAAAGAAATGAATAACACATAGAAAAATAACAACATTTATTGACTGTCACAAACAACCATGCCTGACCGGGATTCGAACCCGACCTCAGCAGCTCCAAAGGCTAGTACACTAACCATTCAGCCACCGAGGCGGCGGGTCTGTAGATGTTAGAGCCGTGGTATGCAACTTCACTTACAAATACGAGTGTTTTTGGAAAAGTGGCTGATATAGTAAGATCGATATCTGAAATTTCAGGGTCAATATTGCATTGAAAATATGGATTTCAACCAAAAGTATTTAATGTAATAAAAAAATACTGTCATTTTTGATTTCGTTGCTTAAATGTACTGAAACAATATAAAGTGTTATTGTTTTTTAATGAAGAAAATGTCTTCATTTACCTTTATAACAAAACTTGAAAATAACAAAAAGTATTAATCATGGAAAGAATTTTGAAATTCTAATTAAAAAAAAATTATTAAAATTCGTCCATTTTGTAAGCAGTAACCCCTAAAATACATAATTATTTTTCAATGCTTTAACCAGAGTAATATAGTTAAAAATTAGGACATTTTTAAGTTTAGATGTAGTTCGGGAATGTGAGGTTCGATTATCTCTTTCAAATAATTGATAGCAAATAATTCATAAAATCTCGATTTAATTCATCCTAATTTCTACAATATTTATCATCGTAATTAAATCTCGCTATACTTTAACATCCACAGAGAGCTCTACTTTAACATCCGCAGAGAGCTCAGATTCATTGTAATCTGTGCGTCAAAATTGGTAGCGAGAGTCGCCTAGATGGTGCCCCAAAAAATGGCTCTCAGTTCTGGGGAATGTGCCGAGTCTGCAAAGGTTTGCCTGCCCATGTTGCAGCCCCATTAAAGAAAAAAAACACTATTTATCATACAACGGACCTTATAGACCGAGGAAATGTCACGAAATGAAAATTAAATAAAATACGGCAATTTTCCACATGGTTCTTTCAAAACAGCATTTTAGTTTGTACAAATTTTATTCATTTTTGTTTAACATTAAACTAACTCCCTGGCACTACATTCCGTGTTGAACCATTGACTCCTTAACAAATTCGCTCCAATGTCGTCTGTCTCTCGTCTTTTCTTTTCAACTTTTGATCTTCTTCTTCAATGGCACGACAGCCCTGTGTGGGCCTTGGCCTTCTCAATCATTTTCTTCCAGGCCTGCCTCTGCCTGGCAGTGGTCTTCCAGTTTGAGACTTTCAGGACTGACCAGACCATTTAATTCTTTGGATTTTTACATACTTGATAACATCAGGCTCTCTAAAAGCCCGATCCTTTGATCTTCATGGTCATTAAGTCCATCTCCACTTCATCCATTTTTCTAAGTCTTCCTCTTTTTCTTTCTCTTTGACATGGTCTCCTGAAAATCATCGTGGTGCCTCTGCAATCGTCCAAGGCCACCTAGAAGAACAGGCCAGGACAGCTGTCGAACTTTGCCGAGTCACGTGACCAAAGGAGGGATCCTGTGGTCACGTGACTCGGCAAAGTTCGACAGCTGTCCTGGCCTGTTCTTCTAGGTGGCCTTGAATCGTCCCTCTGCCCCAACAATTTGATTATCTTTGCCTTTATGATATTAATAATGTAATTCTCTCCAAATAGTCTAGCCACTTCCTTTTTAAAAAAATTCACCTTCTCTGATGTGTCCAATATGGCTATTTATGTTTTACGTTAGATTATTTCCCCCCTGAGGCATATGCAAATGGACTTAAGTGTAAACTTTTTCACTGTAGTTTTTCTCTGCCTATACTTAAAGGAATCTAGGTTAAAGGCATATATCAAAGATCTTACTCAGAACTTTACAAAATTTACAGACAGAGTGATGTAGTTAAAGTTTAATAAATTCCAGAGGCTAAATTGGACTGTTCATCTGGCCATAATGCTGCAAAAAAAATTCTGACAAAGCTCATAAAAATAGGTTCGCAGAAGACCCCCCACTGAGGTGAATCGACTATTTCGAAAGATACCCGAAGACCCTAAAATACTAATTGGAGAACAGTCGCCAAGAACAGACTTGCCTGGAAGAGACTTCTAGAGAAAGCCAGAGGGCTCTCTTGCAATTGAAGGAATGCTTAGACCATTAATATCTAATTGTAACATTATATTCTCCCAATTTCAGAGTCGAGGGATGAAAGAGCACTGTGGGACCTGTTTTACTTGATAAAAGACCAGCATGGCGGCTGGCCCATGTTGGGACAGTGGACTGAAAGAGACTACGTGTGGTACAAGCAAGCAGCCAAGGCCAATCGAGAACTGCTCCTCGATATATTTGTTGAGTTCGAGTTTTACCCTAACGTAAATGACAATTCGAAATACATACTAATGGTAGGTGGTTTAAATGGCAGAACGAGCATAGATTTAGAAAGTAGCAGATCTGCCCCTAACGTGAAGTCATTTGTGCACCAGTATCCCATAAGGCAGTTCGCAAGCTCTAGCACATGGCATGCCATACGCCACCAGATGGCATCAGGAGAAAATTCGACTAATAAAAAAAAATTAATATTAACTAATTAAAATTTTTACCAGTTTTGCTAGCATAAGTTTATAGCTGGATATGCATTGATAATTTCTGGCAGACATGAGGTATATATTCATAAAAGAAGCATATTAAAAATGCAGTTTTTATTGCATGTAACTCTTTGGCAAAAGCATTTTTTGTGAACCAGTATCCCGTGATGCATTGCAAAAACGGTGAAATGTGGATTCATCACACAATCGTGGTTTGTATTGCGTTGTACGGGATTGTGCAATCGATGGGCATATCTGCTACTTTCTAAATCTATGCCTTTTCTAACCAGAATGCGAGCTTCGAAAAGACTTTCTCCCACCATCAATTCGCTTGGTTTTCTTTGAAACGGCGGGAGCTTGGTTTTTTCCCCACCTTACTTGGGTTTGAACTGTACAGATTGTTAACCCACAACAGAACCTCGAACGCGTTAGGTTTAGAAAAGCGATGCTCCCCCCGTTTCCTAGAAAACCAAGAGATGGGATGTGGGGAAAAAAATCTTTTTAAATATCTCATTCTGGCTAGACAAAGTTAAATTGATTCATTGATGGCGAAGGAATGAAAAGTACAGGGGAAGAACGCCTTCATCGCCTGCATCGGGTCTGCGTCAGGTCTGCTAAGATAGCGAGTCATCGCCTAAACTGGTGTAAAGAAACCATTTTTGTCTTGGTTCCTTTCGCGCCGTGCACGGGTTTACTATCTCTATGAGCGAGATTGAAGCCAGAAAATAGTCAGACGCTTGAACAGCAAAAAAAACCCAAGGGAGAGACATGTTTGTTAACTAGCCAAGCAGACCTCATACGAACATATTCCCTATCGATGAAGGGGATTTCCCCTTGTACTCTTCATTTATGCTGATGATAGTGACTTAACAAATCAAGATCCATATTTTGTTAAATTTTTATAATACCAATTTATAAAAAGATCTGCAGTTACATTAAATTCGCCATTTGACAGTAGTTTAAGGCACCTAATGCCTATGTCAAAGCTCTAAGAAAACTATATAGTACAGGGACTCAGGAATTTTATCGCGCGGGTAGCTTACTAATTTGGGTTCTTGTTTGTTGTCTGCTGTTGTGATTGCATTATGGGGCTAACGTATCTTTGCTATGGAAGCATATAATAATCAGTATGGTTTGAACACACTGCCCCATGTTGATCTACGGAATTTGTTAAACAAAAAATGTAAATGGGTTTCACATGGGTTTGTTGAGTAAACCGAAAAGAAAATTATGGGCTATGTACCTATAGGAATTATAATTAACACTGGTGTCCTAGATGACTACTTTCGATAGCAAGAGTGTTATCTAAAGTGGTCATCTAGGACACCAGTGTTAGTTATAATTTGAATGGAGTAATTTAAATGTTATGTTTATTTGTTAATTTAAAAATCATTTTACTGAGAAAGATTTAACTGCTTCGTAATTTTGAATAGAGATTGCTGTAGAGATGCTTTTCTTAGAGATTGCTGTAAGTGGGACAAAATTGAAAATGCGTCTAAGTGGGGTAGCACAGGTGGGCCTGAAATTAGATGGGCCTATGTGATTTAACCAAAACTAAAGATCGTTCCTTTATGGACCCCTTAAGAGTAATTTTGACGTTACCCAAACGAGCCCTTCCTGGGATGTTAACAGTATTCAGATAGCACAACATTTGTAAAATTATAATAACTTAAATCATTATATATTGTAATAGCTTTTTTGGAACTTAATTAACTTAATAAAATAATGGAATATAATAACTTTATTATTATATTCCAGATTGGCCACAGGTGCAACCTCAAATTAACATCCACGCTAGATGGCGCTGCATTATTACTTCCTAAAGCAAGTCATTTAGAACAAAATAGTGGCTGTAGTATACAAGAGCCTAAGTAATTTATCTCCACTTTGAGGCAAAGAATTCGATAGTAGGGTAGAGGAACGGCTCGTACTGAGCAGCCATAGCTCACTGCGGAGCCCGAATAGAGTGGCAAAAGTGCTAGTTTATTTATAATTTCGATACTGAGAACGGAAGTACACCCGTGGAAAAGGCGGGAATCGAACCCGCATCCATTACAGCTTGTGGACTGCTAGCGTTATGACCTGGCTATCCAAACCACTCGGCCATCGGGCCCCACATGCCACCCTATATTGTCTGCTTGTTGGTCTATGGTGCGGTCGGTAGGTTCAGTCTCTGCCCTACTATAAAACTCTTTGCTTTGAGGATCCTTTAGGTGAACAATGGGTTGCTGAGGTTGGGACTATGAACTCGCAAGCAAGATATACCGAGATCAAAACCGTTTCACTCCTGTCCTCTTCAAATTACAAAACGTCAGGAATTTAATATTGATGAATAATGTAATGTAATGTAATCGATTCCGGCTGCCTATTTCTAGCCTCCTTTAGGAGCTTTAACACGGCCAATAACGCCTCGTAATTTAGAACCCTGGTCAAGTGACGAGGTTATACTGATGAATAGAAGTTTTAATTTCAGATAGACAGTGGCTACTTCATCTTTGATTACGAAGAAGACGAGAATGTGACCAACGCGAACTACACAGCAGCCGCCCAGGAGTTGATAGTGAACGCGGCTCGACTCATGGGGTCCGAAATGAGCATAACCGAGCTTCAGGAGGAAGCATTGGAAATAATAGAGTTCGAAAAGATGTTGTACTTCGTAAGTATAGATAATGCTATGGAGGTAAATAGAAAGAATGAATCCAGAAAACATGTTTAAAACATTAATTTCGCTCAGGGTCTAACATATTTCAATATTATTTGAAAAAATTTGGCAATTTTATCAGAACGAAAATTGCATTTTGGTTAAATTGTATTCAGATAATTTTGTATGTAAATGTTACCTTACAAGAGTTTCCAACTAACGGACCAACCGCGCTTTTTCTTTTGTCTTTTTACTCCTTGTTTTTACCGAAATTAGGTTGGCATGGAGTGTACATTTATTTTAAAAAAATGATTGAAAAAATATTCAATACAGCCGGAGAAATGTGACAGAGAAAATAATTTCTTTCTATTACATTAACAGAGGGGCATTTTGGTTCGCAATCACTCAGGCTTCAATCGTCCTTCAGATTAGTCAAATTCGAGGTGACTAAATCTGAAGATAATCAAGAAGTTCTAATAGACTAAGTTCCTGTTTCTTTACTTCCTAAAATTCCTATCGGGACAAAACTAGGTTCGTAACAGTAAGTGACATCTACAACCGTTTTTACATTAAATTTATATACATTAGAATAAATTTCACTAAACACTGCATCCAGCTATAATTTAAACTTCCCAAAGTCAAATCAATTATTTTCATTAATTTTATATCCATAATAAAATAAATATTACTTATCGTCTGCATGATTTATTTGCAGTTGTAAATAAACATTTAATTATTCGTAGAACAAAAACCGTGAAACTATTCCAAAATACACTTAAAATAGGAAATGTAATTTAAAATTAATCAAGATTATACTCTAAAAATATGCCTTGCCACTTACTTAGTAAACAAACAATAAACAATCAAATAATCACTTTCCCGAACAAATTCTAAACTGATTTATAACCAAAATAAATTTTGCTTCAAATAATATTATATTTAAATAAATAAAGTTTCTCATGCCATTGTTGAGTTGGCAACAGCGATTTAATTGAAATTGAATTTCAATGCTAATTCAATGGGAAGTTGGTCGACAAATAGTAGATTAAGATCGGATTGATAGACCCGATTTTATAAGGGGGGATACGGGCGGACGGACGGACATCGACCGCATGTCAATACCTTCTTTTTCATTCGTATTAAAAAAAAGAAAAAGTAGGCTAAAAATTAGTCAAAACTTATTTAGTAGCTCGATTAATGATTTCAAACTGTAAGCTCAGTTAGAATTTATTTTATTCCTTTCAGATTGCATATTTTTGACGAATTAAAGACATTTCTTATATGTCGAACGAGTCGGATTATTAGGGGAATCTTAAAAATCAATTACTTTAGTTTGGTATTCTTTTCGTTTTACGCATGCATTTTGACACCGTAAGCAATCTCATTGATCTTTAATTGAAATATTTTAGTTTATACATTGAGTAAAGAAAACCAAACATTAAATTTTATTAACACCCATTTTCAATTATAAGCTTCAAGTAGCCATTATTAAGACAACAAAATGATATAAAATTATATTCATCACGATGTATAACCTTTCTTTACCTTTTAGGCCAGCCTAGACCCTCCAAGCGAAAATATAACAATGCCAATTTCAAATATACAGATCAATGTTACGGTAAGTTGTCTAAGTACGTTGACAATAGTAAATCTTATTTTAAATTCTAATAGCACACCTTTCTACTAAACAACATATTTCCCGTCTAAAACGTATTTCAGGCGCTTAAAATAATTCGAATTATTGAACATTAGTTAATAATCGAGTATCAATGACTTTGTGTTGTATGTTCATTCATAAATTTTCTTTGAAATGCTTAGTAATTTATTTTGAAATTCAATTGCTGCATCGTTTTATCTATAACACAGTAAAAAACAAGTTGGTTTGTTACAGAATATGTCA
This sequence comes from Hylyphantes graminicola, assembly GCA_023701765.1. NCBI lineage: Eukaryota > Metazoa > Arthropoda > Arachnida > Araneae > Linyphiidae > Hylyphantes > Hylyphantes graminicola. The sequence goes on along the minus strand of CM043118.1, from coordinate 26,739,252 downwards.
CTTGCACCGCTTCCACACAACATTTACGCTCATCAGGAAACACACTAACAACACCTCAGAAAGAAATTCGCCAAACAGGGTATTTTGCTAGTTGTAATTCAAACTTTCATACACCAAAATTAATATTTTCTTTAATCTTCTTTGCATATTTTTATCTTTCGCTAATTTTTTTAAAGTTCGAGGAACAATGATGTATTTTTTTAAAAATATCTTTTTTGCATTCACAAGTAGATATTTCGAAAAATAAGTTAGTAAAATTTTTGCTTTAAATATAAAAGCGAAACTTTACATATTTTTATGCAAATTTAGAATTTTATTTGCATCTTTCTTCATGCATATATAATGAACCATCAAAATAACTGGAATTGCAGGGTTGATTTAGGAGTTTCACAAACCCTCCAATGAAGGAGGTTTTGATGTTTCATACCATGAATTCGGCCACAGACTATCATTTGGGTAAGAAATGCTGCTCGACCTCTTTTTTCCCTAATGGGGATTTTGGCATTCCATGGATTCGATGACTCCTGTAAACACGCCGTTTAGGTATGAGTTGCTCATATGAGTGCGCAGGTGAAGATTACATAGTTATCGGCAAATAATTCTCCACACGTTTATCTGAACTTAATATTGAAGCGATCAAAAGCTTCACGTGGCGAAACTGTTTTTGCATTGGTTTTTGACTTGACAGCATTTCAATCTTATTCCTATCTCTATATACGGGTCCCCTTCATTTGCGCCAACCTGTATGAAGCCGGCGTTGAGTAACCGCTTAAGTGACACTTGTGTGATCGAAATATTGCATAGTCGTCGATTCTTGCCTTAGGACTAACTTTGACTAAGGTATAAAACTCTGAAAAAATGGGTCTCAAAATATCTGTTTTTGAATTTACGAAGTTTATTCCAATAAAAGCATTTCAATCCCAAATATGGATGCAACTTTTCTGCCGCTTATTTTTTATACCATGCCTGTGGAACAAACCTTTCTCTGTTTCGTTGTGTAAAATTTCTATATTTTCTGGTGTAATTTGTCTCTGTTTTATGTGTAACCTTTCTCTGTTTTTGTGGTGTAACCTCACTCTTTTCTTTCATGTAAGTTGACACCATTTCATTATGTAACGTTACTTTGTAAAACTGAAGGCAACACATGCTGCCATCTGATTTATAAAGTAACATTACACCTAACGTTTTGCAGTGTAACATTGCATCCCATTCATTTTTTACGTATAACTTGTTTCAGAGCAAGGACTTTATGTACACCGAGTTCATCAATCTCCACCTCAGAAGTGAAGCACCTGTCGACGAAGATACCATCATATATGTATTAGCACCTGACTACTTGAGAATCTTACCAGACATGATAGCCGAAACAAATCCAAGGTAATAATGTACAATACAATTCCATAGTTATATTATAATATTGTATATATTACTATATAATACTATTCCATAGTTCCATTACTGTGCAATACAATACAATTCCGAGTCAAATAGTAGTTACATTTATATGGGTGATTAAAATTGGTTTTTTGAGAGTAAATTTAAAAAGTTATCTCAAACAAGTATCTTATGAAATGTAAATTAAAATCGACTTCTCCAGTGGACTAATATCCCATTCAGAGTTTTCTTACCAACCAACCCTTAACATAATGTGGTGTAAACTGTTTATGTTTAACCCTTTCAGTTCCAATGACATTTTGCCATTATCATTTTAGAAATTTTTTCTGATCGTCTATAGCCATTTTTGATATCGAAAAGCACATCATTCGATTCTTCAAACTTTTATCTATTAGAAAATATTTTTAATTAATCGCAATAGATGTCAGCAATATTTTCTTTTAAATTATGATCAGAAAAATGGTGATGCCAAACGGCATCACTGGGACTGAAAGGGTTAACTAAAATTCTCTCAAAGATAACCATGTTTTATTGTAAAACCCGATTTCTTTCCAAATATGTCTAAAAAGAACTGTGGCCAACTACGTGGCATTCTACATCTATGCCTACTTCGATGCCTTGACGTCCGAAGCAGCCATCAACTTGACAAAGACGTACAAAGAAGCACTAGGGATAAAATCTAAGCCCGGGAACCTCGAAAAAGCCTGCATAGCAACCACCAGGAAACAGATGCCCCTAGCGGTGGGGCGGGTGTACGTCGATAATTTCTATCCTCAACTTCATAAGTCACACGTAAGTATCGGGTTAAAATCTAATTTATCAATACAACTGATGGCTAATTCCTAACCAAAATGTAATTGTTTTTAACAAAAAAAGTGGTCTGTAAACTCAAATATTAATTTTAAAAAAATTAAATGTTAAAAGATAACGGGAGCACTGAACTTCAACCAATCTGTTATACAGGTTAGTTATAATCAAAAATGGGATTTAAAGTTTTAATGTGAAGTAAGTGTAGTTTCACGTGAAGTAAGTGAAGTTTCAAGTGAAGTAAATAATCCTAGAAAGCTTGAAGAATGATGCTAAACAAAATCAACACATTTATATGCATCATGTAATCCATAATTGAATAAATGTTTCTAAATTCGAATATTTCAGGTCATCAAAATGCTTAATATGATACGCTTGGCCTACAGTTCAACCATTGACCAGAATGATTGGATGGACGAGAAAACGTTAATGTTTTCACTTTATAAGGTAGGTAAAAAAAAATTGAATTCAAACTCAAAGTGTTGCCCCTGCATTGGTGTTCATTTTGTCTTTTAAGCAAAGGTGTAATCACCTTTTTAAGGGGCCTTATAAGAAAAACTGGCAATTACCCAGTTGAATGATAGGAAGTTTTCCATAAGCACTTCTCTACTTATGATAATACAATGGCAAATTTTGAAAAGAGCTTATATCGCGCGTGTTTTTTCACCAGAATGAAATTTTTCCCGTTTAACATGTACTATGTAAATCTTTATTTCAGCACTGAAAAAGTTATGCATGACTTCTATCTCAAAAAGGATAAAAAGAAAACTTTTCGTAAAAAATTAAACTGAAAGTCTTCTGTTTATATTTAGACTCTACCCACTTTAACAAAATTTTTGTTTGCACTCTCAGAAATAACACTTTCATTTTTGACGATTCATGAATCCTCAAGCCTCATTTCTTTAATTTTGAGGATTGTTTCGTCAAACTATCGCGTGACTTTTGAGTAAACGCGAATCCCCACCTTTACGATCGTGATTTGACGATTCTGTATCTTGATTTTGAGGAAACAGAATCTCATTGTTGTACTCACATGCTCAAAAATGACGAAATATTTCTTTTGATTAGACGACATTCAAATCCTCATAAAAATGACGATTCAAATTTCCTCACTTTGAGGAAACGAAAACTAGGAGCATTTGCCAGTAAACGAATCGTCAAAATTAAGGAAAATTTCGTCGTTTTTGAGCATTAATTTTTTAGAGTGTGGGAATAAAATTTAAAGAAATACAAACCCTCATAATCAACCTTTTCACTCCCAATATTAATTTGTCGAGTAAGCTCTTCAAGATCAGCCAAACAAAGCTATTGCCGCTACTGCTACTTTAGAAAAAACTACTACTAAAGCTCTTTAAGGCGCGTTTACATGAGCCATCGAATCCATGGAATGTCAAAATCCCCATTAGGGAAAAAAGAGGTCGAGCAAGATTTCTAACCCAAATAATAGTCTGTCGCCGAATCCATGGTATGAAACATCAAACCCTCCTTCATTGGAGGGAGCCGCCCCGGTGGCTCAATCGTTAGGACCCTAGCCTTTGGAGCTGCTGGGGTCGGGTTCGAATCCCGGTCAGGCATGGATGTTTGTGACAGTCAATAAATGTTATTTGTCTATGTGTTATTCATTTCTTTGTGACTGCAAAAATTCTTTCTGTGTCTGCCCCACTTGACGAAAGCTTATAAGCGGTTCTCTGAGCAAGTACACAAGCTGGGATACATGTGTACCATACCATATCATTTTAGGGTTTTCGAAACCCCCAATGAATTCTGCAATTCCGGTTCTGTCTGGGAGAAAATCCCCAAGAGGGAAAAATTCCTGAATTTGCTCTTCAATACATGGATTTAATGGCTCATGTAAACACGCCTTTAGAGTAGAAGGCGTACGCTCTGTACGTCCAATCGTTGATGATCGAATTAAGAGGACGTACTCTGCATACGTCCTGATAGTAAATTGGTTAATATCGAAGCCTATGTAATCGAATCGTTAAAATATAGGACATTGGTCATTTTCCAACAAGACACATAATTTATTTAACAAAATATTTCGTATGTAAATATTTAAAAAAACATTTATATGGTAGTTTTTTATTAAAAAACATGAGTAACAAATGAAATGTTTCTTTCAGCTTAAAAGCATCCAAAATATGGTATTTTATGAAGATTGGATTCTAAATGATACCGCTTTAGATGAATATTATTCAACGGTAAAAAAAAACTATTTGTCCTTTGAAACTGTTTGTATGATTTATTAGAACTCATTTCCCTCGATTAGATTAATATCATGGAACTCATTTTTGCACAGTCACAATTTATAGAGATTAAATATAATTTTGTTTGATAGTTGTTAAAAAGCGGATAATAAGAGACGAAAATGTTCTCATTAACAGAATGTTCCGTTATTATCGTTATCAAAAACATATCGGCAAAAAATGCGGAGCAATTTTTATTGGGATTCGTTAAACGTTTAGAAGCGAACGGGCTATCCCAGCCTAAAAAAAATCCTGCAGAATTACTTCAAAAGAACTTTTCAAAAACTGAAGGGAATTGCTTCAAAAAAAAAACATTTCAAAAGTGAAGGGATTTGAAACAGTTGGTGTAGCCGAATAAAACTAGTCTTTAACAGTTTTTTTGCTGCAAAAAAACTGCAGCTATTTTTCTGCAGAGTTTCAAATCTCTTCAGTTTTTCAGACCTTTTGCAGTTTTTGTAAAGCAATTTTGCAGAATATTTCCATTGGGTGGCAGGAAAACTGCAGTTCAGTGAAAATATTCTGCAAAATTGCTTTATTACTTTCTAAATATTCTGAATATGCTTTATTGCTTTCAATTACCCAATTTAAAATATAAGGTAATAAAAATATTTATATGAAATGGAGTTTATGTGTTTTCTGCGCGTTTTAGAAAGTGTTGATTTTTTTTAAAAAAGTAAGCGAACATAAGTGTTGTTTAAATTTTATAAAAATCGTAATTGATACTCATTCCATTGAATAAAAACTAAACATTAAATTTTACGAAATTCGTTCAAAGGTTGGTGACATTGAAGTTGACGGTTTCTTCAACGCCATGATGAGGCTGAGAAAAGCGCGATCAGATCAAATATTCTCCCGTTGGAACCAGACAAAGGAAAGAGGAGCCCCGTAAGATAATTTTTCATTTTTTACTTTTATTTTAAGCAACCACCACAATTAAAGACCCTCCCCCCACGTAACAATTACAATTGCAGAGTACACGGGAAAAACCGATTGATTTTGTAGAGAAGTTTCTTTAGCAGGACACTTTGGCTACGATAGCGAGTGATCGCCTAAACTTGTGTAAGGAAACCAGCTAACTACCACAGAGATCATAGTTAAAGTAATAGAGTGGTGGATCACGTGACCTCCAATGCTAACGACGGGACGCGCAAGGAGCTCTCAGAAAAGCCCCAATGAAGCCAGTGTTGTAGATCACGTGATCTTCCACTCTAATATTTAACTACTATCTCTGTGGTTCCTACCTACCAAGATTCAGGTGATTGACGATCCCGACGCTTGGACCAAGCGAAGAAGAAAGAGAGAAACCGGTTTTCTGCTGCCAATGTCTGCCAAGCAGACAATTGCGGGCGTCCGCCTGATAAATCAATCGGTTCTTCCCGTGTACTCTTCAATTGGGACGGTAATCACACACGCAGCCTCAATGTATCATCCTCACGCTAGAGGGCGCAGATTTATCTCTGCGTTCCTACCACTATTTTAAATAAAAACGAATATAGTAGTATGTAAGCCGAGGGGTAACTCAACTCTGCCTTGAGGATCCTTTTGGTAGACTATGGGTTACTGAGGCCGCTACACAATATTACGAGGTCCACATACAAAGAGAATATAAATTCAACACATTTTTTAACCAATTTCTTATCTAATTCGTTTTATAATATAGATCACAATCTTAAAATGTGTTCATTTAATGTTTAAATTAGATGTATATGTTTAAAAAAAAAAAAGGGAAAGTGGTCACCAATTACAAAACTTAATTATTTTATCAGTTCAAAATTCAATTTCATCTAGGTCAATAAAACCCTGAAATTGAAAAGTACATATTATTATTACAAAGTAATTTTATTTAACTTTATTGATTTAAATAGAAAGGGGGGATACATATTACTAACCAGAAAAGGAAAAAAAATCAAACAAAAATATTAGACATATTACCCTACCCAAGCATGTTATTGCCATTAAATGCGCTCAATATAACAAACCCAAATGGTAGAAATTTACTGTACGGTAACTATTGGCGAACTTTCCGAAATCGCGCCAGAAGTCCGTATTCTGGCGACTTTTGACGTCATGCTCTCTTCACAACGATGACGTTTTCCGGCAACCCTATCTAACCATTATGCGTTTCGGTCAGGTCAGACATGTTGCCACAAAAAAAACTATTTATCGCCAAATCAGAAAATCGCGCCAATAGTTACCGTACAGTAAAGGTGAACCAACCCAAATTAACTGCAATTCCATCTCCCGTATCTTTAAAAACACACATTCAAGACAAATAAAGGAAAGAACTAACGACAAGTCCTATATTATCAACGACTTAATGGACTACCCCAGATTCAATGCAGTTTCATCGTTTCGCTTAGCCACAGGACAAAATTGCCTCCACCACAACAATTTCAAATTAAAAATATTTTGAAGACTTGCCTTTCATAATTGAAAACATTGTGTAGTCATACTTGAAACAAAATGTTTCATTTCATAATGATAAGTTTACTCAGATTTGAAATTGTCATTTCTCACTGTGTAAAAATTCTTGTTTGTTTTTCTACAATGAGAGTATTTCTTATGATGCCATGCTCTGCATAATGCGATTCCATTGGTTGTTTTGTTTTCTTTGACATTTTGTTGAAACAAGCTCATAGGTAACGTCACGCGCTCCTAACTGCGATTCCACTGGTTGTTTTGTTTCCTTTGACAAAATGTTGAAACAAGCCCATTTGTAATCTATGCATGTATTTTGAAGAATTATTTCACGTGTGATTTATTTTTCTAAGTTTATCCTCTTTTAAAATTTGGCAACACCATGCAGTTTCTAGTACGTTAAAATTTTTAAACAAATTTGTAGTCAAAAAGTGTTTTATTTTACGAATCAATTTAGAGCCGCAAAATTTGACAAAGTAAACTACAACCATGATGAGAAAACAGAGACTCGCTTATACTTTGCCAATGCAAAATGATTTTATAATTCCTCCAGAGCAAGAAGACGCCAATAATACCTTCCAAAGTCAATTACCGATGCAGGATCCAGAGTCGTCACAAATATTTGCTGCTCTAGAACAAAATCAAGATGTTAATTACTTTTCGTACCAATATCCTGTGATTCCGAGTCAATATCCAAGTGTCATTAGCATCATGAGCAATCAAAATTTTCAGTTCAATCCTCACGACAACATAGAAGATATGAACCAGTTGCCGTTAAAAATGGAAAACTCATTCAACTCGTCGCCAATATTAGATTCCGGGCACGGAGATTGCGTTTTAAGCTTGGAGATGTGCACTCCCGAAGACTCACCTAAAGTCCAGTTCAATTCGATGAGTGGAAACTTTCACCAAGAACTGCCAAATTCGTACGCCATTGTGACCAACTATGGCACATTGACTGTTCTCTTGAGACACTTAATAAAAGTGGATGTTACGGCTGACGGATCCGTGTTCTTAACCCACTTTCACCAAGACCTGCCAAATTCGTACGCCATTGTGACCAACTATGGCACATTGACTGTTCTCTTGAGACACTTAATAAAGGTGGATGTTACGGCTGACGGATCCGTGTTCTTAACCCACTTTCACCAAGAACTGCCAAATTCGTACGCCATTGTGACCAACTATGGCACATTGACTGTTCTCTTGAGACACTTAATAAAGGTGGATGTTACGGCTGACGGATCCGTGTTCTTAACCAACTTTCACCAAGAACTGCCAAATTCGTACGCCATTGTGACCAACTATGGCACATTGACTGTTCTCTTGAGACACTTAATAAAGGTGGATGTTACGGCTGACGGATCCGTGTTCTTAACCAACTTTCACCAAGAACTGCCAAATTCGTACGCCATTGTGACCAACTATGGCACATTGACTGTTCTCTTGAGACACTTAATAAAGGTGGATGTTACGGCTGACGGATCCGTGTTCTTAACCAACTTTCACCAAGAACTGCCAAATTCGTACGCCATTGTGACCAACTATGGCACATTGACTGTTCTCTTGAGACACTTAATAAAGGTGGATGTTACGGCTGACGGATCCGTGTTCTTAACCAACTTTCACCAAGAACTGCCAAATTCGTACGCCATTGTGACCAACTATGGCACATTGACTGTTCTCTTGAGACACTTAATAAAGGTGGATGTTACGGCTGACGGATCCGTGTTCTTAACCAACTTTCACCAAGAACTGCCAAATTCGTACGCCATTGTGACCAACTATGGCACATTGACTGTTCTCTTGAGACACTTAATAAAGGTGGATGTTACGGCTGACGGATCCGTGTTCTTAACCAACTTTCACCAAGAACTGCCAAATTCGTACGCCATTGTGACCAACTATGGCACATTGACTGTTCTCTTGAGACACTTAATAAAGGTGGATGTTACGGCTGACGGATCCGTGTTCTTAACCAACTTTCACCAAGAACTGCCAAATTCGTACGCGAACTGCCAAATTCGTACGCCATTGTGACCAACTATGGCACATTGACTGTTCTCTTGAGACACTTAATAAAGGTGGATGTTACGGCTGACGGATCCGTGTTCTTAACCAACTTTCACCAAGAACTGCCAAATTCGTACGCCATTGTGACCAACTATGGCACATTGACTGTTCTCTTGAGACACTTAATAAAGGTGGATGTTACGGCTGACGGATCCGTGTTCTTAACCAACTTTCACCAAGAACTGCCAAATTCGTACGCCATTGTGACCAACTATGGCACATTGACTGTTCTCTTGAGACACTTAATAAAGGTGGATGTTACGGCTGACGGATCCGTGTTCTTAACCAACTTTCACCAAGAACTGCCAAATTCGTACGCCATTGTGACCAACTATGGCACATTGACTGTTCTCTTGAGACACTTAATAAAGGTGGATGTTACGGCTGACGGATCCGTGTTCTTAACCAACTTTCACCAAGAACTGCCAAATTCGTACGCCATTGTGACCAACTATGGCAAATTGACTGTTCTCTTGAGACACTTAATAAAGGTGGATGTTACGGCTGACGGATCCGTGTTCTTAACCAACTTTCACCAAGAACTGCCAAATTCGTACGCCATTGTGACCAACTATGGCACATTGACTGTTCTCTTGAGACACTTAATAAAGGTGGATGTTACGGCTGACGGATCCGTGTTCTTAACCAACTTTCACCAAGAACTGCCAAATTCGTACGCCATTGTGACCAACTATGGCACATTGACTGTTCTCTTGAGACACTTAATAAAGGTGGATGTTACGGCTGACGGATCCGTGTTCTTAACCAACTTTCACCAAGAACTGCCAAATTCGTACGCCATTGTGACCAACTATGGCACATTGACTGTTCTCTTGAGACACTTAATAAAGGTGGATGTTACGGCTGACGGATCCGTGTTCTTAACCAACTTTCACCAAGAACTGCCAAATTCGTACGCCATTGTGACCAACTATGGCACATTGACTTTTCTCTTGAGACACTTAATAAAGGTGGATGTTACGGCTGACGGATCCGTGTTCTTAACCAACTTTCACCAAGAACTGCCAAATTCGTACGCCATTGTGACCAACTATGGCACATTGACTGTTCTCTTGAGACACTTAATAAAGGTGGATGTTACGGCTGACGGATCCGTGTTCTTAACCAACTTTCACCAAGAACTGCCAAATTCGTACGCCATTGTGACCAACTATGGCACATTGACTTTTCTCTTGAGACACTTAATAAAGGTGGATGTTACGGCTGACAGATCCGTGTTCTTAACCAACTTTCACCAAGAACTGCCAAATTCGTACGCCATTGTGACCAACTATGGCACATTGACTGTTCTCTTGAGACACTTAATAAAGGTGGATGTTACGGCTGACGGATCCGTGTTCTTAACCAACTTTCACCAAGAACTGCCAAATTCGTACGCCATTGTGACCAACTATGGCACATTGACTGTTCTCTTGAGACACTTAATAAAGGTGGATGTTACGGCTGACGGATCCGTGTTCTTAACCAACTTTCACCAAGAACTGCCAAATTCGTACGCCATTGTGACCAACTATGGCACATTGACTGTTCTCTTGAGACACTTAATAAAGGTGGATGTTACGGCTGACGGATCCGTGTTCTTAACCAACTTTCACCAAGAACTGCCAAATTCGTACGCCATTGTGACCAACTATGGCACATTGACTGTTCTCTTGAGACACTTAATAAAGGTGGATGTTACGGCTGACGGATCCGTGTTCTTAACCAACTTTCACCAAGAACTGCCAAATTCGTACGCCATTGTGACCAACTATGGCACATTGACTGTTCTCTTGAGACACTTAATAAAGGTGGATGTTACGGCTGACGGATCCGTGTTCTTAACCAACTTTCACCAAGAACTGCCAAATTCGTACGCCATTGTGACCAACTATGGCACATTGACTGTTCTCTTGAGACACTTAATAAAGGTGGATGTTACGGCTGACGGATCCGTGTTCTTAACCAACTTTCACCAAGAACTGCCAAATTCGTACGCCATTGTGACCAACTATGGCACATTGACTGTTCTCTTGAGACACTTAATAAAGGTGGATGTTACGGCTGACGGATCCGTGTTCTTAACCAACTTTCACCAAGAACTGCCAAATTCGTACGCCATTGTGACCAACTATGGCACATTGACTGTTCTCTTGAGACACTTAATAAAGGTGGATGTTACGGCTGACGGATCCGTGTTCTTAACCAACTTTCACCAAGAACTGCCAAATTCGTACGCCATTGTGACCAACTATGGCACATTGACTGTTCTCTTGAGACACTTAATAAAGGTGGATGTTACGGCTGACGGATCCGTGTTCTTAACCAACTTTCACCAAGAACTGCCAAATTCGTACGCCATTGTGACCAACTATGGCACATTGACTGTTCTCTTGAGACACTTAATAAAGGTGGATGTTACGGCTGACGGATCCGTGTTCTTAACCAACTTTCACCAAGAACTGCCAAATTCGTACGCCATTGTGACCAACTATGGCACATTGACTGTTCTCTTGAGACACTTAATAAAGGTGGATGTTACGGCTGACGGATCCGTGTTCTTAACCAACTTTCACCAAGAACTGCCAAATTCGTACGCCATTGTGACCAACTATGGCACATTGACTTTTCTCTTGAGACACTTAATAAAGGTGGATGTTACGGCTGACGGATCCGTGTTCTTAACCAACTTTCACCAAGAACTGCCAAATTCGTACGCCATTGTGACCAACTATGGCACATTGACTGTTCTCTTGAGACACTTAATAAAGGTGGATGTTACGGCTGACGGATCCGTGTTCTTAACCAACTTTCACCAAGAACTGCCAAATTCGTACGCCATTGTGACCAACTATGGCACATTGACTGTTCTCTTGAGACACTTAATAAAGGTGGATGTTACGGCTGACTGATCCGTGTTCTTAACCAACTTTCACCAAGAACTGCCAAATTCGTACGCCATTGTGACCAACTATGGCACATTGACTGTTCTCTTGAGACACTTAATAAAGGTGGATGTTACGGCTGACTGATCCGTGTTCTTAACCAACTTTCCCTCCGAATGCGCCGCAGTGCAAAAAACACTTATTTAATAACTAATAGCAGAAACTGCAAATTAGTTATTAAATAAGTGTTTTTTAAATCGTTTTCCATGACAGTGCATTGGCACTTTTAAATTTTTAAATCTTAAAAAATACATGGTTCTTTGATAAATTATAATTCCTTTTTGAATTTATGTATAATCTTTAAAATAAAAATAAAAAAGCTTTGCATCGTAACTAAATGTAACGTAATCACAATAAATAATGTATTTTCGCAAATATCACACTTAAAAAGTTCAGTTGTTACAAATAGTAAAATGTTTAAGAAAATTAGAAAATAATAAGTTTAATAAAATAAGCTTATTTTTTATGTACAAATAATAATAATGTAGTAGTTTATTTTAATATTGTCATGCATGTTTTCAGAAAAAAATATTCTTGAAAAGACTTTTATCCTTTTCCATATCTTTAAAACAAATGTTAGTTTTTAAGATACATAGCCATATTTGCCTCGAAGCATTTGGTGATAGAATTTTCGCCCAATGCCTTAAACTTGGACATTTTCGATGATTTTTTTCTATTCTAAGACTTTTTATTTTAAAGTATCTCAAAATAATTTTATTAATGGTATAACAAATCTAAAAAGTGTACTGATTTTATTTAATTTTTTGGTACTTTTCCATTTTGTGGATGCAAACGATAAAGTCAAGAAAATTGTACAACCGCCGTGCCGCCAAACGGAATATTCCAATGGTAACATTTAACTGTGTGTGCAATATTTTGTCGCCAAAGATTTCATTTAACGAGTTATACGACGCGCAAAATAGAAACGTACACTTTTTTTCAATCGTAATTATATGTCGAAAAAATAATAAACACACAATAGGCGCGTTTTCATGAGCCATCGAATCCATGGAATGCCAAAATACCCCATTAGGGGGAAAAGAAGTCGAGCAGGATTTCTAACCCAAAAGATAGTCTGTGGCCGAATACATGGTATGAAACATCATCCTTCATTGGAAGGTTTGCGAATCCCCCCAATGAACCCTGCAATTCTGGTTCTGTCTGGGAGAAAATCCTCAAGAGGGGAAAATTGCTGAGTTTGCTCTTCAATCCATGGATTCGATGGCTCATGTAAACGCGCCTTATGTGTATTGTCGGTATGGTGGTTTCGATCCTCGCTTGTTATCCGAGTGGGCCTGGGTTTAAATCCCGGATACGGCATGGGTATTTGTGTTGTCCCGTATACATGCGGAGAACGTGCTCGTTAAATATGTGGTCCGAAAGTCCTGCGTGGGTGGTCATAGCGCACTACAAAGGGTGCAGGTTGTCTGGATAAAAAAGCCCCTTCCCTTCAGCGACGTGCCTAACTTCAGCAAGGGGCACCATTTCGGAGCAGAAGTCAAACTTCTACCCTCAAGGGTGCTCAAAGCCTTGTACCAATGGAAGCTACTGCAACTTGTTGCCTTCCATGCTATGCCCTGGAGGCACACGACAACAACATCTATGCGTTTTAACACATGTATTTGGTTTGTATATGTTTTGTTTAAATTGGCATGATAATTTTTTTTGTCCTTGATAAAAGTGTCATTTATAATTATTAAATTTTATGTGATATTCTACGGCAATGCATTTACTTATAGATACGTCGGTAATTTTTATATCATTATTACAGAGATTCTGCAACTAACAATCCTACTGTTATGAATGCCTTTTATGCACCTTTAAGTAACTTCATAGGTAAGTGCTAACGAATAATAAATCTTTACCAGTATTTAACTGGGTTAAAAATAAAAAGCTGCGGGATGCTAGAGAGCTTGATCATTATATATTGTTCTAATATTAGACTTCCAATTCAGTTGAAATAACTAATTTGTGATTGTCCTCCCCTTCAATTATACAGGGTGAGGCAAACAAAAGTGGCCCCGGTCTAGAGATAGGAATACGTTGAAATGCTTGGCGAGAAAAACTCTTGAAGCCGCCTGAAACCTGTTTTTGCATTAGTTGGATCGGATTAGCTTCAAATGAGAGCTACTCATAGACTAGTGGCGATTTCAGATCTTAGTTCGTATTATATGAAGGACGTTCCATAATGCAAATTTTGTGTCTTGCAATCAATTTACAATATTTTGTATTACCAAAAACAAAAAGGTCCCCCCCCCCCCAAAAAAAAAAAAAGTCAGGATGAATAACGACCGAAACAATCAGATAATCACTAGTGGGAACTTTTCTTGATCAGCTCTACAAACCTTGTTAATATTTCATTTCAACTAGCTTCTAAAACCGTAGCGTAGTTGCCGGCAAATAAGTCGCCAAGCAATAGCTTCAGTTAGCAAACCTGTCTTTGTATTGGTTTTAGACTTGGCAACATTTCTGTCGTATTCTTATCCCTAGACCGGGGTCACTTTTGTTTGCCTCACCCTGTAGTACGTAATGCATATCTTTGCATTAACTATACTGTAAAAAATTCCCATTTAATTTATTGTTTTTTGACTGTTAGCAACATTCCCCAACAGGACCAAAATTAGCGTTTTGCCCAATGAGAATAAGGTCTCGTAGCTAAATAAATTTAATTAAATCAGTTCAGTTTAAATTAGCATGTGATTAACAGCGTTTAAATATAAATTATCGGAAGTGAACAACTGATTGATAAAAAAAATGGGATACCCAGAGTGTACTTTTGGCAAGTTAAAAGTTACAAAAAAGGAATTTGAAAAAAAAATTGAGAAACCTAGGGAAAACTGTACTTTTTTAGCTAGTAAGTTACCAACAAAAATTCTATTATTCCTATTTTCTATAGAAAATTCTACTAAGTATATATTTTCTATTTTCTAGAGAAAATTCAACGAAGTATTTTCTATTTTCTAGAGAAAATTCTACTAAGTTCTTATAATCCCGATAGAATTTCAAAAAATATTCGAGCACCAGTTATAAATATTATTAAACATGTCTAATATTGTTGTGTTTGTGCTTTACCTTTTCAAGCTTTGCCATCAGGAATATTTGGTTACCCGTACTATAAGTATGGTAGAATAGAGTAAGTAAACTCAAAACAATTTTTATGTAATTATTTCAAATAACTTCTCTTCCATATTATTTCTTGTTCAACATGAGAATATGACGTATTCCATTTCACCAAATTATAATCAAACTAAAACAGAACCCATAATCTCTTGCAGTCCCTTTGTACAACAACTAAAGCCTTGGTTTCCTCGGAGTCTGTCGCCAGAAAAATGCGACCGCTATTATACGGGGATGACCCTACCGGCCATCGCTTCATCGGAACGTTACGTTGACACGAAACTGGAAACCTAGCGAACTCACTCAACTAACTCTGCTGTTGTTTTGGTTTTCGTCTTTGCATGTCAAAAATGGAAAATTTAGGTTCTTCGTGATTTCTCACATAATCAATTAGCATTTCTTTCTCGGCAAGCGTAAAACAACGCTCGCCTTCCGTCATTTCCTCAATTTTTTAATTTTGGGCAAGCACACCACACGACAGACAACAGCAAAAAACGTTGTCATCAGGATTTTCCCAACGCACTTAACAGCAGCGCAATCTGGCGGTCGCTTGAGTTGTCCGGCAACGCTCCCGAGGAAACCACTCTAGCGTAATCAATGTCAGTAGTTTGTATGACGTCATTCACCGCACTTGTCCAACCGCTTAAATCTGTTGACGGACTCCGAGGAAACCGAGGCTTAATCACTGTTGTTTGCAACATCGCCTGATGATCTTTTCTTTATAAATAAGACAGTACCCAGCATATTTTATAGGCAAATTTGTGTTTAGTATAAAGTACTTTAATAACGTGTTACAGTTCCATCAACTATGGAGGAATCGGGACAGTCATTGGTCACGAAATCAGCCATGCATTTGATACTGCAGGTATGGTCATCATTTCGTATATTAGCAGCACACAATCCACACTGAAAAAAATATCCCCTGAAATGTACGGTTTTAAAGTGGCGGATGAGTTGACAGGAAAAAAAACGTACATAAATTTTCTTTTTGAATACGATAAGTTCCAGTTAAAAAATATTTTTCAGTTAAATATTAGCACTTTTGTTATATACTCTTTTTTAAATCTTCATTTTAAAAAAAAACGTCCAGGCGTGCTCTCAAAATATAACTTGAAATTTACTCTCGTCATTTGGTTTCTGCTTCAACTTTCTTACGTAACTCAGAACTACCCTCCACCCCTAAAAACAGATGAAACTTACTGAATTCGGTCGACTTGAAATGTAAGGCTAAAGACCAAACCACACACATTTTTAATTCCATTAAACCCAATAAATAAAAATTAAAAAGGCAGTTAAGGTAGGCGAATACCCAAAATTCTAAAATTTTTACTATTACTTTAATCCTTTCCAAATTTGGCATAGTGATTTCAAATCTAATGAGCAATGCTTTTTAGGCATTTTTTTATGTAAAAAATAATTGATTTATTTTGAACTGTGTTTTTCACCTAAAAAAAAAGGGGGTTGCGCCAACACTTCTAGTATTAAAAGTTTTACATTAATTTACCTGAAATATTTTACTGATGCTATTTCAATATATATCTGTGCCATGAACCTCTAACATCCGGTGTAAATATGTATATGTTTTTTAAAAAAAAATTTCAAAGTGTAAGTTAATTGAAAAAAATCCCTTTTTTTTTGTGGTTAATTTATAACATTTTTCCTAATAACTTCTTTTCTTGTAATTTGTATGCAACTCTAGAGGGTCATTGCATGCATCAGTTCAAAACGAAGAATTTAACACATAATTAATGTTTATAGGATGAAAATTCAATGTGGTAGACTTGTTAGCTTAAACCTCCTTTTTTAGTATAAAAACACCGTTTAAAATAAATAAATTATATTTAAATTTTAGAAAATGCCTAAATAGTATTATTCATTATATTTGAAATCAGTATGCCAAATTTGGAAAAGATTAAAGCAATAGCAAAAATTTTAGAATTTTGGGAAATGTTGGGTATTCGCCTACCCTAATTAGTTTATTCATTTACAAGCAGAAGATTACAGTTCAACAAATTTCAAACAATATTTTTCGAGTTATCTCCCTTCTTTTCAGGAAGACAATTCGACCATATGGGCAACAAAAGAAACTGGTGGACGAACGAAACTCTTTACAAGTTTGCAGCCAAAGCCAAGTGCTTCGTTGACCAGTACAACAACTACACGGATCCACTTTCGCCTGTCAAGGTAAGCATATACTGTAGCGAAGTAAGACTGGAACCGTTAAGGGGGAATGGGCGCGCAGGACCGGGGGTCTCCAAACTCAAGTGCCTCAATGTTAATCCAATGGGAAAAAATTATTTTCTTTGCCACATTTCTCCGGCTGTATTGAATATTTTTACAAGAGGATTTTTTTATGTGATAAATGTAGCTGACTTACAGGTCTCTATCTTCCCACTTTTTGAAATTGCTTCGAATATTTTGTGTAAAATAATTTATTGAATATTAAAAAAAATATTCGTACTAATTTCAAAAAGTGGGATTGTCGGGACCTGTATGACTTATGACTTATGACTTTCTTGGTGGGGGGCAAGGGACTTGTAAGTCAGCTATATTTATTACATAAAAAAATCCGCTTGTAAAAATATTCAATACAGCCGGAGAAATGTGGCAGCGAAAATAATTTTTTCCCATTGGATTAACATTGAGGCACTTGAGTTTGGAGACCCCCGGTCCTGCACGCCCATTCCCACTTAAGGAGCCATAGCTCAGTGGTACAGAACAATGCTGCTGACAAGTAGATTGCGAGATCGAGCCCTGGCCATGGCCTAAATTTATAATTTAGTTATTCTTTGGTTTAAATAGTTTCTTGTTATTTCTTAATTTATGTAAATTAGTTAATTTCTAGAACCTTCTAGGCTAGAAGGATCTACTGCCCTATATAAGGGTTTGTATCCATTCAGTTAGGGTTTGGTTTGAATTATCGTCGCACTAGAGCTACACGAGGGCTATTGGCGACGGGCGTCGTATTTTAGAACCACAGTCAGGTGACGAGCCACATCTGAATAGGCACCCAACGCAACCGTTAAGGGCGACATCGTACGCAGCGTTAAAATTCAGTTAGGTGATTAAAGAGTCTCGAGTTGAGATATAGCTAACTTGTCGTTTCTTGAACACAACCCCTCTCGTCTACGCGACAATATTTAGGGTACCCAAGGTTCTGAAAATACTCTAAAAATCATTAACAATCTAATGCATACTGTTTCCATATGGCAACAAGTAACATAATCCACTTTATTACATTGAAGTAGAGCTCCCTCTCGACAAATCTTGTGGTTCTAAAATACTACGCCCGTCGCCAATAGCCCTCGTGTAGCTCTAGTGCGACGATAATTCAAAACCTAACCTAACCTCGACAAATCTGTGCTTTTTTCATATAGTACAATTACATTCCATTTTGAAGTTTAAGTTACTAATAACCCTCATAGACGACAGTAGTAAAAGTGTATTCAAATTAAAGAGTGAAGTTATTAACTGTTGTGAAATTACGTCTTTGGCAGTATTCAAAGTATAATAATATTAGTACTAAATATACAAATAAACTGTTTTGAAAAAATAATTATATTTCAAGAGGGTTATTTTATAATATATTTAGTAGTTTTTCTAGTCATTCTTATCAAAATTGGAATTTTGTAGTTAGTTTTTGCCATATGGCAAAAATTTAAAAAATTGAAATTATTTGAATTGAAAGGCAGTTAATTTTATTTTCGGTATTTTTCGCATAATGTATGAGTATTAAAGATACAAATATATTTTTTCGGGATGAAAAAAATTCAGGTATTACAGGGTTAAAGGATCACTGAACAACCTTTTACTACTGAACTGAACTCTGGAAGGAGCATCCCATGAAGAGCTGTTGAAGCCTATTTTTTGTCACTTGTGTGTGTGTGGCGACAGCTTTAGGGAGAATATGTGCCTCATTTGGCATGAATTCGTCAATCACAATTAACACTCCATTTGACAGTTTGCATAATCGCTCGCCAAGAAGTACTCCAAGGAATTTAAGTTTTAAGGATTGTTCCTGCAATTCTATTTTTTTTTTAGAAGTACATGTTTCCGAAACTGCATTATATAGAGAGTCTTCTAATGCTATAACATATCAATTTTCTGTTTTAAAAATTATTGTAAAAGTTTGTTTAAAATGCCTATTTTAAGGGGTAAAGAATAAAAATTGGCAGCAAAAATTGGGTTGCTCTTACAGGGTTGCCGGGCTTCACCGACCCTATTGGCGAGCGTTCCGATACTCCTTCCCAGAGTTTCAGTTCAGTACAATTTACCCATAAATGACGTTTAGTAAGGAAAATGAGTCGAGCAATATAAAAATTTATGAGTAACATGAAGACCTTAGTCCTGAAATTCATATTGAAGAAATTAAGTAACTCAAAAATATTAATTTCAAAAACTAAAAAGTCAACTTTTTTGTTCGGAAACGAAGGTGTTAATGATTCTTACTTCTTAAATATTCGTTAATGGATAATACTCAAATTGCCTAAACATTTGTTTAAGAGAGAGATATCATGAATTTTTGACTTGCTTTTAAAAAAATTTCGACATTTTTTTTTTCGTAATTAAAGTTGGTATAAAATTTAAGTAAATTTATTTAAAAATTCTAAATAGATTTTAGAATATATGCAGAAATGCTAAATTATAAAAAAAAATGAAATCAAAACAAACTATTTTATTATTATTCTGCTCTACTTATTTCATCTATATATGCTGAAGGGAAGTCCTACAATATAACGAACTGCTGATTTTTTTTCCTTATGTAAGGCCGATGGCCGAGTTACTTTAAAAGAAAACATAGCTGACAATGGAGGAGTGAAGAGTGCATTCAAAGTAAGGAAAGTGCTGCTTTTCATTATAATGTATTCATCTTTAATAGAGGAAATAGTCCTTTATAACTCTATTGTAAGGGCTGGAAAGCCCCAGTCACTAAGGCATTTAGAAAAATGTCCAACGAATAATACCCCGTGTAAGGGAGTGCACGTTAAATATTCTTCAAAGTCCTAACGCTGCGTACGATGTCGCCCTTAACGGTTGCGTTGGGTGCCGATTCAGGTGTCGGCTCGTCACTTGGTTGTGGTTTTAAAATACGACGCCCGTTGCGCGTTGCCAATGGCCCTCGTGTAGCTCTAGTGCGACGATAGTTCAAAACCTAACCTAACCTAAGGCATTTGCCTTGCATGTGAAAGGTCCCAGGCACGGACCCGGGCAAAAATAACTGTCGAGCTATAAGCGGTCGGTGCAGCTAAAAAGTCCTACGATGGAGGGACCCTGTGCCGGAGGGAGTGTACGTTAAAAATGTTTCAAAACCCGATGTGGCGTACGATGTTGCCCTTAAAAACTGTGTTGGTTTTCCACTCAAGTATCGTCTCGCCACTTGACTTTGGTTCTACATTACGACACCCGTCGCCGATAGCCCTTGTATAGCACCTTGTGTAGCTCTAGTGCGACTCAAATTCAACTCGACTGTAGTTCTATGTTATTGAACCTTTGACCTTCCGCATGCTAGGCGAATGCTTAACACATTCGCTGCCACTATATCATCGATAGTGGCTTCATCGATAGAGGCTTATAAAGTAGAAGAACATCCTGTATTTTAAACCTGTTCGTTACAATCGAAATGAACTAAATATTCTTCATTTTCGAACAAGTACAGCTGTGGAAATAAAAAAGTACCCACTTGAGGTTATTTCATCCGTTAGTCACTCTATAGAATCGGACCTTTTTGAGATTGTGTACAATTAACATTCTGAGTTAATTGCACGATACAAAATTTGCATAAGGGGCTGTCTTCATATTAAAAATATTACGATCTTTGAAATTTCCAATAGCAACACCCAATTTTAATAACTTAGAAATGTTAAGCACTCTTGAAAACCCTTAAATGTAAGTTTTTGTTACATTTGGATGAATATTTGACGAGTTATTCAATCGAATCACTTGTGGACCTTTTGGGGTCCATCTCTAAAATGACAAGCAAGCATGCATGCAAAGCCGTCTTTATTTATCAATTACACACGTAATCTTATACACAGTCCCCTAAAGGGTAATTATAAAGTATTTTGTGATTTACTCAGCAAATTATCAATAAACATTTTTAAAAATTGGGATTTCGCTTAAACTTCTTGTCTTAAATTTATTTCTTTAAAAATATTAAGGGGTTTCCATTCATATTTTTTTTTAAAATCAATATTATAATTATTTAAAAATATAAAAATTGTTTTAAATACCCCAATATTGAATGCATTTTGTTTGGATCATTATAATTTCTTTTCAGTAAAAAATTCGTTTCATTATCTTAATTATTTATAGATCGGGATAGTTTTTTATAAGCAACTCATTTAACATTATGGGACCTAAACTTTGCACGTCTCTAACTCCTCTAATAATACTTAAAAACTAACAAAATTTGACATTTCGTATTAACATAGGTCAGAGATTTGAAATATGGATTCAAAAAGGTGTGTTGCTATTGGAAATTTTAAAGTTAGTAACATTTTTAATATGAAGATGGCCCCTTATGCAAATTTTGGGTCATGCAATTAACTCAAAATGTTAATTGTTCACAATATCAAAAAGGTCCGATTCTTTAGGATGAATAACGGAGGAAATAACCTCAAGTGGGTACTTTTTTATTTCCACAGCTGTACATATCTTAGTTGGAAGTCGTAAAATTGCAAGATTAGGTTGAAGTAACGTTAGTAACTAAAGCTACACGACAGATGACAGCTAGTCGTAAAAATACGAGGAAATTTTCCTGACTTTTTCCAACCGGATAACTCATAACCTGTCACTAATTATTGAATTGAAAGCCAATTGCCAGATTTGCTTCAGTGATTAACTTTTCGACTGTAAAAACCATCATTAAATTTTCATAATTCATATTTTTTGGTTGGTTTTTGTTTGAAAAAAAATACAAAAAAAACAGACCTTTAGCAATTTTTTTTATACCTAGATTGTTGAATAGCAAACTGAATCACTTTACGAGGTGCATCAGTATGTCTGGTGTCTGGTTGCCCTACACTTGAGACGAAGGATTTAATTTTCTCGTAATTTTAAATAGAATGCCCTCTTTCAAATCACCAAGTATTGTTCCAAGCACACAAGGATCGATTGCAAAAGTTCAAAACGAACTTGAACTCATAAGAACGGTTAGCGAAATGGTACTATGAATATCATCAGAATGTGATGTTATCGGTGAATCGGAACCACGCGACTTCTTAAGGAGTCAGTGGCATCCAACGTGTTAACACATTCGCTGCCACCAAATCATCGATAGAGTCTTCATCGATAGAGGCTGATGAAGTGGAAAAACATCCTGTTTTTTTAAACCTGCTCGTTACAATGGAAATAAACTAACTGTTCATTTTTGAACAAGTACAAATCTTAGTTCGAGATCGCAAAATAGCAGGGTTAGGTTAACGTCACTAACTAAAGCTACGCGATAGCTACCTAGTCGTAAAAATACAAGGAAATGTTCCTGGCCTTTTCCAACCGGATAACTCATCATCTGTCACAAATAATTGAATTGAAATTACCAGATTTGCTTCAGTGATTAACTTTTCGACTATGAAACCATCATTAAATTTTCATAATTCATATTTTTTTGGTTGTTTTTGTTTGAAAAAAATACAAAAAATAAAACAGATTATTTGCATTTTTTTATAGGTTGATAGTTGAATAACAAACTAAACCGCACTACGAAATGCAAAACGTCTGGTGCCTGGTCACCCCACACTTGAGACGAAAGATTTAATTTCCTCGTAATTTGAAATAAAATGTACTCTTGAGTGTGTGAGACGGCGATCCAGTATGATAAGTAAAACTGCTTTATTTTTAGTTCGGATTTAGAGGTTGAACGATGAGATTTTTTAAGGCACGTTAGTAAAGCAATTTTTATGTGCATTTTCAAAAATGGCGGGCGTTACAAGTACTGCAGGACCTTCACAGCCAAAGAAAAGGAAAATCAATAAAAAACTGACTGATGCCGAAAAATTGGAATTACTAGAAAATAGTGATATTTCTGATTATGACAGCGTAGACGATGAAGATTTTGGTTGGGATTCTACGAGCGAATCGGAAGGAGGAAGTGATGTCGCTGCGGATAACTCAGAAATGTCAGATTCTGACACAGAAGATCAGCAATTACCAGCAATCAAAGAGGTTGACTGGAAAACACATTCACGTTGCATGGTAAATCATAAATTTACAAAATCTGAGTCCTTGCTTATGCAGCCAACTGAAAGTACTCCTGTCGGATATTTTCGCCTTTTCCTCACTGAAGGATTTCTGGAAAAAATAGTCGAAGAAACAAATCGTTACGCATTACAAATACAACATAGCGATAAAGCAAAAGAAAAGTCACGTATAATGCTTTGGAAAGATTTAAAAGTGGATGAATTTTTAGTTTTTCTCGGAGCATTCTTGCAAATGGGGACCGTTAGAATGAATAAACTTCAGGATTACTGGAAGAAGGACCCGTTATTTTATAACGCAGGAATTGCAAATAGCATTAGCCGAAATCGGTTTTTATTAATTTTACGTGCGTTACATTTTGTCAAAAATAGTGGACCTGGAGAACCTCAACCCACAGACAGGTTATATAAAATACGCCCTGTTATCGATTTTTTTAACGAAAGAATGTGCGAGATATATCAGACGAACGGTCGTTCCGCCCGCCAATCTCAAAATGTCGCCAAGGGCTAAACGGCAGTTATGTATATATGGGTAATTCTACCATAATTTTTAATTTTATGTCCCTTTGGCATAACTTTTTAAAAAATTAACATTTCTTTAAAAAATTTTCTTATTACACTAAAAGACTGGTCCTTTTATAATTGCAAAACGTAAGTTTAAAGCAAAGAAACTCCAAAAAAAATTTAGAACACAAAACAATGCAGAAAAGTCCTTACCATCGTGTGTCCCGAATGTCAAATTTTAAGTTTAGGGCTCAATCTAATACTTTTTTTAGCTAAAAATTACATTCATTTGGATTTTAAATTGAACTAATACCGTAGCTTAACGATTTCCTTCTATTGAATTTCGGCTTTTAACATTTATAATGCGTTTTTCTGGTCTCCTAACTTTGTCCCTGGGTTTTGGTACATTCACTGACCTCATTCCTAAAGTGGTGAAGAGAGGCACTGGATTGAGCTACAGTGATTCTTCAAACATGCAAACTGTATTGCAGAAAACTGACATTTCAGTTACTAGCCACATATTTTTGCTAAAATTCACCAATAAGCCCAAAATTTAAAAAAACTCACTGAAATTGGCTGCGAGGCTTTATTGCTTTCCTTACAGTCTCACAGATTTAAGGTTAATTTTTGCTTGATAATTGAATTTTTTTTCTTTAAATATGTTTAAGTGGAGTACAAGAAGTAAAAAAATCCATTTTTATTAAACTGGAGTTAGTTTCAACACAAGAAAGACCGGGAAACAGCGTGAATGTCCTTTCCTTCCGTTCCTGACCTTCCGATCCTTACCGTCGTAATGATCTAGGGATGGAAAACCGAAATCAGTTTTAAGACTAACCGGTTTTTTGCGATTTCGGTTTCATTGAAGACCAGTTAGTTTCGTAAGGCCGGTTTAGACCGGTTTCTTTAGAATCGGTGTTTTTAAAAAACTGCCGTCCCTTATTATAATTTTTTGTTTTTTACAAATGAGCTTTGCTGAACTTTTTTTCGTAATTCTAGAACCCTTATAAGCCTTTTGATAAACATTTAAAGTGATTTTGAAAAAATAAATTTTACAAGATTTTAATACCTGAAATTAAAAATTATGGTAGAACTGCCCATATACAGAAAACATTTCGCTATGTTAACAGCGAAATTGATTTTATTTTCTACCAGGCAAACTAAACTTCGTAGAACAATAAAAAAAATACAGTAAAGAGGTTTCGTAGATTACTTTAAATAAAAAAAAATTGGTTATTCTAGAGTCAAAAACAGCGGAGAAAAAAAATATTGAAATTTTCGAAAATGAAATCTTTCGAGCAGTTTTAGTCAAATTTTGACCTAATTTTTGAAGTGACCTACAGCCTTTACAAGACCATGAATCTGGAAGCGGTTTTTACTAATCGATTGAGAATGCCGCAATTCAGCCCCTTTCATAGGTTTGAAGTTTCAAAAATAACTATTTCTATTTTTAATTAATTAAAATCTATATTACCTTTGGCTGTATGAATGCGCGATAAACAAGCCTTCCTAGCGGCCAAGTACCTCCGAAAACGAGCCAAGGTTTACTGTATTTTCATCGTTGAGCGGCATAACAGCGCTGCTAACTATTAACTTATTATAACAGCTTCTAAAATATATGATTAATCTAATATCTGAATCGACAGATTGAAAAAAAAAATTCTAATTAATAAACGGAATGCTTCATTTAAACTTTTTGGCGTTTTTATTTAGAAAACTTATGAATAACTCGAGTTAATGGATAGATCGATTGACTAGAAATGTAAACAGTCATATTTGCCTATTTGGTTGCCATATTCAGTTACCAATACCATTCAAAAAATAGTTTTGTTGGGGTTTTTTTCATAAAAAGTAATATATATATATATTTTAAGCCTAAAAATTATTGAGGAATATTTAATTATGTCAAAGTAATCTTTGCTTATTTTTTTATGAAAAGAAATGATTTTTTTTCTAAAATTTATTGAGGAATATTTTATTATGCCAAAGTAATATTTTATAATTAAAGTTTTTTTTTTTAACATGAGCTGTTCCTAAATGTTTGTTATAACACATAACCGTAACCTAATAATTGTATTCGGTTTTGTTTTTTCTTGAATATTCAAGATACTTTTTAGTTTTATAAAAGAAAATTGAAGTTAAATATGACTACAAAAGTGAACAAAACTAAGCATAAGAGACGGATGTGGTACACGAAAATAAAAGCTGCGATGTAATAACGAAATGTGTCGAAAACAATGTATCGGCAATAAAACTTCATCCAGAAACTGTTCCTGAAAATAACAAACAGAAACGTTACGATTCGAATCGAGGAGCGATATATTGTAAGAGTTGTGCCAATACATGCAGCAGCTACCAAAGAAGACAATTTGGCTACTGCCCAATTGACAATTTGGCTATCAAAGGCGCAAACAGAACACATCAACAGAAAAATGCTTGAAATGATCCCCGAAACTGTCGTTGAGCTTATAGCGAAAGATGACATTGAGGTCTAGAAGTAAGTAAATAGTTTCTAAAAATCGAGTTTTGGAAAATCTGAATGCCTATATGAAGAAGATAACTTTCGCTTTGCCGGACTTTAAAGGATTAAAGTGAAAAGGGGGGGGGGGATTAGGTGAAACATTTAATAATTATCATTTTCGTTAAAGATGCCAGCGGCCAAGTGAATTCCAACGATATGCAGTTCACTTTCCCCAATTGCAATATTTCATATGGATGCTTAACCTTTTTAACTTCAATTCGGCATTGTTGATTAACCATGGAAATTATTTTATTTTATACATATTGCCTTTACATCCTTTGAACTTGTTCATAAAACATGTTGGTAATCCAACCTACCTTAAAAAGCATATCATTAAATAAATTTAAAAAAAAGCGACTGATATCCCCCAAAAACACTTCGTTAAAGTAAACAAACGCCAATCTCAAAAAAAAAAAAAAAAAATATGCATTTATTTTATAACAAAAAAAAGTCATGGCAGTTGTCGCTAAAAAAGCCGTGATATAAAATGAATGCCAATCTCTTATTTAAAACTTTTCGGTCGTAATAAATAGAATAATTTAAGTTTCGCTGTCATAAAAAAAAATTGCGCTGTTTGAGGTTGGTGCCCATCTTAATCCCCCTAAAAAATTAAATCACGTAATAGAACTTGAATTACTAAATCAAAATAACGAAGGATACTTAAAAAAAACCTTTAACAATAATATGATCACAATACATTTATATAAAGGTATAGAGGGTGGTTAAGATGGGGGGGGGGGGGGGGGCACCAACCTCAAACAGTGCAATTTTTTTATGACAGCGAAACTTAAATTATTCTATTTATTACGACCGAAAAGTTTTAAATAAGAGATTGGCATTCATTTTATATCACGGCTTTTTTAGCGACAACTGCCATGACTTTTTTTTGTTATAAAATAAATGCATAGTTTTTTTTTTTTTTTTTTTTTGAGATTGGCGTTTGTTTACTTTAACAAAGTGTTTTTGGGGGATTATCCTAATAAAGAACTCTCTTTGGATGAATCTATGGTTCTCTGGCGAGGAAGATTATTGTTTCGCCAATACATTAAGAATAAAAGACATAAGTACGGTATAAAACTTTATATTTTAAGCACATCAAGTGGAATAGTGCAAAAGATTGCGGTGTATACTGGTTTATTGGACGACTATGGAGGGAAAAACCACACACAAAAAATTGTTCTGCATTTACTGAATGAAAAATTAAATGTCAGTCACAGTGTTTTCTTGGACAATTATTATAACAGCTTTGGTTTGGCCAAGTTACTATTAGATAAAAAGACACACTGCACAGGTACATTGAGAACTGATCGAAAAAACACTCCAAAAGATATTAAAACAACTAAATTACGAAAATGCGATACTATTGAAAGGTATTGTCGAGGAGTAATGATCGGAAAATGGAAAGATAAGCGTGAGGTGTCTTATATTTCAACGGAATACAAAAATGAAATGGTTGACATTTTAAATAAACGAAATGAAATAAAGCGGAAGCCTTTGCCAATCACCAAATATAATGCGTTTATGTCTGGTGTAGATCGGCAAGATCAAATGCTGTCATATTATTTCTCGGAGAGAAAATCACTACGTTGGTATAAAAAATTATTCATTCATATTATTGAAGTAATGCTAATAAATTCACATGCTCTTTATAATAAATATTCCGGGTAAAAAGTATCACTTTACGATTACCGACTGAACGTTGTAAAATCACTTTTGCCATCAACAGACGAACAAAAGCAGAATAATCTCAGACATACTCTTGAGAAAAGAGAACTTTATCCTGGCAAAACCAGAATACAAAGAAAAAGGTGTAAATCTTGTGCATCTCAAGGCAAACGCACGAGCACCATGTATGAGTGCCGTGACTGTCCCGAAAAACCAGGATATTGCTTGAACTGCTGTGTATACCATAAATTATAATATATTGATGTAGTACTGTTCTACTCAGACATTTGTTTGTAATAAGTTAAATTTTTTTTCATTTTCTATTATGTTGCTTAGGTAATATCATACAAAATTTGTAACGTTTTATAGTCTTCAGAGTTGAGCATTCGACAGGCAATTATGAGTATTTTTTATATGATTTTCATTGTGCTGCAGCATTTTGAAATAGAAGGAGTAATTAAAAAATGCTAATATCTGTATTTTGTGTTAGCTTTATGATATTTTTCCATAAATTTGACTTCTCTCTATCCAATTAAGCGTTTTATTTCTTTTAAACTGCTACTTTATGTAATGAGTAAAATATTTCGCAGAAAAATGATGAGACGTGCTAGAGCGTCAGTGGCACACATATGATAAGTTGTACTTAATAAGCGTCCGAAATTTGTTTGCACTAAACACGAAATAAAAGTTTTTTGCATTTTTTTTTGTTGTTTTACTATTAAAATATAAGGAACGTTTTTAATCATTAAAAAACTTTCTTTAAATTCGGCTTCTGAGGATGAATGTATAAATTTTGGTGGCAGCGAATGTGTTAACTTCCCTACATAACTACATAATTATGGCTGTATTATATTTGTCGCATATAGGTCAAGATACACTTCGCAATAACACAAAAACTGCACAAGCTTCCATCACACACTTCTAAACACACATACACTCTTAAAACAAACACTCCGAATTTAACTCAGTCTGAGTGGATTTCACTCCTCCAGACTGGAAAATGCACTTCTCCTTTTGGAGTGGAACCTTTGTGTGTTAAACCTCCGACAGGATCACTCCAAACGAGTGATTTTAACTCTGTCTGAGAAAATATGCATGCCTTTAGGGTGTCGAAAATGCACTTCTCCAACTGGAGTGGATTTCACTCTTTTGTTTTAAGAGTGTACACACTTCTAAAATCTATGTATGGAAATCAATCAGTCACATATGGGATTACTAGGTGGTTGGAAAGTAGAGATATATATTTTCAGGCTTGTGTGCTTGGTCAGAGACTCGCATTACTAGGTGTCAATTAAATATCACACAAAAGGGTCGATGACAGAGCTAGATCACGTAGTTTGTGCAACCACTAGACCATCATGCTTATCAAGTTTACAAACTAACTTGGACTCATTAGAACTGTTGGCAAAATTGCACTATGAATTTCATTAGAATGTGCTGTTATCGATGAATCGGAACCACGCGACTCCCTAAGGAGTCAGTGGCACGCAACGTGTTAACTGACTGGGCTCCCCAGCCCCCCGGGTTAAAGAGTGTGGTAGATCGGCATTAAAATGCTTTGCATTTCTCCTCACGTGTTCTGTGTTTGTGTCTTTTCTTATTATTATCTTAGTAAAGAGTTGTTGGGACATTAATTCAATACGCACGAGATAAATAGAGATGAAAACAAGTATTTATTTATAAATAATTTTTCTAGTTTATTTTCGATAGTTACTCATCTTTATTATCAGGCTTTTCGTCTCCACCTGGCTTTGTCAGGGGAATACTTTAGCTACAGGAAGCGACTGCCTGGACTGCCCGCGAGCCCAGAACAGCTCTTCTTCTTGGGATACGCTTCGGTAAGAAAAAAAAAAACGCCGACTATTTTTAGCCTACTTTTCTTTTTTTTTTAATTCGAAGAATTAAAATAAATGAAAAAGCGACTATTTTTAGCCTAGTTTTCTTTTTTTTTTTAATTCGAAGAATTAAAAAAAATGAAAAAGTAGGTATTAACATGCTGTCGATGTCGGTCGTCCGTCTGTCCGTACCCCCCTTCCAAAATCGGTTCTATCAATCCAATCTTAAAAAAAAAAAAATATTAGAAAGGTATAACCTCAGACACCCAACTTTCATACTTTTTGTCTGTCTGTCTGTACGATCGGACGGACATAAATCTACTATTTGTCGAAGAATTTCCCATTGAATTAGCATTGAAATTCAATTTCGAGTCATTTAAATCGCTGTTGCAAACTGCAAATGCTACGGACAAGTGAGGTACGTCAAAAAATTCAGCTTGCCTTTAAAAATTGTAAATTATAGATGGATGCTGTGTTTAGTGAAATTTATTCTAATGCATATAAATTTAATGTAGAAAACGGTTGTAGATGTCACTTACTGTTACGAACCTAGTTTTTGACCAATAAGAATTTTAGTAAGTATTAAAGTAACAGGGAAAGTAGGCTATTTTAGTTCTTTTAGAACTTCTTGTTTCGGATTGAAGTCTCTGCTCGGATTTTGCTACCAATTTTGACTCTCAGATTACACTGAATCTGTGTGGGTGTTAAGGCGGGCAGAGATTTTAATTTTGCCCCAAACCCAAGCCAAATGGGCCCTCAAGGGATCTTTTACATGATACATATTCATAAGACATGCGGGGAGGCTGATGAAGTAACAAGTAAAGATTATGAAACACACAACCCTAATGGCATATAACATTATTTGATCACTTACTCCCCTTCATAATCCTTTTGATATCGGTCAGATATCAAAAAGTGATCAGGTGATATAGTGTGCTACTAGAGAAATTTTACATTTTGAATTCCACTCAGACCCAAAATTAGCTTTTCATGCATTTTTTTCTTTCAACTATATTTTTTTCGACAGTGGAAACTACACTAGGGTTACACATGTAATTTTAAATGTTTTGAGTAAAGCCAATACTCTGTATCACATTTTGATGCAAATGTCGTATCGCTGCTGCCCTTAGGGGCCAGTCACTGCACCTGAGAAAGCAGTGGACAATTTTAATTGTTTAAAAGATTCAAATTTGTGTCTGTTTTCAGGAAATATATTTTAATAAACATAAAACGTGTGCACGAATTAAAAAAATCCAACCTAATATTTTTAAAAAGATAGAATTGATTGATAAATTAATGATTGGTTGACTGATTTTAAAGAAATCCTATAAAACAAATCTTTCAACACAAACAAATGTGTCTGGCTTTTACTTGTATCAAAATTTATATTAAAAGTTAATGTACTATTCATAAATTAAACTAAGACTACTGTTAATTATTTCAGATATGGTGTACCAACATGTCAGATGAACTGGCAAAAAGATATAATGAATTTGACAGTCACGCGCCGAGTAAAATACGGTATGTGCTAAGTTTAATTGCTATTTTTATTTTTCTATAAGAAAAATTTTAATGCTGAAAAAAATGCTATAGCCAAAGATTTCTCATCGGGCTTTTAGTAATCGGACAATCTTTTATTAAATAGTTATCCATGCAACTGGTGCGTAAAAGGAACTGTTTAAAACTAAGGAAATAATTTTTATTTCACAAGAGCCCATAGCTGATGAAACAGATTTCCTTCGGGTTTTGAACAAGAAATTGAATCAACTCACAGGCTTATGTTTTAAAAAAGTCCAAACATATTTTTTTTACCCTGTATATACGATTGTATAATATAAGTTGACAATGACAAATGACAGTGATTGCGCCCTCTAGAAGGGAGAGTGTAGGCTTTATAGCAAATTACCCAGCTCACCAGAAGAGACAGTTACAAGAGACACACAAAGAAGGACGACACAAGCATTTATTGACAAGCACAAGCATCCATGCCTTTTCCGGGATTCGAACCCGAGCCCAGCAGCTCCAGAGGCAGGAACACTAACCACTGCGCCGGAGGGCCGGCTAATACAAGTTGCTTTTCACCCTCGTGTAGCTCTAGTGCGACGATATTCGTACTAAACATAAAATCTTTGCTTTTCTTATTTAATTTTTAATGGTGTGATTTTCCGCGAAATGGGTTAATTTGGAATTAACCATTGATGAAAAAACTGATTTTACGCACTCGAGCTTAAAATAACTTTTGCTCACTGATTTCTTTAAAAGATTTACCTTATACGTGATTATTTATTTAAATAAATAGGTTTTTTGATCGGGTTATTTAAATTATTTTTCTTTTATATCTTAGTGTAAACGTGCCTTTGTCGAACTTCAAGGAATTTGCCAAAGCTTTTAAGTGTAAGGCTGGATCGCCCATGAATCCCATTCACAAGTGCAATCTGTGGTGAGGGCACAAGAAGCACCATAGACACGAACACAAATATTTTTATGATGTGTATTAAATTATTTATGTGCATAACAAAATAAAATTATTTCCTTCAATTGTTTTTAAAAACTTTTTCACATAAAATATTTCAAAAGGTATTTGTTTTTAATTAAAAAAAAATAAAGATGATTTTTTGGAAATATTGTATTATGGGGTGAAGCTAGTGGCTATATAATGATTAAATGTTTACATAAATTAAGAAGAATTAAGGATGAATTTTAAAAGAAATTTTTGAAAATATTATATTGTGGGGTGAAGCTAGTGGCTATATAATGATTAAATGTTTACATAAATTAAAAAGTTCTTGAAATAGTAGTCTCACCAAGTTAAACTTCCAGTCAACTGTTTTTCACATTTGAGTGAAATAAAGAGAGAAATTGTGATTTAAATTAATGTTGTAAAAATGAGAATTTTGAAAAAATAATAATAAATCATTTATGTATTAAGTATTGTTACTTCAGATGAATAACAAATGTCAGCACTTTACTATTTGTATTAAAAAAACTAATGAAAGAAAACAAATGAAATGTAATGCCTCAGACAATATTATAAAAAAATAATAAATATCTCATCTGTATAGTTTTAACTATGAAATATTATATGATTTTGAAATAGTTTGCAATTATTCGTTGCCCATAAAAGAATAAGAGGATGGAGGAGAGAGACTTAAAATTAGTGGCGCCATCTATTATCAAAGTCAACAGCTTGCAAATTTTTTTCTGCCTAAGTTAAGCTCGCATTTATATATTGTTAGATGGAAGAATAATCTCTTTTGAAGAGTTAAAAAATGTTTGTTTTAATTAAATACAAATATTGATGGTAAAATCATGGTAAAGCAAAATTCACTGTGAAAAAAAAATTTCCTACTAAATTGACCCTAAATTCTTCATGTATGCTTTTTTTAGATGTTTAAATATTGATTTTAATTTTAGCTTCCACACTACGTTTATAACGTAAAAAGTGGAAGGTTTTTAATCGTTCAGTCCGTCTGTCACCCGCTTTCACAGAACGAGCCGAAAGTCTTACAAACAAGTGAGATGCGTCATTTTGAAGCAAAAAATCAGTTTAGTCTACATTCCAAATTTCATTAAAAAAATTTAAATTAGAAGTTTATTTAAATTTTAAATAGCTAAAAATTTAATCTTCATTGAAATAACATGCAAATTCCATTTTTATTCAATATTTTCACTGTTGCCATTACATCAAACGTACGAGAAACTTTATTTAAAA
Organism: Hylyphantes graminicola; assembly: GCA_023701765.1. Lineage (NCBI taxonomy): Eukaryota > Metazoa > Arthropoda > Arachnida > Araneae > Linyphiidae > Hylyphantes > Hylyphantes graminicola. Next base: position 26,705,822 of record CM043118.1, on the reverse strand, counting down.
TAAAAATAAAATTCTTAAAAAATATTTATTCTTGTGATATAATTCAATTTGGATTGTTGTAGTAGAACAATAAAGTTATTTTGAAGGTTCATTATATATGAATAAATAAAGATGCTTAAAAAATTCTAAATTTGCATAAAGAAATAAGCAAAGTTTTAACTTTTATTTATAAAGCAACTATTTTACTGATTTATTTTTCGAAATGTAAACTTGTAGCTGCAAAAAAGTATTTATTTAAAAAAAAATACATCATTATTCTTCAAACTTCAAAAAAATAAGCAAACGATAAAGATTAATTATCAAATCTGCAAAAAAAGATTAAAGAGAATTATTAATTTTGGCTTATAAAAGTTTAAATAAGAACTTGATAAAGGCTCTGTGTTTGGCGAATTTCTTTCTGAGGTGTTGTTAGTGTGTTTCCTGTTGAGCTTAAATGTTGTGCGGAAGAGGGGTAAGTGACAGATTCTGTAACAAACCAACTTGTTTTTAACAAAAAAAAATTTAAGTATTGTTATCATTGATTCATAAGTTATGATTCCAATTAATATTAGTTTAAAAAAAATTTAGATTTTGGCCTCTATTTTTTACCATTCTTGATGCATAAGAATCTATTTCACAAATTTTAGGTTTTTCGAATAAAAAATAAGAAGTTGAGACTGAATGGTAATAGAAGTACGCAAAGTTCCCCCTAATTGTTTTGAGCAGTGTATATAGTAGGGTGGGCCGAAAAAAACTTTTTATTTTATTTCGGATCGCTATAGTGCGGAAAAGTTGCCATTGGTAAAGACATGAAAAATGCACTAATTTATTATTTTTTATTACCATATCTTCCGTTCGCGCAATGCCTTCAAAGTTGGCGAAAAATTGTTAAAAACCGTAATTTTTTATAATTTTTTTAAAAAAAGACAGATGTTTTTAATTACGTTCCTATATCATGAATTAACTACTAAAAGTATGTTAAATCCAAATATTATAGCACTTATTACTAATAAATGCTATAATATATAGTATAATAAGTTATTATACATTTGTGTCAGATATTCCGACCATTCAACGTAGTATAAAATTAGGAAAATTCGTATTTTTTGCTAAATTTCAAAGTTTTAACTTTTTGTAAATTTTAATCATACAACATGATATAGGAAAGCAATTAAAATCATCTATCGGGTTTAAAAAAATTATGAAAAATTACGGTTTTTGACATTTTTTGCTAACTTTGATGGCATTGCGCGAACGGAAGATATAGTCATAAAAAAATAATAATTAGTGCATTTTTCATGTTTTTACCAATGCCAACTTTTCCGCACTATAGCGATCCGAAATAAAATAAAAAGTTTTTTTCGGCCCACCCTAGTATATAGCATGTTTTTATCATAATAAAAGTTAAACAAAGTCTGCAACCGGAAATTGCTTTTTTTCTAAGGTGAACTTTGAAAATGAAATAATAGTGTTTTCTTTTTATAAATTTATTAATTAAATACAATTTAATCATATTAAATGATATATTATTAAATAAAGTGTAATAAAATTAATCTAGAAAAATAATTTTTTTAAAAGATGTAATTAAATTAATTATAAATCGCCAAATATTAATAAATCGAATAAGCTTAATAAATTGAATGGATTTTTTGCGATCAATATTATTTAGCAGAGAACAATAATTCTTAGTAACCGGTATTATTCCAAATAATCGAACCGTCTATTTCTGGTGATTTATCAAGATAACAAGTAATTTTTATGGCTACTAGTGAAGTTTTATCAATAAATTTCGACACAATAATAATTATTAAGACTAGAAGCAATTAAGACTTGAAAAATTAAGACAGAAATTTGTAATCACAATTTATAGTCAAGAACGTTCTTAACATAAACATATTGGAAAAGTTCTAATAAGTCCCTTATTCACTAGTGTTCTAATTTTTTTTTATGTAGTATTCAATAGAACATTTAAAAAATAATGCATAGTATATGCTAATTACAAGTATAAGAATTGACGTATTCATCAGTAAAAATAAAAATTAATAAAAGTAAAGTTTAGCTGTTATTCTCATACATACATAGCATCCTACCTAATGGGAATGTTTCTTATGATGTCACGCTCTAAATACTGCAATTTCATTGGTTGTTTCGTGAAACAAGCCCATTCACCATTAATTTTCCGAACTTTAGTTTATTCTTCAAATCTTTCCTTTTTCTGACAAGAGAAGAATTTTAAAGTTATTTCATTTTAATCTGATTTATATTCTATTTCTTTGGCAAACGCGAAGCTATTACAGAAATTAAGCCATTAGGCGACGCTACGTTCTATTCTTTCTACTGTGCAGTTTAAATGATTTAGTGCAGATGACAGTGGTAGTCCAAAAACTCCCACAATAAAATTAGGGGAAGCTGCAATCAAGTTAAAACAAATCATTTTAGGACAAAGCAAATTTTTACTGAAATATATATATAGCGGTATACAAGTAGGTTTACAATCAATGCCGCTCCAAAAGTACCATTGGTATAAACTTCGGGTTATGTCATTGTGTTTGTCAATATCTGACATATTTACATTGTCCGTTATTTAAATAGATTTTTGGAGAACATTTAGAAAAAGCAATTTCCAAGAAATATATGTGAAATGCCTGAATCTGGTTTCAAATCGGCCAGAGAGAAATATAAAGCTCTTGTTTTAAGAAGGAAATTAAACAATTGAATCGGTGAGTGCAGAAACCACTTCAGTCCAAAAAATCCGAAAACTCGTTTTCAATGAAAATAAGCGTAGAAAGGCAAGATGCGTGTTGGGTGCAAAAACTACGTTAGTCTGTTGAGTAGTTCCGTAAATACAGGACGTTTGTTTCGAGTGTTGAGTGCGGAAATAGAGGAGGAGTTATTACGTTTTTTCTCCCTCCTGAAAAATTTTAAATTTGCGACTGACGTTGTTTCTGCTCTCACCGATTCAATTACTAACAAATTGTCTCCATATATTTAGTTAACAGGGGGAAAAAAATTGGAAGTTGGTTCCGCCCGGGATCGAACCGGGGACCTTTCGCGTGTAAAGCGAACGTGATAACCACTACACTACGGAACCGACACGAGTGGAGGAAAAGTAATGAAACAGCGTGCTTAAGTTACACAGTTCCGAACAAGTTACACGTTTTTTGGACTACCACTGTCATCTGCACTGAATCATTTAAACTGCACAGTAAAAAGAATAGAACGTAGCGTCGCCTAATGGCTTAATTTCTGTAATAGCTTCGCGTTTGCCAAAGAAATAGAATATAAGGTTACAAGTTCACCGAACACTGCGACCTTAGATTTATTTATTTATTTATTTATTTATTTATTTATTTATTTATTTATTTATTTATTTATTTATTTATTTATTTATTTATTTATTTATTTATTTATTTATTTATTTATTTATTTATTTATTTATTTATTTATTTATTTATTTATTTATTTATTTATTTATTTATTTATTTATTTATTTATCAAACACAGAAATCATATCACTTCATATTTGTTACAGTATATTTGTAAAAAAAAAATACCATATCTGCAAATATTCTTGGGGTTTTTTTTAACCTTAAAAATTACCTTAGTGCCCTGTAAAATCTGAAACGTTTTCCATTTCCTAAAAAAGCAACAAGTAACAACCTTTTTTCTACCCTCAAAACCAAAACGCCAAAACCAATGTTATTTTAATAAAACCAATGTTTGTAAACCAAAATCAAAGTTGTATAAATTCATATTGTTTTTTAGAAGATAATGAGGATTTCTTAAATTTTATCACTCTTTACGGGAATTGCTTGAAAACGAATGACATTATTTTATTTTTAAAATATTCTGAAACAGAACGTTATTAATCTCTCTAAAAGCAACCGTCGATAGCTCAGTTGGTAGAGCGGAGGACTGTAGTTGGTAAAAGACAGAGATCCTTAGGTCGCTGGTTCAAATCCGGCTCGACGGAAACTTTTTATCGATTTTACATTTGCAGTATCAAATCTGAATATAAGTTGCAAAAGTAGTTTTCTTCTAACAACTTAATTTTTTTTAAAAAAAATTAGTTAAAAACACACAAATAAAGTATTTTGAGAATTTTTTTTTTTAAATCATCATTGTAAAATTAATAATTTTGTCGTTAATTATTCATCTAATCAATATTGACAAAATTTTTAGCTTAAATTTAATATTTTTATATTGATAAATTTTATTTTTTAAATAATTTCAACTTTGAAAAATGTGGGGTTGAAATGTAACACTATTATATTTTACTCTAGTTTTTTAAAGATATTAAAAGAAACGGTTTTATGTATACCAATACAAATTATTTATATCGACTCATGTTCGAAAAGTGTTCTATATTTTTTTATTAATACTTTTTAGAATCAATAAAGATTGCTCCTTTTTAACCTTTAATCGGAATTCGAAAAATAGTTTTTAAAAAAACTGTACTTTATTTTTTTTAATATGGATAAGTTAAAGATAGCAAAAAGTTATTGTCCTTTTATCAATAAATATCCATTAACGAGATATTATAGATAATAATTAATTATTTAACTTTAACACGTTATAGTACGATTAACAAATACACTAAAAAACGACAATAATATATCATTGACTATTTGTATTCCAACAAATTTCCATTTTTAGTCAACATCCAGGTTTGTAGTTTTAAAACTAAGGTAACCTTGTAATAATTAACAAAAAAGTCCCACATGGAAGGAAACAGCTTTATTCAAAAAAAAAAAAAAAAAATCTTACACAAATCCAAAATACATATACCACCAAATTTATAATATACAGAAGGAAATAGTAGATTACCAAATATTATCGTAATGTATTTAAATGTTCCTAATATTTCTAAAAATTGAAAGATTGAAAAATTAAGTATGTACAAAGGAAATGAAATAATAGGACATCGTTCATTGACTTTCTGTATCGCGGCGTCTCCGTCCTGGTCCGTTGGCGAAGTTGGCGGCCGCTAATCCCATCAGATGCTTGGCAGCTTGGCTGCCGGAATATCCTCTAGAAATTCCAAGATCGATTCCTCTTTTCTCACTGTAACAAAAAGTTTTTTTTAAGTTTTTTTTTTTTTAATTTTTATTATTCTTTTTCAAAATAATTATTTTTATTGTTGGTTTCATTTAAAGGTTAAATAGGCTCTCTTGCAAACATAAGAATTAATCTAAAGAATCGTGGTCGAATGACAACAAACCGCGGCGCGTGCCCTGACAACCAATGAATAACCACAATATGAAGAACACACACACACACATGACATATTAGGAAACTTTCCCATTGATATTGCTAATTTCGCCAGAAGTTGCCATAATACCAGTAAGTCGGGGTTCCCAGATTTGGCGCAAAATAACCCGGCCATGATTCTTTAGTTTAACCAATATACTATTTATGCGATGTTTGGGCATCACCAGATTGATTTAATTTTCAAGAAAAAAATCATTTAATTTAAAAAACAAATTAAGTTAATTTTTAACAATGATTTGAGTTAATCTTTTTTTTAAATAATAATCACAAGCAATGTTTATTTTAAACGTTAAAATGTTTTGATTTTAAAAAAGAGAGTTTTAATTTAATTTTTTAATTTTGAACTTTTGTTCAATTAATTGATTTGAAACCTGAAATTGAAAGAATTTAAAAAAAAAAAATTATTCAACTAATTCTTTTCTTGAGGGTTCCATTTGAATCATATAAATTTGAAGAGTTATTTACAAATAAATATTCACATCATAAACTACAAATTGATTTGATTCAATGCGATACATTAACTTAGTTTAAAACAACAAATTGGCCTTTATTTTTAACAATAACTTAAGTTTATTTCAAAAATTGTTTAAGCAATAAATTAAGTTGTTTCTTAAATAATAAACAATAAATTATGTAAAAATTTAACAATGCATTAAGTTTAATTTAACAATAAATTAAATTTAGTTCAATAATAAATTAAGTTTAGTTCAACAATAAATTAAGTATAATTTAAAAATAAATTAAGTTTAATTTAGCAATAAATTAAGTTGAGTTTTAACTATAAATATTTTTCCTTACAAACATTAAATTAAGCTTTGTTTTAAACAATAATTTAGGTTGATTTTAAGCATTATATTGTTTTCCTTATAAATTAAGTTGATTTTTAAATAATGAGTTTATTTAATTGAGTTTATCCGAGCAATAAATTAAGTTAATTATTATTTATAAATTTGTCAAACCAATTACGTTCATTTGAAACACTAAATTAATTCGTTTTTCAACAATAAATATGCTTTACAATAAACACTAATTTCAGTCAATTCAGAACAACAAATTTAGTTAATTTTAAACAAAAAAAAAGGTTAAATAGAGATAAAAATGCAAGAATAGTTACATACTGAACTGGTGAGTCTGTGTCGACGATGTCTTGTGCCATCCTCATCAATACTCGGAAGATGTCCTCAGAAGCTTCGCTGTCCACCGACCTCTTGGATCTAGAAACAATTAATGCGTGTTAGAAAATGTTGTCGTGTGCCTCCAGGCCGTAGCCTAGAAGGCAAGAGGGTTTCAGTACATCCGTTGGAGCAAAGCTTTGAGTACCCATGAGAGGGTGGATGTCTGACTTCTACTCCGAGATGGCGCCACCTCCTCAATTTAGGCATGTCGCTGGAGGGAGAGGAGAAATTTTCTCCAGATGGCCTGCATCCATGGTAAACTGCGCAATGACCGACGACAGGACTTTCGGAACAAACAGATTTAACGAGCACTTTCTCCGCATGTACTCAGGACAGCACAAACATCCATGCTTTACCCGGGATTCAAACCCGGGTCCAACTCGCTACGTGTTAGAAGTAAGCATTAGATATCATAGTTTAAGTATTATATTGGCGGATCACGTGATCTCCAATGCTAACGACGGGACACGCAGGGATACCGAAATTGGAGGGCAATGGAGAAAGTGTTGCCACCACTTTAAGGAGAAAAATACTACGCAAAAATACCATTTAGTTCTAAAATTACAAAAAAATATTACAAAAATGCTAGAAAAGCGTTTCATGTTTTTTTTTATGTCACTTAAAATATTCCAAAATGCAACTAGTATTTTTACTATTGCTACTAATAATTATAGCTAATAATAATAATAAACGTAATAAAATAATAACAATAATCTTCATAAAATAACATAATTCTTATACAATCTTCGTACCTGAATTGGGCGGCGGAACTGGATGGGTAGGACCACGAACAATCCAAAGTAGCTGCTGTTATGCACATGAACAGGACGATTGCGGAGTATGGGCTCATCTTGAATTGACCTGATAACGACAACAGAGGTGACATGAAGGTGACACAGAGTAAATATTTGCTGTAACGTTACTCCACAAAGCTAGTGTAAGCACTTTTTGAACCCACTAGTGAACAGCTTTTCTAATTTATTATTTTCTTATACAAAAAAAAATTGCTATTGTTTCTTTAAAACTAGTTTCAAGGCCTTTTATGGAGTTACGCTACAAAATTTAAAAGAGCACTTTAAACAATTTGAAATTGAAATCATTTTCTTAACCATGCTAATTTGTATACCTCTATCATGGTAGGAAAAGTGCCGATTTGCGATGTTATAATACTTGGCATCAGAATTTTTTTTTCTAATGTTTACTAAGATCAGGTGTGCACAAAATACATAAGTACCCCAAAATAAATTGGAATTGACGGATAAATAAGCTCGAGGCACGTTGGTTTCGACAAAGCTTCTGCTATGAGCATGTTTCAGGCCTTAAATAGCAACAGCAATGCTAAATGAAAAAGAATTCTTTCTAGAGCGTCGATCGGTAAATCAATGTCAAGTGGGAACTAAGCTATAATCCGAGCACAGATCGAAAGATATTCATTAGTATAAGTTGGAAGAAAATACACCAGCTGAAACAAGCCAATTGCAGTACTATCATGAGTAATATTGGGATGGAAAAAACCAACTTTGTAGAACTAGAAAACAGAACAATGAAATACTGATAAATAGCGTGTTATTCCTCAGATGATACGTAGGTTCCTAATTAGCTAGTAAACAAAAAACCTACTTTAAATTTAAAGAAAGGCCCTCGCCAGATAAGACGGTGAAAAAGCCCCCATTCCAATCGGGCTAATTTTTTTTCTGAAAATGCCTCATAGTATGGACAACTTCTCCGCCAAGTTTCAGCTCAAAAATATGACGCATTTTTGAGTAAAAAATTAAAGTTTTTTTTCTTTTTAAATTGATTATTTCATGAATATATTTGATAAATCCAAAAAACTACTCATGAGTTTTTAGATATCATTGAGTAGTGTTCTCATAAAAATCCGCTTATAAATCTGATCAAGTGATCATTGTTAAAAATGTTATTTTATTTTCAAAACATTTTTTTATTACCAAAATCGCTTCGTACACCTTAAGTTTCTGTCTCTACATGTTCCTCCTAACATCAATACACAATATATAGTTTTTTCATATTTTTGAAAATATTGGATGATAGTTTTAAAAAAATAAAATATTCTTAAAACCTGACTCTTCGCACTACTTACTCGGCAGATGGCACTCCTAACAGAGGCGGGGAAATTCAATCTGGGAGAATTTCTTTCGGACTAAAGGATTTTAACATAGATTTAGAAAGTAGCAGATCTGCCCCTGGAAAGGTGAAGCCAATTGTTAACCAGTATCCCGTAAGGCAGTTCGCAAGCTCTAGCACATGGCATGCCATACGCCACCAGATAGCACCATGAGATAATTCGACTAATAAAAAATATATATTCAATATTAACTAATTAAAGCTTTTTACAATTTTCGCTAGCATAATTTTATAGCTGCATGCGTATTGATAATTTCTGTAAGGCATGAGGTATATATTCATAAAAGAAGCAAGTTAAAAATGCAGTTTTTATTGTATGTAACTCTTCGGAAAAACCATTTTTGTGAACCAGTATCCTGTGATGCATTGCGAAAACGGCGAAATGTGGATTCATCACGCAATCGCGCAGTTACGGGATTGCGCAATCGATGGGCATGCTATTTCTAAATCTATGGATTTTAGAGCAAAAAATCAGGCTTTAAGAATTATTTTTTTTAGCTATCATCCAATATTTTAAAAAATCTGAAAAAAATGTATATTATAGATTGATAATAGAGGAACACGTAAAGACAAAAACCTAAGGTGTACCAAGCGATTTTTGCATGAAATTTTTTTTTCTTTTTTTTTTTTTGAAAAATAAAATCGCATTTTTAACAATGATCGCTCGATCAGATTTAGGAGCGGATTTTTCTAAGAATACTACTCAATGATATCTAAAAACTCATGAGCAGTTTTTTGGATTTATCAAATATATTCAGGAAATAATCAATTTAAAAAGAAAAAACTTTAATTTTTTACTAAAAAATGCGTCATATTTTAGAGCTGAAACTTGGCTGAAAAATTGTCCATACTATGAGGTATTTTCAGAAAAAAAAATTAGCCCGATTGGAATGGGGGCATTTTTCACCGTCTTATCTGGCGAGGGCCTTTAGTATGATTTTATGTATATTAAATTCTTTGCAATATAATATAAAAGCATGTAAATATAAAGGCAGTTCAGAAGCTAAATCTGATATTTTAACAAAACTGTAGGTTATAATTTTGTCAAAACTATATGGTGAACAGTATATAATAATGTATTTCGACCAATATTGGTAGGGACTTTTCAATGGACTTTTAATTAGATAGAAGAAAGCCTTGCACATTCTGATATTGCATCACTGTTGAGCTAGTATATTTCATTCGTGATGTAATATTTTTAGCTTGTGTGTACATTATGTAATATTTTATTATCTATTCCTATCTAATGTTTTGCATTAGGGATGTAACTTTTAATTTTCTCTGGAACTATTGAATTGTAAATGAAAAAAAAATTAAAGAACATAATATGCTTTTTAATAATTATGTGTATGAGAACTGCCTTTGAATTTTTATTTTATTATATTTCTGTGAAATTCCAGAATTTCATAGTTGGAAACAATACAAAAATGAATTTATAACATCAAAAGACGATTGAGTTGATTACAATGAAAGAAGATTTGAATTGATTACAATAAAAAAATTGGAATTGATTACAATGAAAGAAGATTTGAATTGATAACAAAAAAAACTGGAATTGATTACAATAGAAACATTTGAATTAATTACAATAAAAAAATTTGAATATTTATTTTATATTTAAACTAAATGAAAAAATTCGTCATCTCATCTTCCTTTCTAATTTCCTACTGGTTTTTAATAACTGAAAATAACATCGAATTTGTAATATTTTTATTTCTATGCATTTTAACAGAGCACTTTTTAAATTTAACCACGTGTATTCTACTTACAAGTTCATTGACTGACAAAAACATATAATTTATATGTAATAATTTATAATCAATAATTGATGTATGAGCAAAATAATATTTAATGTTTAAAGGATAATTATTAATTTAAATTTAATCCTAGTTTTAATCCATTCAATGACAAAAAAAAAATCTAAACTATTGAAAGTGCCAAAACATCCTCGGATATTGTTCTTACGATAATTTTAGAAGTACAAAATAAAACTGATATAACCAAAGAAAGCAGTTTTAAACAAAAACAACCTCCAGCTAAAAATTTAAAGTGCCCAGTAACCAAAAAATACGTTTTACATTGAAAAAACAGTGTAAGATTAAACGTTTGAGTGTTGTAGACATTAATGAAACAAACTTTAAGTGCTATTCAAAACGTAGGACAATAATTTCTACCAAGAAAGGAAGATAATATAAAATTCATGTTTTACTTTGTTTCTGAAAGCAAGAAAAATGTTCTAAGAAATTTTATGGGAGTGCAAATAAATATTACTTCGAGAGTGACTTTCAGAAATAATTTTTTATTATGACACTGAAACCTTTGCATAGGAGTTTTGTGTTTTATACTGATTAATATTTATGCCAAGTCTTATAAATGTCTAAATATTTTATCTAACGACTAAGGTTAAAACAGAGGCTAGCGCTTTTCCATTTTGATTATTTAAAAGCATGTAAATCACCCTAAAGAAATTTCAATTTATATGTATAACGTAGCAACATAAAAGTTAGAGCTTTAAAGTAAAATGTTAATTTAAAAATAATTATCGGTTCACTTTTCATTATTCTGATGAAGAAACATATTCGGTAAAAATAATAATATGATATAAATAATAATAAATCAAAGTTTTTTTTTTAATTTATTACTATATTTTTGTTTAATAGATTATTCGTACTTTGTTCAATACCATAAGAAGTATCGTTATTATGAGTAATTACTTCACTAATAAACGCCTTATAGTGTAAAAGAATATTGATTATAGGAAACAAAATGTGTTTTTTTAATGCACCTTAGAAATCCAGACTTTTGCCGCCAGATGAATTTTTAATAATTTTTTAATGTAAGCGTTTAAGCACGCACACATAGTAGATTACCTGTCAAAATAGTTTTAATGCATAATAAAAAAATAATATATATATCTAGTTAAATCTTTTTTGCGTAACCATTTTAAGAGACTTGAAGTACTGTGTTGTAAAATTTTCACTAAGTGATTAAACAGTCTTAATATAAAGTGTAAAATGACCTACTGATTAAAAAATGTCTTCTTCAAATTATAAACAGTTATTATGGTCGAAATTTAGCTTAACACATAATACTGAAGATGAATGTCAATTTTTGAATTTATTTTTCATGATTTTAAATGAAAACTGTGCATTTCTTCAGAATGAGGTGAATAATATTGTACATTTATGTAAATAATGCTCATACTTTTAAAGTAAGTAGAGTCAAATAAAGATGTATGAAAAAATTGGCTTAAAATTGTAGAATACAAAATTTATTAAAATTTATAATGAAAATTTAAGAATACATTTTTTCATTGACACTGGTTGAGTTAAGTTTTCATTAACTTGTACTATTTAATGCAAGTAAAGTGAATCTAATCCAATAGGTCAACTTTTAAAACTATTTATGGAAAAAACACTATATTAAATTGAGATTAACGGGGATACTTTTGTAAGCAACATTATACAAACTGCTCATAAAAGTTAATTTAAATTTATGCGGTGCTTCGAGTGAATTTTTTTTTTCTACCACGAGTTTATTTGAATTATGTACCTTTGATATTGTAATTGTAGATGGGAAAAATTAAATAAACTAAAATCTTGATCAGGAAGACACATTGAACCACCAGTGAGTTGTATGAGTAGGAAATATTAAAAATCGTCAGATTAAATTTGATCTTGGAACCAATCAAACTATATGATAAATACTTAATTTTCAATGAAAACCACCAGAAGGACAATGTGATGAAGTTTTAAAAATATGAATTTGCCTACCTAACTTTTATTTTTATGAAATAAGTAGCCAAAAAGCAAAAGGAGTTACATTCATGAACCTAAAACAACATAGCAAAAACAAAACATTATTCTTAATTTATTCCATCACACACTATTAATAAAAACTCAAAATTATTTCGAATCTAGTTCACAAAAATTCCTTCAAGGTGAATTTTTGTCAATAATTAACTAGAATTTCTTCCCAAAAAGCTAAAGAATTTCTTATAATTAATTCCGTTCTTTAATAGAAAAATAATCTATATACAGTGTTATAACATTCTTTGTGTGCCCATTTTCTTCTAAAGTTTGGAACTAAGCTTGAGGCAAACTCACAGATGGGAAGGGTGAAAGAATTTCAAAAGAAATTAATTTGAATTCTTTGTTATCTGAAACGACTGCACTTGCTGTAGTAAAGCGAACTCATTTTTATTCTATATTACCTTTTGCATGATATAGGATTACAATATGCGACATTTTTTGTTTTAATTTACAATGAAAGAATTTATCTTAGAATTTGTTTTCTGTTTTATTCGGAAGGTATTTGAGTATTATTAAGTGATCACAACAACAATGTGTGTATTACTCAAAAACTTCAACATGACGTTATAGGACATGATTTCAATTACAGCTATCATTTTTTTTATTTTAATATCATTAAAAGTTGGATTTTTAAGGACGTCATATTTTTGTTTTTCAAATTTAAGATGTATCATGTTTTGTTTGTTTGATGTAGTTTTTTAACGGTTTGACGTTTGTTTTTTAAATTACATCATATTTTAGGTTTTTTTTTTTTCAAATTGACAAATGACGCCTTATTTAAGCTTTTCAAATTTGTATAATTTCGTCATATTCTAACTTTTTGAATTGAAATAATTAAGTTGTAGAATTTTATACATTTTTTTAAATAATAACCTCATTTTTGCTTCTGTTTGAAACCACCAACTTTCTGTTCCGAAACAGACGTTAAAATCTGTTTTGACTGAATTGTTCTACAAGAATCAGAATAATGAGATTAAAATAAGTCTTTTCATTCAAAACAGGATTTTCAAGAAAACAAAATTACATCATATTTACAATTTCAACGTCATTCCATAAAAAATACTTAATTCTAACATCTTTTTTCTGGTTGGGTCTCTGATTGAGAAAGGAAAGTGACTTTTTTCAACCAACATCCATTACAGCTGACCGCGATTGAACGTAATCGCTTTCCTAAATCTGCTAAAGTACATTTCTCTTCATATCCATGTGGATCCATCCATTTTCCGGACCATTTTATGCTTTGAATAGTTCTTATGGGGTTCAAAGTTTACTGGGCGTCGTATAAAGAAATAACTAAAAAGCGATCTATTAATGTAGCAACGTAGAATACTTCTGAGGGAAACATATTTCTGGCAGAAAATGATGCAATTCAGGATATCCATATAGCCCAGAAAAATATCAAATCGTGTATTTTTATATATCAATTAAAATAAATAAAACTTGGGTTCAAACGCTTGTGTATTGGTGTGTAAATGTTTGAGCTTGAGCATAACTTTGAAGTGTTAGAAATAATTTTACTATTAGGTAAAATAATAGAAAACGACATTTCAAAACCATATATCTCTCAGCAAAATGAGTCTTATCATATACCTGATCCTATAAAGAACCTTTTATTAATGCAAGGAAGGATGGTGCTACCTGAAATTCAATGCAGATATTGTTTGTTTGTTTTTAATTTTTAATGTTTAATCGGTTAATATTGTAAAAAGATTTTTTTTTCTTTCCTGGTTACACAGTAATTTTTATAACAGTTCTCATACATTTGGCTTACTCCAAAATTGCCTAAAATGTTAGCTTACTCCAAAATTGGTGTTAAGTTGCCCTCAAAAATCATGATAACGTTACACATTTTTTTACAATAAAGAATGAAAACATTATGATTTTTAACTCATCAATTTAATGCACACATCAAGTCTCCAAAATAAATTCAGGGCAACATATGAGCTAACATCATTAACTCTATAAAAAGAAAATCCTTCTATTTGAGCAATTTAAGAACATTAATAATTCCTTATTCAATTTATATGTGAAGGTCTTTAGCTAAAAAAAAAAGCATAAACGAAATTATGTCATTAAACATTTTATAAAAAAGGCGAATTGGAACTTCAAAAATCAATTAATATTCTCATAAAAACATTCCGTACTTTGTCCATTAATTAAACGGTGGTTTTAATTAAAATGTAAAAACACAGACACGGAAAATATTAAAGAATAAATTTCTAAAAAAAATTTAAGGTGAAATCTGGACTAAATCCTAAATAAGTTATTATCAATTAGATTGTTGATGAAATTAATGTGTAGTCGATAAAAGGGAATTAAATAAAGTAAGCTTAGAAAATTTTTATTATGAACTTCATAGCTACAACAAAAGTTGTTAAATATTTTAATCTTTAAGAATTTTTATGAGACGTTATAGAGTAAGCATTTCAAGAAAACTTTAATTATAATTTTAACTAATAAAACTTTAATTAATTATTGACTTTGAAGCTGTATTAAGATTCGTTTAAAATAAAATTTCATAAATGTTTACATTTTATTTAAGTGACTATGTATAGAAAGAATATATTATTTCTGTTATCATTTTAATCATTGGTCAATGACATACCTATCTTTAAAAATATTATATAAATATACGGTTAGGAGTTGGAGTTTTTTTAAATAGATTTAATATTTGTAGACGTTTGGAAAGGTTTAACATTGACCATCGAAACATTTGTCATGAAATACCTCAAATTTAAAAATGACATTTGTATAGAAATATAATGTATTCAAATATTACAATAAAGCACAGTTAATATATGAGCATTTAATCAACAATGCCTTTAAAAAAAGCAAATCTCAATGACAAATGTTTCAATTGACATTACAATTGCCTCGAATGACAAGAAACATATGTATTTTGACGCTGCATGAAAAATGAAAAAATATTTTATGCTTTGGTAAAACTTCCAAATAAAGTTACATTAAAATTTCAGAAATTTAAAGTCAAGTCTTCAAATACGTCATGCTTTTAAAAAAGTTAGTTAACATGCATTTCAAAGTCGAATAAACCAAACCCCAGATCTACTCCAACCTGGGAGTTCTTGTATGAAATCGGCGATAATTTCATACGATCCGAATTCGCACTTATTTAATCTTATTTTGTTACTTTAAGTAAATTTCAATAATTATTATCATTTTATTCCAAGTCAATGTAATTAATAATTACGATTGGCACTGGCACTGATATCCAAAAATTGGGATGAGAATAGCCTGCTTTTTCAGCAATGGAAAATGTTTTTGTGTACTTTTTGATTTATTTTTGTTAAGTAGTATTTAAACAAATATATTTTCTGAATAGTTTAATGCTAAACGAACACTCTGAATCAAAAAAGGTACATATATATATATATATATATATATATATATATATATATATATATATATATATATATATATATATATATATATATATATATATATATATATATATATATATATATATATATATATATATATATATATATATATATATAGTCTTATTATTTGTACATACATATTTGCCTCAAGGTATTGGGACATAAGGTATTATCTTTACAATTTATTTTATTCATATTTGAGTTGTAAAAAATGAAACAGTGCATGTTAAGTTATGTTTAGTACTTCTGCTGCGGACCATTGTATTTTACATTCTTTCAATTTTGAATTAAAGCATAATTAGCTTTTAATATTTCTTTTTTAACTTGGCTGACGACAAAACATGCTATAAAAACTGAAATTAAAAAAATTAAAATTTTAAAATCTTACACACTTATACAAATTGACATTTTAACCTGAAATACTGACGTCTTTACAAATAGTCAGGGTATTTTTAAAATTTCATTTTTACTTTCAAAATTCGCTGTAGCATCGTTATAAAATATTTCAATATTATTGAGTTGAATTTGTAAACGCATTTTTTAACTTGTTTTAATCGTTTGGAATTTCAGGAGGAAACTATTTTTCAGTTATAGCACGAACTATAGATTTTTTTATGTTAAATAAATGCCATAAATAATAATTTAAAACGTATAAATTTATTGAAAATACATTAATGGCAGAAAGTTCGTATTTCCAAAATTGGAAATCTTTCTTTCGCGATTGGAATAAAATTGTCCAATTTGGGACTCAAAGTGTAACAAATCAATCAAAACAAAATTTAAGGTTAACGGAAATTCAGTGAAATCTGAATTCTATTTAAAACTTATTTTATATAACATTAAAATTGTATTATGAAACTTTGGCTCCTTAAACCTATTTTTTTATTTATTTTCTATGATATTATTATTTTACTTTAAGCCGCTATTTCTTTTTTTTATATTTAATATTTAACGATAAATCCGATACCAGGCATTGCTCAGATTTAGAAAGGAAAGTGAGCAAAATAAGAAAAAACATGAATCTTAATTTAAATAAAAACCAATCGACAAATTTAAAAGAAAAACATTGAAACGCAACAGCTGGCATTTAAAAGATGAATAAAAAATATCACACGTCTTTACAAGGGTAAATCTTTGATGGATATGGAAGAAGATCCTCCATAATATGTAAATAACTCCCATTCGGATTTTCAACAATACTTTTATTACCTCACATTTCATATTAGGAAAAGATAATAAGATAAGAAAAAACAAAGATAGATGAAATATCATATTTTTTTTAAGTCTTTCGATAATAAAACCTACAATTACTTAATTAGATTTTAGAAAAATATTTTTTTAAACTAAATAAATCAAATGGATTTTTTGTGTATCATCTTTTTTCATTATTGGTTATGCGTTAAAATTTGAATATTTTACAAATTGAATACGCAATATTTTTTACGAATATTACTTATTTAGATTATGCAATATTAGATAATTGTTTTAGGTGAAATATATTATTGCCTTGAATTTCTCATAAAATTTAATTTAGTGTTTTGAAAACTACAACTTTTACATAGAGGCTTTAGTGTACATCTTTTTCATAAATATCAAAATTAACACGTTTAAACTGTCGTTTAAATATTAAAATGCGAATTAAAGCAACTGCCTATTTTAACCTCAGATAATTCTGCTTTAACACAGCTAGTATATCCCTCATCATTCTGAGTCCCTCTCAAGTCACAAGGTTGACATATGAACTTACACTACAAATTTAATTGAGTATAAGACTTACACTCTTAAAACGAGCGAGCGATTTTAACTCAGTCTGATTAATTTTCACACCTCCAGTCTGGAAAATGCACTTCTATTTTTGGAGTGGATCCTTTGTGTGTTAAACCTCCGACAGGATCACTCCAAACGAGTGATTTTAACTCAGTCTGAGTTAATATCCATTCCTTTCCAGTGTCGAAAATGCCCTTCTCCAACTGGAGTGGATTTCACTCTTTTGTTTTAAGAGTGTAGGGCCACAAACAGATTTAGCGTGCATCAATCCTATACAAGAGATAATTTATAAACAATAATGTTACTGACTATTCAATTGAAATATTTTTATTTTAAAAATATTACTTTCTAATTAAAAAAAATATGGACCTTTTCACACAATAATTAGGGTAATTTTTTATGTACTTTTTGCCGCAAGATCACAATGACTATGTTAGTTCATAGAAGCGTTTACATGTAACAGGAGAAAATATCGTAATATAGGTTTTATCAACGCCATTTGTTCAGGTAGTGATACTATTAACTCTATCTGTGATAGCAATAAACGGCAACAAAATTTAACATTGATGCTAAAATTTACCGTACTTATCTGATTGAAGAGTGCAATTGTGAAACTCAAATTCTTCAAAGTATAACTAAGATACAGGGTCCGGCACGTTCATTGGCGACTTTTGAAAATCTTAAATATAATTGAAAGAAGTCGCCAAGATCCTTTATCTTAGTTATACTTTGGGAATGTGATATTTTGCAACAATACCCTTCAATTAATTTAAAATAGACACTTCTAAGCGTATATAGTTCATAAAACCACATGATATTTTTTTCCTTTCGAGTGTGAAAACTCCAATCGGCTTACTCTTTCAATTGCGATCATGCGACCAAAACTTACCGTAACCTTTGTGTGCAAAACTATCTTTCAATGCAACTTCCTTCATTTCAATCGTACGTTTTTTGTGTTTAGTGAAAAACATGAAAGATAATTAAAACGTTTTAAAGGGAAACTGGAGTTGTGTCATTATTGATTTTTTGTCATTAGTAGAACAGTTTTTTTTTAATCTTCATTAAATTAAAGAAATTATTTTCGAAAACATTTTCTTCATCATTTTCCCAATTTATTCGGAAGAAAATGACCTATTTTAGAAATTATTCCCATTTATTTTAGTAATTAAAGTACCTCGGTAGGGTGGATAAAAATAAAAAATATATATTTATAAAACAACACAATTATGCTTTATAAATTTAAATGTCGGATTTAAAATATTATTGCAATTAAGTAAATTAAAATACAATTAAATGTAAGTTTTTTTTTTAATTTAACAAATGTGATTTAACCAAGAATGTATTGAGCTCGCTTCTTTACCAATGATTGAAAATAATGTTGCTAGTTTCGACCATGGTTTAAATTTCACATCGTAGTTTTCAATTTGTGAACTTGAAACAAATTTGTCCAATAATATTGCTGGAAACAAAAGTTAATTACTTTATGATGACTTTAAAATATAGCAGGGGCACCATATTTTGACCAAAGGAAACTTGTAAGCAAAGTTTTACGATCCCCCCCCCCCCCATAGCTAATAGCCTGTATATCGCAAGAAAAATAATGCTGTATCATTAGTTCGCAAACTCTCGAGTTAGTCAATTACAAAGGCTCAATGCGCATGCTATATATTAAATAATCATTGAATACAAATCTTTTTCAACAAAATGGTGTGTCTATGCTTATGAGTATCTGTGATATAATTAATTTGTAATAAATAATTTTAAATGAATGTTATTTTTGTTTCGCATTTCGTAATCTTTTTTTCAAAGTATATAATAATTAAAAATAAAAACTAACTTAACGCACTTATCGGTGGTTTGTTTTTCTGCATAGTCTGTTCTAATCCGAAAGAGACATTTACAGAGAGGAAGTTCGGCAGGGAAATATCTCAAGGAAGGAGTTCTATCAAAGAAATTGTTAATACTTCATTTGAATACTTACTATCAATACCAATTGTAAATCTTGTATGAAAAGTAATATATGTATTGTCCTGCATTTAAATTTGATTAGTTTTTTGTACACATATAACTATCACACAAGTAAAATTGTTTTTACTTTTTTTTGGAACAATTCTTTACCAGCCTTCAAAGCATAAACTTTTTTTGATAAATCTTCAAATCAATATCCTTAAAATATTTAATTTGAACTTTTAAGTTTCTTTTGCAACTATATTAAATTTAAATTTAGTACTTACAAAACCACAGAAAAATATCGATTTTCAGCTTCCACACAACGTTTTCAAAGCAAAAAGTGAGAATTTTTTTTTTACATAAAGAATTTATGATGACACTTTAATTCTAACTATTACTTTTGACGAGGTTTTTTCAATGTCTTTTGTAATTTAAAAATCAATAGTTCAATTGTGTTTTGAATATTTTAGATAGTTTCAATATTGTAACAGGGGCTAGTTCGATTCCCGCCTTACTTCCTTTCTCTGTGACAGTAAAAATTCGTTCTCTGTCTGTCTTACTTGACGGAAGGCCTCCCGGGTCTCTGATGAAGCACACAAGGTATATATGCACCTACCCTACCCTACCTTCAATATTGTATGTTGATATGTCAGTAATATTGCATATTCATTTTTTTGAAATACAAATAAATTTAACGTAAGATAAACAATAATATTTGAATATTCGATGAAAAAAGTGGGTTTGATTGTGACGTTTAAAAGTGTCGAACTAAAATCTGTGTTTGTGGCTTTTTTCCCCCCATAATTTTCAATATGACAGTTTCTATTACAAACTGACTTATTTCTGACTTCTTCAAAATGGGCATCTATCGTGCGAAAATGGTATCATATTTCCAATTACCACTAGTGATCTACTTCTGTAAACTAGTGATATATTTCTAATTACACTCTAGTGGACTAAAAGCTGAGTTTGAGGCTTTTTGTTTTTCAAAATTTTCAATGTGACAGTTTCTATTACAAACTGACTTCTTTTCTAACAAAATGTACATCTATCATGCGGAAATGGTATCATATTTCCAATTACCACTAGTGATCTACTTTGAATAATGTATCAACAATACTAACTGGCATTGTTTGGGGCCTATTGCTTCCTGATCTAATGGTAATGAATGATACGGGAGATCGATCAATTAATATTTCAGGACATCGGCAAAACCAACAGACGCCCCAAAAATCTAATCACAAATAGAAATTTAGTTTTTGTGGATCAGATCGTGTTTAAGATATCGATTTATTGATATATATTTTGCAAAAGCTATCTAGTATTTATTATTACTTATTTAATAATAATTAAAAATAAACTAAATTTTAGCATGTTAAAAATAGTTAAGATTGAATCTACAAAACTTTTAATAAATATTAACAATTTCCTAACCATTTCAAATATATAATATATATTGAGTTTTACTTTCTGTATTTTTATTTTATTATGGCAATGTTTTAGGTATTTTTTAACATACAAGCTTCCAGAAAGCTTCAGACCCTAAAATATTTTTTAAAACTTATTTCAGTATAATTTAAAGCGGGATTGCGAATGTCAATCAATTGTAAAAGATCGGTTTCTATAACTTCAGATGTCATGATTGTGATAGTACAATATACTGTTATTGTGTTTTTAATTAATATAAACACGATTTAAAAAATATATTAAAAATGCGATTAAAAAAACTGTAATGGTTGAGAAAGCTCTGCCCAGTTATGAATTAATGTAATATGTAATAATTTCCACAACATAATATTGAGCTAATCACAAATTCAGTTAATCATATTTTCCTTTAAAAAAATTATTTTGTAATCATTAACTGTATGTATGTTGATAAAGGGGAAAAAAAGTGGCTTTGAAGAAAAATTGCTTTTAATTGAAGGATAAGAGCCTAGCTCTTTTAAATATTAAGCATATGGATGCTTATATTAATGGATAGAGCAGATTGTTTTAATTGGAGTTCGAATATTTGCAGTTCTACTTCATAATCCTTGTATCACTTTAATATTAAACAGCAACCTGTTCATTTAAATTAAATAATTAATAAATTTTTGACATTTAAAAAAACATTCTTTTTTGTATAACATTTTACACTCTTAATACTTACTTCTATCATTTAATTTTTTTATTTTTTTACAATCACGCAATATTTCTATGAACAATTAATTATTGCTATTCATAAAAAAATTGTCCTAATTACGGTCAAATTAAATTAATGTTAAAGTCTTTTTCAAAAGAAATCTTTTTATTTTTCGAAACTATTCTTTATAGAATGTATTAGAAATACATAAAAATATTACTTACTGACTTTCAAATTATCTACGAAGGAATACAGAAAATTATCTTCGGGAACAACAGCTTAGAAAACCAAAGACTGGAAAACTGGGAAAACTTGCGATTCAACAACTTCAGTCTTCTTTATAAAGACCTCTCTTCATTCGCCAGCCACTCTTATGACGTCGATTTTTGCGTCATAATGGGTTTTGAATGCTGCTCACTTCTCATTGGTTCCGTACTCTGAAGTTACGGTATTGTGGACTTAAATCAATCCGACTCGGTACCAAAATGGTATGTCAGTCGGCCGTCAAATATATATTTATTAATCTCAATGTATGTCAGAATGATTTTCGACTACCAACTGAGATACTTATCAAATGGCATCTGCATTAGGAATTAGTCCACTTACATACCAAGCTTATTAGTTATAATTTGAGTTGATAGGGCAACAATTAAGTGCTTTTGTGTATCGTATGACAAGAAAAATGGAATGCTTTGTTAATTGTGTGATAGGGTATTAGTGCCTCGATATGATAAAATAAAATACCTTTGGTTTGGTAGCGAAAGTCGCCTACATGGTGCCACAAAGAAATGGCTCTCAGTTCTGGGGAATGTGCCGAGTCTGCAAAGGCTTGACCGCCAACGTTGCAGCCCCATTAGAGAAAAAAAAACTTTGGTTTATTGAATTTATTATACTGTCGCGACTTTTACAACACAATTTTGAGAATTCGTTTAATGATATGATGATGCAATTAATGAAAAAAATCAGTTCAACATAAACCAATTCTGAATTTTATCGGTGATTTATCTATAACAAACTTTTTCATCAAAAAAAAAATTCAGTTTTAAAGAAAAATTCGTCCTTTCTTTCAAAATATCTTAAATACAAAATTTGAAATAAAGCAGAAACTTTCTGAAAAGCTAAAATATCTATGTAGGAGATAATACAAGAAATACATGCTATTTTTACATTCGTTTATTTCCATTCATAAACTTTTACCTTATATAAGGTTATATCTACTTGTTTGAAGTACTGGATTTTTTACTAAGTTTTAACCCTGTAGTGCATGAATTTTTTTTTTCATCCCGAAAAAATAGATTTGTATCTTTAATTCTCATATACATTATGGGAAAAATACTGAAAAAAAATTAACTGCAATGGAACTAATTTCATTTTTTTTTTTAATTTTTGCCATATGGCGAAAAAAACTACAGAATTCCAATTTTGATAATAATGACTAGAAAACTGCTAAGTATATTTTAAAATAACCCTCTTGAACTTTAACTATTTTTTCAAAACAATGTATTTGTATTTAGTACTTATAATATTATACTTTGAATACGCTGCCAAAGACGTAAGATAAATAACAGTTTATAACTTCACTCTTTAATTTTAAATACACTTTTACTACTGTCTTCTATGAAGGTTATTAGTAACTAAAACTTCAAAATCAAATGTAATAGATGAAAAAGCACATATTTGTCGAGAGGGAGCTCTACTTTAATAAAATTAAATGGATTATTTACTTGTTGCCGGATGGCAACAATATGCATTAAAGGGTTAAGTTTTCTCAGAACAAAGGGGTTATTTTACCATCAGGATTATCTGTATAATCAACTGAAATTATTAAATTGTATTTCAGTAATCAAATAAATATGTGAGGGGAATTACAAATTATCGCAGTTTAATAATATAAAGTTTTACAATTTTTTTTTATTGTTCTGTGGTTCATCCGAGAAAAGTAGATGAGACGCTTAACAAATGATTCAATCTCAAAATAAATCGAAAAAGATATTTCAACTATGTTCCAAGTTCACACTTAAAAGCATTGATGATGTAAAATAAAAATAAATTAATTGATATACTTGCAAATAAACTCAAGAAACTTCGTTACACTTTAGGTAACATCGAAACTTTAGCAAATAAAACCACTAGAAAATATCTTCTTTATTTAAGTTTAAACTAATTAAGGAGCTAGAGATGAGCCTTAAACTGTTTATTTATTTTTTATTTTATGTATGTGTTTTAGTAAACAAAGGGCGGATTTGTTATGACATATCATAAAACATAGATCTTTCTTCTACTAAAGTTTAATGGGATGTAATGGAAAGTGGAAGATCGAACAGCATTGTCTAGATTTTAGAATTTTAGTTATTTTGTAAGAGCCTTAAGGTGATAAAAGATCTTATCCTGGTAAATAAAATACTATGTCTTTTATTTTAGCAGACAATCAATAGAATAATGAGTTAAAGTGTTCTCAAAAATCTATTAATCACATAAAAATGTTAAGCAAAATTTACATTTTACCACTTTTTCGTTGTCTTGACTGCTGCCTGTCGCACCTTGAACAGAAAGGTGACAGATATCCCGTTGAGTTTGTATGATAAATCACATCCTTTTCCATTATATTTCCTAGTTAACTTTTCAAAAAAAATTTAGTATTGATTATACATTCATTATATTTTTTAATTTGACATCAACAGTCTCAAGAAATTTATGAGTTGCATATTTGTGAAAGGAACTAAACTTTCCATTGGAGAAATTCAATCAGCCACAATTCCAAAATGGCATACGACATGTTGCATAGTACTAATGCATAGTAATTTGTATTTGTAACTGCATAGTAATTTCAAACTAATGCAATGTAAAAAGCCATAAAATAAATCAAACACGATGGATGTTTATGGTTATTGCACGTTCGAAACAATATCGGATCTTTTTGTTTATGTTTCAATTAGTTTTACTGGTGGATATTAGGATACATTTTTATTTTCGGCGATTTTGAAAACTTAAATTACAATATATTTTTATTTGAAGTACTTTCCGAATAAACTTTTCTGGAGAAAGATAATTTCAGTACAATTTAATATTTTTAAAAATTTTGTATAAACCCTTAAACAAACAAGCTGAAGTCAGTTTAACTGAATTTAAAGTACCGACTTTAAGGGACATTTAAAATGTCTTAGAACCTACATTGTAAAAAAAACCTCGTCATGTATATCGCTGTTGGGGATACAAACGTATATACCAGTCACTAAACTGTCAGGTTTTCAAGCAACCCACAGATTTAAAAGAAATTCATTTATGTTATAGTATAAATCAGTTTGAAATGAAGCTTTAGTATATTTTATAATAGAGTTTCGTTTGATGGTTCCTTATACTGTATGTGTTATTGTTAAGAACGATGCAGAAAGAGGTGTGACTTTTTTTGCAAAAAAAATCTGTAAAAGTTTCGCTTCGATTTTTAAAGCGTCAATTTTACTAAATATTTATTCTTCAAACTTCAAATTAATTTAACAAGTGATATAAAAGATAAATGAGCATGTTTCAAGTCTTGAGAGGCAACAGAAATGTTAATGAAACTAAATTCTTCCCCGAGTTTCGATTAGTGATCCCATGTCATGTGGGGACAGAGAACCAATCAAAGCACCTGGAAGAAATTTTGTCGCCGTAAACAACCTATTTGAATTTGTCAAAATAAAGTTAATGAAAGTGGTCATATATAGCAACTAAAAGTTGTTAATTAAGAAAGCCGCTGAGAGCATTATTTTTTTCTTCTAATAAAAGTCGGGTTATTTTTAGAATTATGTGAAGTTAAATAATGCTAAGATAGGTTCTACTTTCAATTTTACAGCAGAAGAAAGCTTAAATATTATTAACTAAATCCTCGGGAGAAAATTAATGAAAATATTTAATTCTGGAGTTTAAAATTTTAAATTAGAACTAGTTAAAAGTCTTGTTTGACGATTTACTTCCTAAAATAATAATAATAATGTGTAGAAGTTGTTTAAGTGACTGTTACAAAAACGTACTTGTTTTATTCAATTTCACATAAATATTTCACAACTTAATGATAATTTTACTTGAAAAAACGGGAAGATAACTCTTAATCTATATAATACGGTATCATAAATAATTATTTATCACTATTTTTAGATGTAGAATTAGATTACCATTCATATTTTTAAATATCCTACTTTTCCGCATATAAAGGATAAATAATACCAAAATCATTAATAACATCCTCTCTCCACAACATCGTCTTATAAACTGTCTAGTTATGAAGAATGAAAGATGCGAACTAAGATACCGATATCTTAAAAGAAAAAGGGAATTACTACGATAAAATAAGTATAAAACATATCCATTTTTACGGCATAGAAATATTATAAACCATTTTAAAAGTAATCCTATTATAGATTTAAAAAAGAAAGTTTGATCCATGAGAATAGTAACAGTCAATGAAAAAAAATCTTTTTAACGGAAACAATGATGCCGAACAAAGAATTTTTTTTTAAGTTTCACAAAACGAAATTCAAATTAATTAAAACCTTAATCCAATTCCTTAAGAATTAATTAGTGGAGTTTTTTTACATTGTAAAAAAATATTGATTATTTCACATTCAGTTTGATTAATTGATTTCTTAATTTTCAATATTATATATTTTTAAGATTTTAATTTTTAAAAAATGTATTTTGATCGCAAATCTTTTTAAACAAAATATAATTTACTTTATGGAATGATATAATTATTCTATAGTGTTTTAGAATACGTTTATGCCACTTTTAACATAAATTTTACCTTTTCTCGATATGCGGTTCATTTTCTTTTCCGATTTTTGAATTATTTAATATTATACATAAAACGTCAATCTTTTTGAGGAAAACTGTAAAAAAAATTGAGTAACCTTATACCAATTCTAAATTAGTGCAAATAAACTCCGATTTGAGAGAAAACGATTTTAAAGAATTGATGTGCATAGGCATCAAAACTGAATGAATAGTTTGATAAGAAAATGTATAAATAGGAAAGTACTCAATTTGATTTATGCTTCGAAATACTTATTCAATTTACATTACTTAGATAGGATCTACTTAAACTCT
Source organism: Hylyphantes graminicola (assembly GCA_023701765.1). Taxonomy (NCBI): domain Eukaryota; kingdom Metazoa; phylum Arthropoda; class Arachnida; order Araneae; family Linyphiidae; genus Hylyphantes; species Hylyphantes graminicola. The sequence goes on along the minus strand of CM043118.1, from coordinate 26,679,121 downwards.
TAAACTCAATAAATAGGTTTTGATGCAAATTTATAATCAGCATTTCATCCTATTAGTGCGAATCGAATTCAAATACACATAAACTATTAAAATTTATTGCCATCTGATTGTTTAACTAATTACAGACTTCAGTTTGAATTTCAAAATCGTAAATGATATCGATTAAGTCCTTAGTAACTAAACGTTAATTATAAAACCAGTGATAGGAATGATAATCAGATTTACATTATAGGATGGACTCAACTACTCCCATTGTGAGTAGTTGAGTAGTTATGCTCTTGGCTAAATCCTGAATTATGTTTGTTTTTTTCTCCCTCGAACCAATTTTCAACTTCTACTAAGTGACAAAAGGTAAACTTAAATTTATGCATTTGATACATTTGTGATAGTTACTCTAAGGTTAAGGATTAAAGTGAGTTTCGTTAAATGTTTTAAAAATCTCCTTGTCATTATTTCTCTACAGTACCCTACTATACATTCTTAAAATGTACTTGGCTGTATTATATAGATGCGGAAGCCTTGATATTTTGTGATTGTCAATTTACATTACTTTTTAAAAGGTTATGGTTGATCGAAGAGAAGTACTTGTCGTTGTGTTGTTTTAATCTTTATCAGCTGTAATCTTTCTTATATAGATTGTTTTAGTTTCAAAATAGTTTGAAGATATTTTTGCAGATCCTGTAATTACACACTAAATAAATTAGTCGCAAGGATCAAATTAAAGGTTTATCTAATGTGAATCAACTTCGTATTCTCCTAGTTAGGGTAGGCTAACCAGTGAATGAATGTTTAAGGCGCTGCGTTCGCCAGTGAATAAACACCAGGACAACGACCAGGACAACGACCAGGACAAGCAACCATATGTCAGATAGCTTCCTAGTAGATGGGAGGAAGTCAGTGTTGCCAATCCATCTAGTGGAATGATTTTCAATATTTATTTTTTAATAATATTTACCAAATGTTTATTCACTGGGGCCTGTTCACTCACTGGTCAGTCTACCCTAACCTCTTAACTACACATTTTCAAATACCCTTTCCTTAAAGAATAAAAGAGTTAAGTTTTTTAATGCGTTTTCCAAGAAATTGATTTTGTCCTACCTGAATTATTCAGTGCTCTGTTCTTCATTTGGCTTTTTACTTAGTTTTTTTATATACAAAAGCAGAAACCATATTTTTGCATGGAAAGTTATCTTGCTAATCGTCGTTAATGAAAATTATGAAATAACGGTGATTACTAAAAAATAATTTTTTGTGTAAGAATAACATGTCTACCCGATATTGCACCACAACTGAGTCAAAATCGGACAAACTGACTCTTGTTTTGTAAAATCACTGTTCACTGCAATTTTGAAAACAATAAAATTGGCTTTATCACACGCAAAAAACTGTCTGGTACGTACAAACGAAAATTGCTAAAGGACTGACAGAACTGTCTAGTTGCAAGAACCAAACACGTTTGGTTAGAAGCGTTCGGCTGAGAGAACTACACTGATGCCGCGCAGTTTAGTTCTCACACACAATTTAGTTGTCTCAACCGAACTCATTGAGGCAGTCTGGTTCCGTTGACTAAACTCGTTCAATCGAACGAGTATAGTTATGGTAACTAAACTGGTAGGTTTGAAAGAAACCACCAGTTTGGCTGTGCCAATTAAACACCCTTCAACCGAACTTGGCCAGCAGGACCAGCACCATTTTTTTTGCGTGCAGAAGCTGTGGTTGCATTTGCAGGCATTTGAAGCTTATTGCCTCTACAAAATAATATACATTCAGCAAAAACTGCTGTTTCTGAACACCTTCAAAAATTTGTGTCTCGGTTTTACCTTATACTTTCCATTATCATAAATAACATGTAAAAGCGGCCTTCCAAAAAATTCATACTTCATTAATTGAATATTAACTTGTTGATATTCGTTGCTATAGAAATAACCCTGAACCAAAACTTCCGGAATTAATTTAGTTTCAACAAACGAAGAAACTAAACATGATGCTCTATAAAATGATCCGCTCTGAAAGTTTCCATTAAAACAAATCGATTGAAATTGTTTATCAATAAAAGGTCTCCATTTACATTTTCTAGTATATTATTTATAGCTCCTCAAACATATTTAGAAATATAATATTTCTTTTTAATACTGCATCTAAACATTCGGATACGCCTTAAATGAATCAGTGCAACACAAAAAGAGAACCTCTCGCCACACTTTTTAATTCAAAATTTTATTGAAAGAAAAAGCGTGTAGAAAAATCTTCCTGTTGACTTAACCCTTTTTCATATTTTTTTCTGATTCAAATACTTAGTAGAATTTTAGCGTGAGAATAGTAAGTTAATCAGGGGCTTTAAATGGAAAGATTTGAGATAGGACACTAAATGTGAGACAAATAAAAAATATCCAGGTCTCATTTCCATAATACAACCATCTAATGCATACCGTTGCCATATGGCAACAAGTAACATAATCCACTTTATTCTATTAAAGTAGAGCTCCCTCTCGACATATCTGTGTTTTTTCCTTCTATTACATTGCATTTTGAAGTTTCAGTTACTAATAACCCTCATAGATGACAATAGTAAAAGTGTATTCAAAATTAAAGAGTGAAGTTATTAACTGTTGTGAAATTACGTCTTTGGCAGTATTCAAAGTATAATAATATTAGTACTAAATATACGAATAAATTATTTTGGAAAATAATTATAGTTCAAGAGGGTTAGTTTAAAATACATTTAGTAGTTTTCTGATCATTCTTATCAAAATTGGAATTTTGTAGTTGGTTTTTGCCATATGGCAAAACTTCTAAAAATTGAAATTATTTAATGCAGTTAATTTTTTTTTTCAGTATTTTTCCCATAATGTATGAGTATTAAAGATACAAATCTATTTTTAGGGATGAAAAAAATGTCACGCATTACAGGGTTAAAAGGCTTTAGACTACACCCTATATAGAATTTTCGCGTATCAATTTATCACTGTTACAAACTTAAAATTGTATAAAATAAGTTAAAGAGAAGCTTTAAATGGAAATATTAAAGATAGAACACTGAGTATGGGACAAGTATAAAAACCTTCAGGTTCCATTGTCATAACATTAAAATATGCTTCATAATAAATAATAATTAAAACTGTTCCCTATGGAATTTCCTGAGCAGCAATTTTTTAACATTCCGGCAGTTACAAACGTAAAATTGCATGCCTTTATGTGGAGACCTAGGTGATAATGAATCATAATTTTTTTTTATTTGTTAAAGTACTTAATGCCACATATGGATATATATCTTGTAGTTTTTTCCGTTATTTTGTACACAAGTTTTAAAAACAATTTTTTTAAAGTTTGAAAACATATTTTCTTAATCCTATGAGTCTCTGATTATATGAATGTGTTTAATCTTTTTTTTTTGCATAGTATAAATCATTGAACTTTGCGAGGTAGTATTTGTAGAAGTGATGGGGATACAAATGTAGGGAGGGAGGTAGATTCATATATATTCCAGCTTGTGTGCTTGATCAGAGACACGCTTTATAAGCCTTCGTCAAGTAAGACATGCACAGTAAAAAAAATTTACTATCACATTGAAAAAAAGTACACCCAGGGTAAAGCTCTAGATTAACGGTTGCCAGTCGCCAACTGGAGACTATTACATTGAAAGTGGCTACCTAAAAATCGAACCCCAGTCGCCAAATGTGGCGATCATAATTTTTCATTTTTGTTCAACAAATAATTAATACTGAAGCTGCATTTCTAAAATAATAAAACGCTCCGATTCGATTCTGTCGGGAAGAAAGACTTGATGACAGTTGTTGCCAGTGAAATTTTCCATCCTCCTCCGTGTGTCGTAAATAGAGCTGGCCGATGAAAATCTTAAATGCAAGTTTGATTTTTAAATTTTGCTTTACGATTTCGGAAATATACAGGTGATTGATTTACATCTGATTAAGATCTCAACTATTCATTTAAACAATTTTGATACGAGAAAATTTCATGAACAATTGTGGGTCGTGGGCGACGTCAAGAATTCTCCGAAACTAATAGTAGTTGAACTGATTGTACATAAAATAATTTTCTCCTAACAATAATGGCCAATCACATAATACCACATATTTTGTATGATGCTTTTTTTTATTGTCAATCTTATCCTATCAAAAATGTCATTAATAAAATTTTCTTGGAAAAAAAATTTCTTCTTCTTTTGGTGGAAAATCGCACTTTCTTTTTGTCGTATATACTGAAATTTAAAACTGGCTACTAAAAATCGAAATGTGGCTACCATTTTTTTCACTCTGGTAGCCACTGGCTACTATTAAAAATTCCCAGTCTAGAGCATTAACCCAGGGCAAAGGCGGGAAACGAAGCCGCACACGTTACAGCGGGCAGACTGCTGGCGTAAAGGTCCAAACCACTAGGCCATCCGGAGCCCGATACAAATATGGATACCCAGTTTGTTACTTTCAATTACCTAATTTGTAATATAAGGTAAGTATTGGCGATGGTGACAAAAATCCTAAATCAAGCTTTGGCGTTTGCTGCATGTTTTGGTGGGTGCTAATCCCGAAAAAAAATTTGGAACCTAGTCCGTCTATCATTCTGCCTGAAACCACTCTAAAGCTCGAACTAAAAGAACTATGGAACTTCAGTTTCGGTATACGAGTGTCTAATAGCTTTCGGACATCAAAATAAAATTTTCGTAACGATTGTGCATGCGCAAGAAGTATATAACTTTTTGGTTTTAAAGGTATTGCTGAAAAGCGAAAAACAAAACCCTACGGACTACAGACTTAAAATTTCGACCAGAGTTTACAGTAACTGTCAAACAAAGTTTGTGAGAAAATAGTGCCTGTGAAAATGTTAGCTACCATGAAACTATTCTTCTTCTTCGCTGACACTACAGCCTGTTACAGGCCAAGGCCGTCTCTCCAAGTCTTCTCCATCTGACTCTGTCCCCCACAGTGGCCCTCCATCGGTTAACTCCTAACACCTTGAGGTCTTTTCAACCACATCCAGCCATCTGGTTGGGGGTCTTCCTCTGCGCCGTTTTCCTTCTATCTTCGAGAAAGTTACTTTTTTAGTGGGGAAGCTGTCTTCGTATCGAAACAGACGTCCCAAATAATTAACGCCTTTACCACCTTTAAAATGTCAGGTTCACTATGGAACTATTAAGGTTTGAAAGTTTTTTAAATTACCTTAAACGACACATAATTACCTTTAGATATGTATTGCTTTATTGTGAGTGGTAATTAAAAGTATTGTAGTGTTACATACCCCTGGTGTTTAGGTTATAATCAGGTTAACTCTCTTTTTTCAAGGAACTTTACCGTAAATAGTACGAATTCTAAATAATTAATAAAAAATTATAATAAATGAAAGTAAGTGAATGACCTCTCCGAGTGTATCATCAATAACAGCAAATAAAGTATATTTGCTTTACAATTAGATAAACGGAATCTATATTCATATAGCGACAATAGAAATGTTCCGGCCCAAACGTCATTAAATGAAAACTTCAAGCTATTCAGCAGCCATAACAATGCCAGTCAAGCGATAAAACGATATTTAATAATAACACAGTAAACTCACATTTTATAAAAGAGGAGGGAGCGTACTGTAGCGGAACAAAAATGCTTCTTTTTTTGTTCGTATGTTCTGAAAAAGAAATAAAATAGTTTGGAGGATGAATATACTCATGTTGTGGTGCCTCACAATGTGGAAGTTAATTTTTTTTTTTTAAAAAATTCAGCTGCGTTTTGTTGTTTATTAAGGGTAGTATTGTTCAAATAGGTAAATTACAGCTAAAGTGGTAATGTATTTTTTTACTATACTTATAAAATAACATGCATACATTTACCTTAATAATAAAGGGCTGGGGAGCCCAGTCGGTTAAGCACTCGCTAAGCATGCGGAAGGTCCCAGGTTCGGGTCCGGGCATCGCCAAAATTCCTGCCGACCTATAAACGGCCCGTGCAGCCAAAAATGTCCGACGAATAATACCCCATGTAGGGGAGTGCACGTTAAATATCCTTCAAAGTCCTAACGCTGCGTACGATGTCGCCCTTAACGATTGCGTTGGGTGCCTATTCAGGTGTGGCTCGTCACCTGACTGTGGTTCTAAAATACGACGCCCGTCGCCAATAGCCCTCGTGTAGCTCTAGTGCGACGATAATTCGAACCGAACCTAACGCTGCGTACGATGTCGCCCTTAACGGTTGCGTTGGGTGCCTATTCAGGTGTTGCTCGTCACTTGACTGTGGTTCTACAATACGACGCCCTTCGCCAATAGCCCTCGTGTAGCTCTAGTGTGACGATAATTCAAAAAATCTAACCTTAATAATAAAATAAGGGGACAAAAATTAGGACACGCATAAAAAAATCCAGTCTCATTAATCACACATGGTTTACGTCTAGGATGGTGGACTATAAATTACCGGAACTTAAGTAGCCAACGAAGTGCCGTAGCCCAAACTAAAAGTGCTACAAGAAAATGTTAGAAGACATTGAAAATCGCAGAAAAAAAATCGTATTCGAAGTACATCAATTATTTTTTTTAAAAAAATGCAATCTATGGTAAAAACATACAATGCGCCGGAAGTTAGGATAGGTTTTGAATTATCGTCGCACTAGAGCTACACGGGGGCTATTGGCGACTGGCGTCGTATTTTAGAACCACAGTCAAGTGACGAGCCGACACCTGAATAGGCACCCAACGCAACCGTTACAGGCGACATCGCACGCAGCGTTAGGACTTAGAAGGGTATTTAACGTGCACTCCCTTACACGGGGTATTATTCGTCGGCCATTTATGGCTGCACGAGCCGTTTATAGGTCGGCAGCTATTTTGGCGTTGCCCGGACTCGAACCTGGAACCTTTCGCTTGCTAGGCGAGTGCCTTAACCGACTGGGCTCCCCAGCCCCTAATGCGCCGGAGGAGTGTGGCTTGCAAAATAATTTGTTTCCCCATTGGATTAAAACCGCGGCATTTTCTTTTGAAGACCCGAGGTCTAGTGAGCTTATTCCTCCTCAAAAGACAACAATCAAACTCCCCCCGGTCTCTCCCAATACACTTTCAATTAAATCATCATTTAGTCCGCAGTATGACGTAACACAGAACAGAAACGTTTAGCAAAAACGATAGATAATCAATTTCTCTTGGGTACAAATAGCCTGACAGATTCAGTTAGTCTTTTCTTCTGAAGACTGCTGGACAAAGAAACAATCATAAACATCTGGATATCATAACCTGAAATCTAGAAATATCTCATTCTTTAGTCTGTCAATAACGTAATTGATACTGGGAAGGAATTCATGTTACAATTTATTTCGTCGTACATTTACTATCATAATATGAAAGGATTTTTTGCATTTTAATATATGATCTAATTTTTGTTGCGTAAGTCAAAAACAAGTTTTTTATATTCGATTTCGAGGAAGGTTCGGTTATACCAGAGAAAGGTTGTATGTTATACCAGAGACAGGCCCTGATCATGGCCTAGGCCTACAAGGCCCGGGCCTTGGGCCCCTGATTTTAGGGGGCCCCCAAAATTGGCTGTAAACCTATGCGTTTTGTTGTACAAAAGTTATGAAAATATATAAATATATTTTTTACATAAAAGTAATTATAAATCATAGATTGGTTGGTTGGTAGACATATATTTTCAGGCTTGTGTGCTTGGTCGCAAGGACCCGCTTATAAACCATCGTCAAGTAGGACAACACAAGACACACACAAACACATGACAGATGTTGCCATCTGGTGCCACCTCCGCAATTTAGACATGTCCCTGAAGGGGAGGGAAATTTTCTCCAGGGACCTGTACCCATGGGAAACTGCGCAATGACCACCCACAGGACTTTCGGACCCAACAGATTTTACAAGCACGTACTCCGCATATACTCGACAAACACAAACATCCTTAGCCTGAACGGGATTCGAACCCGCACCTAGCAGCTCCAGAGCCAATGCCTTAACCACTACGCCGCTGGATCGGCTTTTAAATCATAGATTTTGAAACATACAGAGAATATTGTTGTGCCAACAACCCAATAATACAAATATATATTTTTTGGTGGGGGGGGGGTGAGAACTCTGGAATTTCGTTGGCCATGCATATGCATTCGATAAGGGGCCCCTGAAGTATCTGGGCCTTGGGCCCCAACTAGTCATGGTCGGGCCCTGACCAGAGAGCTTTTATGGAAAGAAGAAATTCATTAAAAAATGCTTTTGTATGGCATTTTTCTTTTTAAATTTTAGGTCAAAAGAAATCACTTAAAATTTTAATTAAACTGGGAGCCATAGATTCTTAGGAGTTGTGTCACTCTTTCACGGAGAGTGAAAAATCAGTGCAAGAGATTTGCCATTAGTTGGTTGATATACATATTTTTTTCAGGCTTGTGTGCTTGCTCAGAGAGCCGCTTATAAACCTTCGTCAAGTAAGACAGTCACAACACGCACTCACATGCACACATATACGTGACGAATGCTGCCATCTATCACGCGCCACCTCCACAATTTAGACATGTCCCCGAGTCTCCAGGAACCTGTACCCGTGGGAAACAGCGCAATAACCGCCCACAGGACTTTCGGACCCAACAGATTTAACGAGCACGTACTCCGCATATACTTTGTGAGTTTTCAGCGACCAGGACTCGATCGCGGGACCTTCCGATCTGTAGATCGAGACACTGACCACAGGGCGCCTCACAGCCCGCCATTAGATTGGGCAACAAGTAATTTAATCATTTTACGGCTAACTCACAAATTTAGGAGCGACATCGTACGCAACGTCGGGACTTGTGGAGCATAGTTAACGTACACTCTATCCACACTGGATATTTGAACTTTTGGGCTGCACAAGCTGTTTATCTGTTAGCAGTTAATTTGGCAATGCCCAATCCCGAACCTGGAATCATTCGCATGCAAGGCAAGCTCCTTACCGACTGGGCTACCCAGACCTCTTTCTGCGGTAAAGAAATTCATATATTCAGTTGTTCGCGGTTGCATAAATTAGGGATGTTCTGTGCAACTAACTAATTGAGTAAATATGTTGTGAAAATAAGTACAAAAAGCTACAGTCATTCAAAAAGTTAAATATTTATTAACAGAAAAACGTTCCAGTGTAGAGTGTGGACTAACAAACTCAATTAACTTTTAAGCTTATTTCTTAAAAATAACTAGAAAAATGACTCATTTTCATGTGAACTCCAAGATTATCTTTGCGAGTAAAACTTTTGGAACAAACATGGCAGGTGAACATTTCCCTGAGGTCTTGGTGGCATTTCAAATGACGCTTCATGGTGTGGAAGTTGAAAAAAGACTTTCCGCAAACTGGGCACTCGCTGGAGGAAGATTGTAGGCGATCTTGAGCTGAGGTATCCCAAGCTGCAACGTTGGCATGCAAAAGATATTATATTATCGTTTTAGAAATATGTTAGCATGCATAACGGACCAATATTCGAAAAACATTTTTTTAGAATCAGCATCCTCCAAAACGCATAGAACACAAAAAGAGCTCGTTTCTAAATGGCCTTACACTCTTAAAACAAACGAGCGATTTTAACTCAGTCTGAGTTAATATTCACTCCTTTCGGTGTCGAAAATGCACTTCCCCATAGGAGTGGAATTCCGTCTTTTGTTTTGCCAAACCTTCAACAATCTTAACAACAAACGAGCGATTTTAAGGAGATTGGGAGCGATTTTAAGGTGATTGGGAGCGATTACGAGAGATTTAGGAGTTAATTTCACTCCTTTAAAGTGTCAAAAATGCACCGCTCCTATAGGAGTGGATTTCACTCTTTTGTTTTAAGAGTGTAAGTCTATCTCTACCATTTGTTAAAAAAACATGACTGTGTTTTAGATTTATTATTGAATTTAAGGGAAAGGTTATTTTAACAGTTCTAACTCTGTTTGGAACTTCTTTGAAAATACGTTGCTGAACATTTTGTGCTGTCATATTTTGCAGAGAAAGGTACTTAAAAAAAACTGATTTAACATTTGGAAATAAGTTCGTTTCTTATAAGCATATTTCTGAAGCTGGTGATCAAAACCACAGAAGTCCAAATTTGACTAAGCCCTTTGGTTCTCATAAGCAAAATCTATTGTTTCTTGCATCTTAGTACTCAAAAGTAAAGATGGTTTATCTGAACTTGGACACTGAACTTGGTGCAAGTTTGTTGAACAACTCTTATTTATATGCTTTTCTGATTAATTAACAAATATAATTTGCAATATGCAAATTATTTATATATATTATTTCAAATAATAAAAACACTTTCCAAGTTTTTTTTAAAAAACAATATTTATAAGGTCTGGTTTAAAGAACTTTTTTGATTTTGTTAGACAGAAAACTAGTTATAGAATTTTAAAAAATCGGATATTCAATGATTAAGGAAAATTATAATAAATTAAAATACAAATTTTAAAAAATCTACAAATATCTGCTTTTAATGTAATAACTAAAAAAGAACAAAATAAACATAAATTGCATGCTTCAAAAGAAAATTTAGAAAATTATGTCTCACTAAAACAATCATCCCTGTAAATTTATCCACTATTTATAAACTTATAACAGCAATTAAATGCATAAAGCAAATTAATATGATATTTACTTTATTGATAAAAGAAGATAATGCACACAAAAAAACATACAGACATTGCACAAACAAAAAATTCTAGATTCACCAAACATATTTATATAAACCATAACACTAAATTATTTGCAATGGAATAATACTTTTTTTTTGTTTGAATGAAAATACAAGCATGGAAATAACTTTTTAGAAATATTTTATTGCACCTTTACTTTAATTCCTCAAATTTAAAGAACATTTCCACACAATAGTTGATACATTTACAAAAAAACCTTTCAATTTCTCTTAATTTCTTTAGTGCATGTAACTTGAACTCTTATATACATGACATTTTGCTACCATTATTTAAAAATATTCTTAAGACTTTAAAATATAGTTTAAAATGGAGCTTACGATGAAGCAATATAAAAAATACCTTTGACATCAACTCAAATTCTTGACGAAAAAAACTATAAAATTGTATAATGATATAATGATAATGTAACAAAAATAGTATACATAAATTATACTATAATACGAGGAATTGGACCCAAATCGAAAATCGCCCCAGAATTAATAAACTCCGGTAAACTTAGGGGTCTGGGGTTTTTGGCCACGACGAATCGATTGGCACAGGTTTTGAAGCGCTACGGTCAAGCAGTTCGGAGTTACAGATAGGATATTTTCAAACTTCATTAGTTCGCCATAATGGCTACTTTCGTGATGCCATCTGCTAAAACTATAAGCCTCTGCTTAAGCTATAAATGTTAAGTTAAGATTTTAATAGTTCAAATTTAAATAAATTCAACCTTGCTTTAAACTTTATTGAGTTTTACAGAAATTTTAACATGAATATTTTTTTAGTTCCAATCAGCAGACGATTTTAGTTCTATTCTGTTCATTGGCGATTTTTGGCGATCTTGAAAATTTAACGTATGGTTGCTATACCTATCGAGTTGAATGAAGTATGAAATGGAATGTTTACCACATTTCGACATTTTCGTTGCTTTTCAACGGAACGCCAATTATCAATTACATTTCATTTCCTATGACTTTTAAAACTGTACCTTTGTATAGAATAGTTCCCTTTCCAAACTCTAACTTTGTTTACAATGGTGCACTTAAACTAATGTGACCAGACGTCCCGCTTTTGGCTAGACAGTCCCGCTTTTTGTGTTAGCTGTCCCGCGGGCCGAATGTCCCGCCAAAACGTCCCGCTTCTTCGTAAAAGTCCCGCAATGTCCCGAAAAACGAGAAAGTTGCAAATAAAATAGACTTTTTTATGAATAATCGTTGTAAAATGCTATGACGTCTTTAGAAATTGTTAAATGAAGTTAAAGTCATCAGCAAATTGGTGGAGTATGGTTTTTGTTTGCCTCGAACCACTGCTGCTGTTGAACGCCCCTTCCTTATCTTTCTTATACCAAGTGTGTAATTGTGTGAAGGGACTATTATGTGCATAAAAAAAATACTTAAAAAAAACACCGGGGGGGGGGGTGATGGAGTGTCCCACTTTTTGATTTTGAAAATCTGGTCACATTAACTTTAACCGGTTATCTTTTCACCAATGGTTTCACAAATTTTCTTATGGTATGTATTGTTATGATAAATCACAATTGAAAATTTAAATCTTCGAGTTAGCTTCGATACCTGTTTTCTCCGAGCAGAGCTCGGTCACCCGCTGGTGAAACAAAAAAAGACAGACACAAGAACCTGTGAAACTGATTTCACATATTAAACATTTAAATAGGTTTCAGTTTTACTCTTAAGAATACGTTCCTCTTGCGACCTGACGTCCCCATTGGGGGAAATTTTTTAAAACCTCCCCACAAACAATTAACATATTAATTAGTTCCTTGACCTGGTCCGATAGAAGATCTAAATATCAGTTTTCAGCCTTTGATTACAGGTACAAGTCATTTATTTCTATAAAAAAATTAAGTTGAACACAAGGGTCAATACTATATTAGAGTTCTTAAAATGATTATTTAAAAAAAAATCAATTTACAAAAAGTTCTTTTAGTAGTTAATTTTAAAGGCATTTTCCATTAAAAACAGTGTTAAAATAATCTCTTAACTACAATTAAGTCATACAGCCTTTTTTGTTGCATTTATAGCATAAAAAATGTGTATTTTTTGAGTTTAAGGCGTGTCCCTATGTACTATTAAACATTTTTTTTTATTTACTTTTTAGCATGTATTTGCATGAAAAGTATGTTTAGAATAAGAACATACGTGTAGGATTTTGGAAGCAGGGTTTGGAGGTTTGGGTCTTAAGAGGTTAAAGCCAACTAACAGTAATTTGAAAAAAGTCAGGTCCAATCTAGCAAAAATTAGAGGCATACAAAATAAGTTGCATAAATTAGAGGTTCGGAAATATACAGTAAAACTAAACTCAATGCAAATTAACGCTTCTTTCTTATCAGTGGTAAAAGTACATTGTGGTGCAACAATAAATGTTCTCTCAGACGATCTCTACGAGTTTTGGTTATTCCACATATTTCGCAAGAGTACACTTCTCTCACTTCTTTATGAAGGGCTTCATGGCGCACGAGACAGTGCTTATAGTTGAACTCACGAGGGCACTGGGAACACCTGAAAACACGCAGATGGGATCTACTTGAATCCAAGATGCCTAAAAAATACAATCAGCATTAGAAATGTTTTTTTAAATGTATATTATTTTAGTTTCCATATGGGTATTATTAACTCATTTTACAAATTTAAAGCAAGTTGCTCCTATAGTTTGTGCTGTAGAGATGGTTTCAGACAGACATAATGAGTCTGACAGGGGGACAAATGTTCCAAAACTACTTTTTTAGGATCCGCACCCTCCAAAATGTGGAGCAGACACAAAATTTGAATTAGCTTAGGAATAAAAATATTAGTTTTTATCTAATTTATTTTATAGTAGTCAAGACTAAACATATAGACTACAGATAAACTTGTTTTAATTGAGTCGGTGAGTGCAGAAACCACTTCAGTCCAAAAACTCGTTTTCAATGAAAATAAGCGTAGAAAGGCAAGATGCGTGTTGGGTGTAAAAACTATGTTAGTCTGTTGAGTAATTCCGTAAATACAGGACGTTTGTTTCGAGTGTTTAGTGCAGAAATAGAGGAGGAGTTATTAGCTCCGTAAATACAGGACATTTGTTTTGAGCGTTTAGTGCAGAAATAGAGGAGGAGTTATTACATTTTTTCTCCCTCCTGAAAAATTTGAAAATTTGTGACTGACGTTGTTTCTGAACTCACCGATTCAATTGAGACGAACACATATATTTTAAAATGAATGAAATTTAAACTTTGCATATAAAAAAGAAGTAATTTCTATTAGAGTGAGTTAAACCTAAACTTATTACTTTGGATAAATATATAAGTGAGCTAAAATTGTATTTATTAAAACTCAATTAGTCATAATGCCAAATATCAGAGTTCTTACTAAATCTTTCTGGTTCATACAAGTGATTAAATTTGATGTTCCTATAAAAAGTAATGCTGAAGGAGGTTTTTTTTTTTAAGATCTTTTGTAGAACATATTAGGTTTAATTCTAATCCTACTAACACAAGAACATAAATTCAGAAGATAAAAAATTACATTCAAGACATGGATATGAAAAATGGAAAAATGCTTCATTTATTGCACTGATATAAAAAAAATTCCTATATTTATTACATTGAAAACTTTCACATAATCAAAGACATAGTCATTTTACAACCAGGTATTTTAACCAAAAAGCAATAGCCTGAACATTATATCTATAAATCTAAATACAAGCAAACAATTTGCCATAACACATTTTCATAACAAACATTAGTTCTAAGCATCCTACACCTAAGGATATTGATAAATATTTATCAAGGATCAAGTTTAATAATAAAAATATTAGAGAAAATCACTTAAATGTGAAGAAAAAAATTAAACTTTCTAAGTACCTAAACAATTTATCTTCTAAAACCATAAGGAAACATTGCATATGAAATTTGTTAGTATTGTTCATCACAATCCACTTTTAAAAATAAACAGATTGTGTTTATAAACTGATAATATGTAGGGGAGAGTGTTGTACCTTGGGACAATTTTTACATTTTAATTTTTTTCTTCGATAATTTTAGTCAAAAGAAAAATTTTAAAGCAGCATTTCAACACACCAATATATCCCTCTATAATATATTTTTTTAAATTCTGGCAGCTTGAAATTTAAAAAATTCTACTCATTTAAAGTGGAGAGGATAAACTGTCCCTAGGTACAACATGATGTTGTACCTTGGGACACACCTTATAATTCAGTCAATAGTCATACACTTAGCTAATTTTTGTCAGGAAACAAAACTTTATTGATTTTTCAAGGAAATACACAAATAAAACTTCATAATTCAAGAATAATTTAAATTATACAGCAGAATTGCAAGTCCAAATTATTTAACATTATATGATGATACAATATGCTTTACTGTCCCAAGGTACAACACACTACATGGTTTAAATAAAAGCAAGATAGTGGCCAATCTAAATGCATTATCATTATTTTCTCATAACCAAAATATTTTAAAATCTTCTCTTTTATGAAGAAAATAAAATGCAGTCGACTTTTTGCAAAAGTACAAAGGTAAACAATTATATTAAAATGAGAAAAATATTAACTTTGGGGTAATGAAATATTATTTTTTGTCACCAATTCATCAATTCAATGATGCTAGTGCTAAATTTTATTATGATGATGTCTGTTGGTTAAGGCTACTATTAGAAATAAACAATGTATGAATAATGCCAATAGATTCTTAGAAATTGTCAGTGTCCCAAGGTACAAGCGTCCCAAGGTACAACACTCTCCCCTACAGTATAATCCAGTTACAGCATCATTAAAGAGACTACAATAGTTATGACGTTATAAACAAGTAACATAATAAACAAGGTTGAATATTAAGTGTAGGGAAAACAATTTTTTCTTCAAGAAGTGTCTTGGCGATGCTAATGCAATTGCTAGGTCCAGTCTAAGAGAAAAAACATTAAAAAAAAGACTTGCAAGTTCGCGAAATAAATGCTAATCGAGACATCACGAAAACACCCACCTCAGAACTGGTCACCATCGAGGCATGAAAATCCTGGGAGATGGCAACAGAACATACAGTCCCTGTAATAACTGATCTCATGTTCCACTTACACCAAAACATTTTTTTGACTGTCCCGCCATTTTAAGATCTTTGGCTGAACAACATCAATCTGTACTCCGACAACATCAACACTCTTAAAACAAAAGAGTGAAATCCACTCCAGTAGGAGAAGTGCATTTTCGACACTGGACAGGAGTGAATATCAACTCAGACTGAGTTAAAATCACTCGTTTGGAGTGATCCTGTCGGAGGTTTAACAAAGGATCCACTCCTTTCAGGGAAGTGCATTTTCAAGACTGGAGGCGTGAAAATTAACTCAGACCGAGTTAAAATCACTCGTTTGTTTAAGAGTGAAGGACATTGCCGACTGTGTATTGCACACTCATGGACATCTGTAGTTCTTCCAATGGATACGACACCAACCACTAACAACCAAGACAATTTGGATATCATATAGAAGTACATTTTTAGCATTATAACTGAGGATTTATATACAAAACTTTGTTATAAGCTAGATATTATAACTAGGGCTACCAGGTCAAAAATGTAAAAACAGGACACTTGCTTTTAAAAAGCAGGACAAAAGCAGGAAAAGCAGGACACATTTAAAATTGAGAAAAAAACCTTATTATTAGCACATAAAACATTATTTCATTACATTATTTAAACATTATTTGCATATTTTTCTACAGAACCAATTTTTCTTAATAAGTCCATGTCTCTGGATATATTATATATCTAAAAGAAAAGGACCGATGTTTTGAGTAGATACATAAAACACGTTTTGAAGTAAACTAAAAAAAGTAAACTCTTACACTTTGAAATGCATACAAACGTCTTTAACCTGTTCGTTACGAAGGATTCTTGCTACCTCGTAATAATTTATAGGAATAACATTATCAAATCCTTAGTTGTTCGGGCGTTTTGGGGCGCCTCAGAAAGGAAAGGGTTAAAGATCTTCAAAATCAATAGAATTTTCAAAAATACGGACATTTAGGGATTTAAAAAAAAATACGGATGGCAGGACAGAGCCTGCTAAATACGTGTCCTGCTAAATACGGCCCTGTGGTAACCCTAAATTTCTAACATTAAGGTCTGTAGGCAATGCAAGGGACCGAAGGTTTATGACGTTATAAACAAGTAGTTGTTTCAACCTGTATATTTGATACAAATAGTATTAGCATTCATTTTTGCACAAATAAAAGATTGCACAATCACGAAATTTCTTTCCTCACACAAACAGTATCCACAGCACTATTCCGAATACTTCCATGTACTTTTCTTAGGAGGAATAATATTGTGCTTAAGTTTCATGTGCTGTCGTAAATGATCTTGACGGGCTTGTGTGATTCCGCAAATTTTGCAGGTGTAAACTTCTCTGACTTCGCTGTGCTTGGCTTCAATGTGACGAATAAGGTGGTGCTTGTGGGTGAATTTTTGGAGGCACTTGGAACATTGAAAGGTTTGGAATGAAGGGATGATTGAAGGCGGATTCATCTGTATAAATTCTACAAATATAAAAATAAATGTTTAGAATATTCCAATACACACAATACGCATCAAACTGCAACGAGGTAAAACAAAAAATATTACTTTTCTGTGTAAAAGTTAAAGACATCTGCTAAATGTTTAGGTCTCCTAATTTTCTGTTATTTTTAAAGAAATAGTATATTAGTTAATTTTCTATAGAAAAGATAAAGGGAAGAAAAACTGAACAGGTAACCCGGAAAAATTAAAGCATAAGAATCCTGTATGAATGTGTGTATAAAATGTTACATAACTATATAGTAACTTCTATACCTTGTATTTTAAATTAATTATTACATTGATATAAAAGAAGGCTTCATTAATTGCATAAATATGGAAAATCTTACATTTATTACACTGAAAACTTTTTAAAAAACTTTCAATTCAATGCATTTTAAATTTTGGAAATTTTTTCGATAATTAACTAGCGAGATTAGGTTATATAAGTAAATTACATATTATTTAACTATTAATCAATTAAAATCAAAAACTCAAAAGTGTCTCATCGAAAAGTATACATTTTTTTTACAGTGATGGCCAAAAGTGTGGACATTTTTTTAAAGTTTCATGTTTTTCAACATTGTGTGCTTGTAGAATATATTAATTTTCACTTTTGGCAACTTTTATTACTAAATTCTACATTAAATTACCTTCAATTTTATGTATAAACGTTTGTATTTAAGTGAAAATTATATATTTTACAAGCACACAAAGTTACATGAAACTTAAAAAAAGTGTCCACACTTTTGGCCACCACTGTATATTTCATTTCAACAGTTTAAGATTACATACTAAAAAAAACAAGTAATTTTATAATACGTAGCATGATAATACAAATCATTTCATTTAGGTATCATTGTAGAACATCATATTATATGATAACCTTACCCAATCTTTCTGGTCTGCTGCTATGGTAAATGATTCAAATTATACCATAGCTAATTTTTATAGAAAAAAATCTGTTAATAACAAATAAAAACTTTTTTTGCATTACTTTATTTAAAAAATACATATATGTCAGTCTTGGTTAACAGCATTTTAAACAACTAAGTAACAATATATTACATTGAAATTCAAAGTAAAGACATATATTTAATTCAAGGTTTATAAAAAAAAAAGAGAAAAATAAGAACATTTATAGATCTTTGGACCAATTTTTACAACAGTATTACAACAATTAAAGAAACTTAATGCATTACGATTCTGATACATGTAATACAAAAATAATTATTGAATAACCAAATATAGTTCACCATATTTAACATATAAATACAATTCAAAATTAAATAAACACATTTTACTGTTTCTCGATAGAAGTTTTTAAAATTAATATTCAATTTACTACAAAACAAAATTAAATGAGCAAAAGAAATGCATGTAAAGAAAATAAGTAAAGGAGGCATTGGATGTAAATGAGGAATAAATAAATGCATGTAAAGGAGGCCATATGTTTAAAATTGTTAATAAGTAAAATATAAAAAAAATCTAAATATCAAGAAATTTAAATAATTGATGATCAGCTGTAAATAAGACAAATTTTAAGCATCAATTACTCATTATGAAGTAAATGAAAAAAAATTTTGCTTAAAATGTTTAGTTTGATTTGTACACAAACCTTATACTTTCCAATTTCCAAGTATGTTAATCAAAAATAACACAAACAGCATCGACTTGCAGTCGAGGGTTTAAAAAAAAGAGAAGGTACTTTGGAATGTTAAATCACTTGCCGGTTTGTGAGATTCCTTAACAACAATTAAAAGTTAATATTGTGTACAAATCTTTGGTGCGATTTCAGGCTATCCTTTCTGGTAAATGTACCGGAACAAAATTCACAAGCATGGATGATTTGAACAGCATTGTGCCGTCTTTGATGACGCAAAAGGTTGTCCCTCCGAGAAAATTACTGGTGGCATTCGTCACATTTGTAATATCCAGATGACTGCCTTTCAGGATAAGAACTTCTAGCATCACCTGTAAAAGACCAGTTAATATTTATAAAGGTAAAATAATGACATTAACCATTAAGAGTGACTCTCAGTCCCATAGAGCTAATGCATTACTTTTGAAATCACAACTTGTGCAAAAGAATTGCTTTGCCATGTTAAATCACCTTTTCGCCAGGTCTGGGAATCACCACAACATCAATTTAAAACGAAATTGAAAAGAAAATAACATCTGGTTGTTTAATTGATTAAGTTTTAAAATAGTGTCACCATCTGCTGTATATTTTTGGCATTTTTAAAACTTCAGAAATATGTAACTAAATAACTAGATAACATTTTTGTTTCGAATTTGTTTCATTTCAATGTTATGATGATACCCAAGTCGGGAGTAAAAGGGATAACATGGTAGAGCAATACTTCTGTGGAATTTGTGATTCCAAAATAATTAATTAAAAAACTTTCTTTTAAGCAAAACTCTACTTTTAAGCATTAACTCTATGGGACTGACAGTCGCTCTTAAAATAAAAGTATATTCTTACATTTTATATTTGTGTATTCCTTTAAACTAGACATGAATGAATTATGCAAAATATATATATTGATTTATTGCTGAATACTTTTTGGATTGCATATTTATCAAACAGTTGAATTTAAACTTATGTATGAGTAACAGTAAAAAAAATAAAAATGTGAGACATGGATCTATTTCTATAAAAAAACACAAAAATACCTATGGTATCATGATACAATTCTGCAAATATCCGTTGGAAAATCATAATATTTAACAATGAAATAGCACATTTTAACTAACATCAGTTGCATCTTTAAAAATAATTAATAGGCAAGAATTATACATACTTCTAAACTTTTTTTTTAACTTATTCACATGAAAGACGTATACTGTATAGAAAAACAGGAAATAAAAAAACATTCCTTTATATTTATTCCATAACTTATATACATAGTACCAGAGTAAAATAGAATAAAATATTTTAATATACATTGTACTAATAAAAGCATACATTTTTCATCAGCAAATAAAGACATTTTAACTCTTTTAATAAGATCAAAGTTTTGCAAAAAAAGACAAAAAGACATTTTAAACTTAAATTTTAGTTTATATATTATCCAAATAAAAATAAATAAGTTTGAAATTTAGAAATAACAATGATTTTTCATCAAACATTTTTTATGAACTCATCAGGGATTGGAAAGTTAC
This sequence comes from Hylyphantes graminicola, assembly GCA_023701765.1. Lineage (NCBI taxonomy): Eukaryota > Metazoa > Arthropoda > Arachnida > Araneae > Linyphiidae > Hylyphantes > Hylyphantes graminicola. Next base: position 26,658,770 of record CM043118.1, on the reverse strand, counting down.
TTTTAAAAAGTAGCTCTGTTACAGTTACAGTTACTTGAGTAAAAAAGTAACTCTGTTACAGTTACAGTTACTTAATATGAAAAGTAACGCGTTACAGTTACTTTTATGAAAAGTAACGAATCACAGTTACTTTTCCAAATTCCAAGTTATGAGAAATATTGAAATTTAGCCATTATCTTAAAAAATCGGGGGTGGGGTTACAAAAGTTTGATGTTGCCGACATGGTTTAACCAATACTAAATTAGTTATGATTAATAAAAAATCAAGGGCTTATTAATTAACTAAAATTGCTCGTTAATTATAATTAATTATATGAAAGGACACATTAATTATTATTAAAAAAACTAAACTCCCCGGCGCAACAGCCCATTACCGGGCCAAGGCCTGCCGTGCCCATTTCAGCTTACGCGGCCTAGGGCTCTGGGGTGCTAGGCATATGTCCCGGTAAGGTGGTCAGCCTCACGCGGAACCCCCAGGGTTTAGTTCCCAAGCATGCTTGGTACCCATTTTATCAACCCACTCAAGAGATGAAAGGCTGGGTCAACCTCGCCCAGTCCGGGAGTCGATCCCCGGACCTGTGGCGTGGCAATGCGAAGCACTACCACTCGACCACTGGGCTTATTAATTATTATTAATTACAATTAATTTTTCAAATAGATTAATTCATTCATTAAAAAAAATCAAGTTTAATTCCTCCTAATGATTTAAAACTATTAACTTAAACGCAACTATAAACAATTAAACGCTGTTTAATTAATTTTAATTTATTATATTAGCGAACAAAAATTTGATGAGTCTTGAGGAAATCTAAGGAGGCCTATTTAAATAAATGTTAATTAATAAATATAAGCCTAACATTATATTAGTCACTGCAAATAACATTACAAGATGATGATAACTATAAACATAATAAATTAATAACAGAACAACAAAAAAATTAATAACATAAAAGATGGCAAATCATCACTTACATTTTTTTATTTAAAGACTTTCGTAATTCAAGGTACGCAATTCTGTTTTGCAAAATTAAGTAATTTGGTTATTAGAGAGTAACTAAAATTTATTTTTGAATCAAAATAGCTCTCTTCAGTAGAGAAACTTTAAATTCTAAAATGCTACAAATATAGACGACAAAATATTGTACACGATTATGACCACATACGAGAATATACTTTTGAATACAGATACGAACAAGGATAGATAGCAGTTGGAGAGGGGGACTCAAAAAAAAATGATCTTCTACCCAAGTACATCTTCAGTAGAGAAACTCTAAATTCTAAAATGCTACAAATATAGACCACAAAATACTCTACACGACCAGGGATTGGAAAGTTACTTTTAAAAAGTAGCTCTAGTGAAAAAGCTACGGACCACGCACTGTGCTTCGCGTGTCACGCTCACAATGAGTTTGTCAACCGCAGAATGGGGGGGGGGGGTCAAGGAATAGATAAGGAGCAGAGGGGTCCATCAAGATCAGCGGGTATATTCCTCTAGACGAAACCGGAAATGAGTCTCCCTTGCTCGACAAAAAACAGTTTTCGTTCATTTTACGAGTCAACTAAAATGTGATAACCGGACATCCTTTAATGAAAAATTAAAAATTTAATGAAATGTTAAAAAATTACTATTTTTCGAACATTGAACTTTTATAAGTATTTTTTTTTCCAGAAAGCTCAAATGTACGGTATTTTTTATATTAATAAAAAATATTTTTATTTAATATTTAATTAATCATTTAGTATGCAGACAAAATACGAAATGAAATTACTCAATAACATATAATTTCAAAAACATAAAAAAAAAACTAACGTTATAGTTGAATTGACGTAATTCCTTTTCCGAAATACAACTATCCAAATAAAAATTATCCTGGTTAAGTAACCATAAAATTACTATTCTGTTCTCAGCTAAAAAAAAAAAAATTCAAAAGCTACTAGCCATTAACTCTGATATAAAAACTTCTAAAAAAGCGTAATTTTACATTTTCTTTCTACATAATCTCCCGAGCAGCATGGAGAAGAAAGATGGAGGCTGATTGTACTGATCCTCGTTACTCTACTGATTTCTCGATCGTGAAGTACAAACTTTTAGTGGTAGGAAGATTCACATTCAAAAATCACTGTCCCGGCAGATATTTACTTCCAACAATACCCAGACCCTTTACAGCTGAAAGTAACAAGATTTTCTTATCTCAGTCAACTGGGCGGTAATTAAGGGTTGCTCACTCCACCCTGACGTGTTCATGCTCCACCTCAATCTCCCAACTCTTTGCCAGAGGCAAAGAGCTGGGAGTTGCTAGAGGCAAAGAGCTGGGGTTTGGCTTCTTATTAGGCGCTATGAGATTTTGGCGAGAAAAAGGCCTTCTGGCTGCATGTTTAAATATTTTACTGTTCTGTAAACTTGGGTAAACAAATAGACTTGTTGTTTGCAATAACGTTTTAAATTAAAAAGTGTTTTTGGTATTTTAATAGGATAAGAGAGTTTTGAAAAGACAAAGTAGTTATTTATGCAACAAGTATGAAAAGTAACATTAACTAGTGGATTTTATTTCCGAACGAGTGAAATAATGACACATGTTTCAGGTGTCGTCTCGTCACTTGACTGTGGTTCTAAAATACGACACCCGTCGCCAATAGCCCTCGTATAGCTCTAGGGCGACGATAATACGAACTAAGCTAATGATACGTATTTTAAGAAGTTTACTTTTCACACGTGTTTCTGTTTCATACATTATTTTTTATAATTACTTGAAAAAAAATCAAATCTAATCGATTCAAAAATAATTAACGTGCTAATTTTTTTACGTAAAAGTAGATCGGCAAACGATAAATGTCCGAAACTACAAAAGGCCAACTTATTTTAGCTTCCACGCTACGTTTATAATGTAAAAGGTGAAAGGTTTTATAATCGTTCTGTCCGTCTGTCTGTCCGTCACCCACTTTCACAGAACGAACCGCAAGTCTCACAAACAAGTGGAATACTTCATTTTGAAGCAAAAAATCAGTTGAGACTACATTCCAAATATCATTAAAAAATTTAAATTAGAAGTTGATTTAAAATTTAAATAACTAAAAATTTAATCTACATTGAAATAACATGCAAATTCCATTTTTATTCAGTATATTCACTGTTGCCATGACATCAAACGTACGAGAAACTTTATTTAAAATAAAATTCTTGAAAAAAATATACTTTTATTTGTGCAATAATTCAATTTGGATAGTTATAATAGCACAATAAAGTTATTTTGAAGGTTCATTATATATGAATGAAGAAAGATGCATAAAAAATTCTAAATTTGCATAAAAAAATATGCACATTTTTGCTTTTATTTTTTAAGCAACAGTTTTACTAATTTATTTTTTGAAATGTAAACTTGTGACTGCAAAAAGATATTCATTAAAAAAATTCATCACTATTCTTCTAAGTTCAAAAAAATTAGCAAACGATAGTGATTAATTATCAAATCTGCCAAAAAAGATTAAAGAAAATTATTAGTTTCTGCTTATAAAAGTTTGAATCAGAACTAGCCAAAGGCCCTGTTTGTCGAATTTCTTTTTAAGGTGTAGTGTGTTTCCTGTTGAGCGTAAAATGTTGTGTGGAAGCGGTGTAAGTGACAGATTCTGTAACAAACCAAAATTTTGAGCTTCCAGAAGATATGTCAAAGAAAACAAAACAACCAATGAACTCGCAGTTCGGAGAGAGTGACATCATAAGAAAAATAATTCAGGCGCATAATATTTTTAAATAAAGCAGATCTATATATCTCTGAATATTATGAAATATAAATTTTAGTTGAAATGTTGGCATCTTATAAAAAGGGTGAAAAAAATTACTTTTTTCAAAAAGTCAAACTTTTTGCACTTGCTTGATATTGAAATTATAATGTAAAAGTTAGATTTTTCTCACACACGTGATTATAAAAGAGTTATTTGAGCAACTAGTGACGAAAAGAATAGTGGCTTTTATTTCACGAGCGAGGTACGAGTGAGTGAAATAATGACAAGAACTTAATAAAGTATTATTTGGCACGTGCTTGCTCACAATATTTTAATAATAACATGCAAAAGCGTGAAATTTGTGTTCTTACTTTTGTCTTATTTAATTTCCTTTAATAATTTCTGTAGTACTTGTAGTTTCCATGGAAATATTAGACAATGATGCAAAAGTAATGAACCAATTGAAATAAGTGAGTTTCATGACATCATTCAGTTTCCATGGAGATATTCATGACATTTTGTTTTACTACCAATCAGATACTCTTATTTACTTTACCGCACCCAGTGTCGAAAATAGCATTTTCGCCACTGTCTGTGACGTAAGCACGTAAAGTGTCACCTTCGCAACGATTTATGAATAAATATGATACAAAGAAGTGAACTTTTTTGCACGTTGTTATAAAAATATTATTATTATTTATACATTGTTATTATTTACCCAGTTCTTAAAATAATATGTAATATGGTGTAAATCTTTCTATTTTCTATTTTCTGACTTTCTATTTTCAATAACAAATTGATCCAATAAAAGTGCCTTTTTGACATCAGAAATACGTACGCATTTAAATTTTTAATTTTTCCTTTGGCCAAAACATTTACAAAAGCAATACTTATATTTAATGAAAAAACTATAACAAAAAATGCAAACTACACGTTAAAAAACGGATGTGTTTCTTAAGTAAAAAATAATTTTTAATTATATACACTCCGCTATCCAGTTTAAATATATTTCCCCTTTTTTAACCAATCGCAAACACAAGATATTTAATTTTTACCTCATAAAAACATAAAATGTAAGGAGTTTTTTAAAAACATTTATTTACATGCATATTTATTTTAATAAAAGTTTCGATATTTTTTTTTTTGAAAAGCATACATATTATATTTTATTTGTTCACTAATAATTACATGAACACGTGTCAAAAATTTCAGACTTATTCCGAATGCCTACTGAAGAAACTGTTGCTGAGCTTATTAAAATTACAAAATTTTAAGACATTATCATCTTACTGATTACTTAATGGCCATTAACTCTGTAATGCATGAATTTTTTTTTCATCACGAAAAAATATATTTGTATCTTTAATACTCATACATTATGGGGAAAATACTGACAAAAAAATTAACTGCTTTGGAATTTAAATAATTTCAATTTTAAAAAATATTGCCATATGGCAAAAACAAAAACCAACTACAAAATTCCAATTTTGATGAGAATGATTAGAAAACTACTAGATATATTTTAAAATAACCCTCTTGAACTATATATTTTTTTCAAAACAATTTATTTCTATTTAGTACTAATATTATTACACTTTGAATACTGCCAAAGACGTAATTTTACAGCAGTTAATAGCTTCACTCTTTAATTTTGAATACACTTTTACTACTGTCATCTATGAAGATTTCATTAGTAAATATAGCTTCAAAACGGAATGTAATAGACGAAGAAACACAGATTTGTCGAGAGGGAGCTCTACTTAAATAGAATAAAGTGGATCATGTTGCCTGTTGCCATATGACAGCAGTATGCATTCGAGGGTTAAATCTGCAGCTTAAACAGTAAAGAATCAGGTAAAATCCGGAGTTTAAAATATTGAAATGGCTTTAGATAAAAAAAAATTCAACTTTAAAGCTGGAATCATTCTGCAGAACATAACACTCGATTACAAATAAATATGAATATATTATTTAAATCAAAAAGTAGTTTATTTACTAATAATAATTAAAACTTTTAACGAATTACCATCGATTAAAAAAACTATTCAGAATCACAATAATATTTGACGTGAAACTTACATTTAACATAATCGCTCTAAAATTGAACCAATAAATATTGCTTTAATAGATAAAGATATTTAATTTCAACACAATCTTTGGTTTCGTAAATTACCGCAACATCATTTTGATAAACAGTTTTTAGTTAGTGAAGTGCAGTTCTTCATTTACCTACATCTATTATTTGCGCAAGATAAAGAAAAAATATTTTTGTTTTTTAATTTTAGTAATTTTGATAGAAAAATATACATCCTTCAGAAGCTTTCCTATTACTATATAATCGATTTTTAAACATTTATATCATCAGTTAAGTTAAAAATATCAACTGTGCCAGATAATTGATATGTGACGGATTGGCCTCAACTGTTAGACATTTTTTATATTTATTTATTTTTATCACAGGTATTTTGATAATCTAAAACCCAGTCCCAGAAGAATGAACTTGGCTACATTTACATTCTTTTTAGGTTAGAATATAGTTCAGTTTTACTTGGACGTATCTGAGTATCAAAAACTAAAATATTCTTTCTAAGTACAAAACTTGAAGTATAAATTTGCTTGTGTGTGCTCCCGGATTAAGCTAGTGTTTCCTTATAATTTTATTTTAGATTATTCTATTAACAATCTAATTTAGAAATATGTTTTATTTCGAATATGATTTTGCTACATTAACACATGCAAAATTTAAATTAGGTTCAATAAATATATTTAACTTTCAAAGGTAACAAAACATAAATAGGCTGTAAAATTTTAATTTTGGGCATAGAAACCCTTTTTCCTCTTAAATGTACTTCAGGATTTTCATCCAAATTTTAAAAACTGCACTATCACTACCCTATGTGTATATGATAAATGGTGTCTGTATTTCTATTTCTGACGTATTTTTTTTTAATCGACCCTATGTGTATATGATAAATGGTGTCTGTATTTCTATTTCTGACGTATTCTTTTTTAATCGACCCTACGTGTATATGATAAATGGTGTCTGTATTTCTATTTCTGTATGAAATAGTAAAGTAAACCAAATATTGTATGTTCTAGCCCATTAGCACTATTCACCCCTAACGGGCAGAGTAAAGTAGAAGAAATAAAAGAAAAAAACCTCTTCAATGTTCATTAAATTTGTGCATATTGCATGAGAAGATTCTCATCCAAGGGCGCAATTCCATGTGACGATTGCGAAACCTTGATTATAATACGTTTACCAGTAACATATTCAAAATCCTTTTTTTTTTTTCGTTTTTTTTTATTACTTTTTTCTAGAATTAAATATATATTTTTTAGTTTGCTCTCTTCTATTTTCCATTACTTTTTTTATCAATTTAATTCTTGTAAACCCTACCATTAGTGGTCAGGGACAAATCCAATTAAATGAAACTGATTAAATGAATTATATAATGCTGATGGAAAATACTAATGTTTAAAACTTGCTTAGTAGTCATGACTTACATAATTTTTATTACTTGTGACAGAACATGACACCTTTAGCAATATGTAATAGTGTAATACATAATACTTTATTCTAATATAGCTATATGAAAGCTAAAGTCATAAATTGCAACAAAGGAGAATCTCAAGCTGACTAAAATTTTCGAATTACAGAATAAACATTTCCTATAATTTAAATCCGTTTCTTTAATTTATTTGCAAAATCTAATTGAACTTATTATAAAATTGTTATAGAGACCTGGCACAACTTGAGATTGATCTCTTATAGAGATCTGGTGAAGAGGTTTAGAATACTTATTGAGAAAAATTAGTTTTAATAAAAAAAATTTAGAATCATGAAATATTAGGGTTTTTTTTTAAATTTTAAACAAAAATGCATTTACACAAGCTGTTTGAAATCGAAATGTCTATATTGCAAAAAAAAAGGCTCAAAAGAAATGTTTTTCAAATTATGATTCACAATTTCCTTCCGTCTCTTTTATTGGTCTATCATTGAAATAACCGCTTGTTTAAGTGATTTAACTAACACTAAATTTCTAATTTTGTAAGAAACTATAATTTTCCATCAGCAATATATACAGGGAAAATAGTTATTTAAGCCGCTGTGGGTATAATAAACTTTTTCCAAACAAGGAAAAAATTTACAGAATTTTCAAAAAGTTGATATTCGGATACATTAACTTTTTATAATTAAGTGCAATAAATATTTTTCTTTTATATAATATAAAAGAAGGAAATTATATATTTTCCAGCAGTCAGAATTTCCTTCTCTTATATAAGTATTTCTTCTTTGCATTATACATTCACATATACATGCAGTATTTTACTTTGATACCTTTAGCAAAAACTGCATAAGCTCCGAAGGACATAAGATCATAAGGACATACACAAATACTAATCACTTCAATAAGGCTTTAAGGTTAAACACCTGAAAGACCTAAGGCACTAACTAGTCCCCGCTCCACAACTGGAGACGGCGACAACCTTACTTGACATTGCCGCAAGCTGCTCCTTTTAATAAGAGAGTGTAAGCCACCTGAAAGAAGAGGGGGGATTTTCCCCTGTTCTCTAGATAACAGGAAGAGGAGGCACAAAATTTCGAAATATAAATCACTACTCAGTACTCACAATTAAAATTTACCTTTTCAAATGTTTCCAATTGGAAAAAAAGGTTAAATATTAAAGTGTCTAAGAATATTGTTAAAAAATTATTTATTATTAATTCTTTCATTCTAATCCCTTCTACCATATGACTCTGGTTATTCAATTGATCATAAAACCTTTATAAATAATACTGAACACTCTTTACTTATCTTGTAATATCAAAGTTAAAAAAACATGCTGATTATGAATTACATTACAAAACCAGGAATCGACTAAAATTACTACTTAATCATGTTAAAAATAAACTGTTAATTTTGAAAAGAAATCTATGTTTCTATTTCGGTCTGTTTTGTATATTTTCCTCACTCAACTTCAGTACATGTATATTCCATATCTTGTCGGAATTTCTTACAATTAAACGTGCAAGTTCGAATAAAATTCCGTGGTCAAACCATCAAATCAAACGACAACTTAACAAGTAAAAAATAAGAATAAACCTCAAAAACAAACGATAACTGCATTTGGGGGTTGCCTGTCAACCAAATGTCGCGAAACCTAAAAAACCACTTGATCGGCTACTTGGCAACGCACCACTATATTTTTCCAAATAGCAAGCGCCAGAGGCAAAGAGCTGGGAGATTGAGGGCGGAGCATGAAGTACGTCACGACTGCGGGAGGAGTGAGCAACCCTTAATTACTTCCCAGTTCTCAGTCATAAATTCTTCTTCACCAGATGTGTATATAAGTAGCAAACCTCGGAACGGGTAATTCGACACCAGTTCGGGGGAAAGAGTTCGGCACTCTCTACCATCGTCCCGCTCGAGGGGAGGGGGGTAATTTCTCCCCCGATCCCTGACCTTCTGTCGACTCCTAGACTCTAGTGGTTGGATTTGAAAAAAGCTCGTATTCTGGGAATGCGAAATGTTCCCTTCCTAGGAGTGGAATTTCAAAATTGGCATCAGACAGTCTTCAGAAAGTAACGGAAAAGTAACGGAATTTTCCGTTACTTCGTTACCGCTAAAAGTAACTAAGTTACAGTTACAGTTACTTTCTGAAAAATCTAACGGCGTTACTCATCGTTACCTAAAAAAAGTAACTGTTACAAGTAACGGCGTTACAAGTAACGCGTTACTCCAATCCCTGGAACTCATTTATACCTACAGTTTAAAATAAATATGCAACAATAGAAGTATCTTCAATACATGTTCAACTATTAACACATACAAGCATTTAATAGCAATAGGCAATATTCCTTCATTTAGATTGTTGAAATGTAACCAATGAATATCCTACTATTTAAGTTTTTGTAAAAAAAAAATGCAAAACACTTTGCATTAAACTAAAACCATTCACTGTGGATAAGTTCAATTGAAAAATACAAATGAACATTCAAATTTTAAAAACACATAAATATAGATATTTTCAGAGCCAGTTTAATACTGTTGTGGTCAATGATCTCCCGAACATTATACATTTTACATCACTCAGTAAAAATTTTTAGCAAGTAAAACATTTTAAAAAAAAGGGGAGACTTGTCATTGCAACCATGTCATATTAAATAGCTGCTTATAGTGATTTTTAAATTTTACAAGTTTATTTAATAAAATTTTTTTAACTTAAATTTTCCATTCGCCTTTTAATTGCTTATAAGGACATTAAAAAGTTGGTCATCAATGTTGCAGCTCTCATCTCACCCACAACTGTGTGCCAAAATATGGATTTGTAAGAAATAAATTTGCATTTTTTTAATTATAACTTCCTCCTACGATTCAGCCTTGCTTCTGGACAGAAGAAACCAAGCTGTGTTTCTTGATCTGGCTATAAATGCAAAATTATAACATCATTAAAAAAATTCCACAAGGCCAACATAAAACAGCATTTTTTCCTAGTCATCTTTCTTGATAAATGAACACTTTAGTTGAGTTGAATTAACATCACACTGGAGCTTCAAAAAGCTATCGGTGACAGGTGTTGTAATTTAGAACCACAGTCAAGAAACGATAACACACCCAATGGGCACAAAACACAACTTTTATGAGCGACATCGTACACTGTGTCAGGACTTGAGATAATATTTGAAAAGCAATCTTTTGGCTGAACAGACTGTTTAGAGGTTGGCAGTTATTTTAGCCTGGGCTGATGCCTGGCCTCAAACCTGTGACCTATGCATTCAAGACAAGTGCCTTACCCACAGGGGTCCCCATCCTAATGTGGAGACTTTGGTCTTCTTTCCCTTGGCATAAGTACATTGTGCTTGAGCATCATGTGTTCTTTTAAGGTGTCTTTCCTTTTTAAATGTGCTCCACAGATCTCGCAAATGTGAACCTGCCTCACTTCTTTGTGAACTTGCTCATGTCGCCGAAGACAATGTTTGTAGTTGAATTCTCTGGAGCATACAGAACACTTGTAAATTCGTTGGGCTACCATCTTCAAAGCAAAGGTTGTGATACCTAGCAAAAAATATATATATATTATATCATATACAAATGAAGGTATTAAATGATTAAACTCTTCACTGTTTAGAGCTTTAAATATAAATGCATGATTCTTAGTTCCTCATATAAATGTCTTTGTTGGAAAGAAGACAAAAGAGATATAAAAATAATACTTACACAAAAGTATTTCAGATATTCTAGTTTATTATTAGTATTTTAGCATTAAATTATTATTATTATATACCTAAAACTAAACATGCATTTGCTAAATACTTTTATGTTTGAAGTTTGTTAATATTCAATCATTGAAAACTATTTTGACAACACTTAATCAAATTAATTATTCCAAATAATTTAAGCAGCAAAAATTAATACTAATCTGGTGCAATGATAAACTCTCATATAGTAGAACATATTAATTTTTGCTATAGAAACTCTGAGTGACCACAAGATCAAGCAGAATGATTCTATTTAGCATAGTTCAGTTAAACTTGGCAAAACAGAAATCACTATCATGATAACTATTCACTGTGTTACTTGTTCATCATTTATATATTTAAATAAGTTAAAGTTAATGTCTAAGGTTTTTATTTTATAAATATCAAATATATTTTGTAAGTTTAGCAGTTATTCTAATATTGAACTATTTATATTAATCATTAAAAAAAAGAGTAGTAACAATGTTTTAACCATGGTTTAGTTTAAATTCATTTTAAACATAACATCCAAATTATAGATATAAGTAATCAAATTTAAAAGAATTAACATATACCAAAAAAAATGAAGCAGATTGGAAATATTTATTAAAGATAAGTGATTTATATTTACAATATATGACTCGGTAACAATTTACACTCAAAACACTAAACTAATACATCAAAATAAGCAAGGTTTAAAGATATAAAAAAAAAATTAAATTTTTACATATGTAATATAGTAATTCTATGCTAAAACAAAATATATAATGTATATTTAACACTCGTAAATAGAAAACTCCTTAGTGTTTTACAAATTCTGCTTCAGTTATTTGACATTATTAAACAAAACAAAAAAAAATATTAGTACAAATACATACAATAATACCAAAAATAAAATTCATATTACAATAATCATCAATTCTCCTAAACATTCAACAAACATTTTGTTTCCTTAAAATAACCTTTTTAATTATCTAAGACTTAAAATAGCTAGTGGGCAGTTCACAAACGAAATTCTTTTCAAAATGCAAAACAAAATTCATTGTATTAAGTTCCTTGTTCATCAACACATGAGAACCGGTTTCATACAAACTTAATACAAATAACCCTAGAATTACAAAGATTATAAACTTGAAAGTAAATATAATGTAAATTTTAAAGCAAATGTGAAACATAATTTTTATGAAAGCAATAAAATTTTTCAGTAGAAGAGAATCCTAGGAACATTGAAACAAAATATAAAAAATAAAAATAGGTACATATTCAACAATGAAAGTCAAATAAATTACCCAAAAGCTTCTGTTGATTCGATTTTGAAATAAATTCGATTTTCCTATATGTATCATAAGGTTTTGACAGATTAATTTCTTAATACATACAATTGATAGATTAAAGAATATTTAATGAAAATTTCTAAATATTACAAACTTGACATTTTAAAATGGTGATATGTACAATAAGTGCATAATATATTCCAATATTTATTAATTGATTAAATTCTCTTATCATATTTAATTATGCCATTTTGAATCATTATTAGCCTAAAGTGTCTGTTTCTTGAAAGAAAGAAAATTTAAAACTTTATTATAAATTAATATCTAAATAAACAATTATCTGGTACTCAATATTTAGACTACTTGTTGATGCGGTTTGAGTAGGACTTTTGGCATGAAATGTATTTTTTCTGTAGAAGTACAGAGTGCTCCAATCTAGTCAGTTAGAATTATCCACTATAGTACAAATATAAATTATTTTTACTTATTAAGTTCAATAACTAGTTAAGTTGAACTATCCGTTTATTTCAGAGAATTTTCTACCGAAAAAATTAAACACTCCAATATCAGAAAAATGTATTTAATGAGAAAATTTTATTCCACAATTGACTATTTTACGCAACATTAGTATTATTCTATTCACATAATTCTATTTTACAACAGGAATTAACAAATCAGTAAAAAAAATATATACTTGCACACTTAATTTTTTTCCAGGTTTTAATGCCGGAAAATTTAGGAAATCCATAAAAATACGGAAAATGTTCACCCCAACCGAAGCTGCAATTTGTGGACAAAATCAATGGTAACTCGGTTACATTACCACAGGAACTCCCAACAGTGTTTGAAATTGGATACAGAAATTTAGGAACAATCTGTGCTACTAATTTAAAAAACTAGGCAAAACTCTACATCACCTTGGAATATTTTTCTAATTATTCAAAAAAAACAATGGTCTGGAATTCAGATTGCGATCTTAAAATCGGCCAACTTGGTGATTTAAACCTTACCCAGAGATTTTGGGTTGTCATAGTTTCGATATCCAATTTAGATTGTTTAGATGCGCATTTTTTACACTGCCAAATTTTTCCGATTGTACGATCACAGCAATGGTTTGACAAATTTAGTATCGGTGAAGAATTGTGATTTCAAGATAATTATTTTTAGCAATATTATTGGATACCACAATAAAAAAAGGGCTAGTATTAACGATTTTGGGAACTAGCTGCAATAACAGTGACTACATTTATTTTATTGCTGCAAAATTGAAAGATCTGGTTTCATTTTGCAACTAACAATTGTTAATTTTGAACTCTGCTCACAATTGCCAAGGATAGCCAGGTTAGGTTAGGTTTGAATTATCGTCGCACTACAGCAATACAAGGGCTATTGACGCTGGGCGTCGTATTTTAGAACCACAGTCAAGTGACGAGCCGACACCTGAATAGGCACCCAACGCAACCCTTAAGGGCCATATCGTACGCAGCGAAGGATAGCCAGGACAAGACCAATTAAAATTAATCCGATACAGTTTTCTTGGAGGGTAATATAATGTTGTGCTTAACTTTTAAATGGTGTCTCAAAGAATCACTCCGTGACAGGGTACTGCCACACACATGACATACATGCACCTCCTTGACTTCTTTGTGCTTCTCTAAATGGCGCTGAAGATGAAACTTGCGCAAAAAAGTTTGAGGACATTTGTCGCACTTGAATGTGCAGAAAGCCGACCGTGGATAAATAGAAACTGCAAAAAAAGTAAATACTTTTAACTTTAATGTAAACTATTTCAACTCTTTTGCATAATGGATAACATTAGGAGTGCAATAATTTTCACCGAATGGTTGATACATATTAATTGCATAATAATTATGGTAAATTAAGAGTATGTTCTATAATATACAGAAAATATAAATAGGCAACCTTTACTTTAAGATTTTTTAATAGTTAGAAAATTAGTTAAAATATTTTTAATCTGCACACACTCAGTTATCGAATAAAGTATTTTAAGTCTTTTGTATAATTGACAATACAAAAAAAATACAATAACTTTGGTTTATTTATATTTATTACATGATTATGGCAAAATAAGAATAGGTTCCATAATACACAGAAAATTAGAGATACAAGGTAAGGTTTACTTTAAACTTTTTTTCTAACAGTTAAAAAATTAGTTTAAATGTTTTTAATCTGCAGTTACAGATTTGTAATACAAAAGTGTTTATGGTAAAACAGTGAAAGAGTGCACAACAAAAATAATTTTAAAACAGCAGCAGGAAACATTTTTTTAGTACCCTTGAAGGTCAAAAATCTTGACAAGGCCCTGTGCAAAGTTAGGGATTTCGCAGGTTTTAGGCCAAATTATCGCAATCTCTGATTTTTGCTATGAAAAAAGCAATGTTAAAAAAACTTTACGATATTTAAATTTCTTATTTTCTTGATGGTGTCTAAAAGATTTTGAAGTCACAGCTGTCAAAATAACTGATCATTTCACGATTTTTATGCCTTCAAGCCTTTGTGGATTTCAGGAGTCGATTTTAGGTCGGCTGATTTTTGGCCCTCCCTTGTACTACATGAAACTAAAATTGAATTTAAACATGAAATGAGTTTTGGAAACAATTACATTGTAATTAAAAGTTCAAAAGATATGAAATTTTCATTTTATACAATGTTACAAAATCGATTACAATTTGTATGACTAAAAATTTAAATTTTTTTGTACAATTATGACAAAACCAAAGACACTCAATCTTAAGAAAACACTAAATAATAAAAAACAATGTGATGCTTACAAACAAAAATATTATAAGTCAAGGGTGAAAAGTATAAAATCATTAAAAACATTAATCAAACAAAAATCGCACAAACTTTTCAACAGCATTTATATAAAAAGCTACTTATTAACTTTCTTAAAAGAAAAGCTTTAATAAAAATAATAGAAATAGCACAATAATTATAGATTGTGAAAATTAAGCCATCTAAATTCCGTTCAAATAAAAATCCCAGCTTCCGTTTTTCTTCAACGAGCTGGCTGTCATTAGAGTAGCTAAATATTAGTTCTACTGAAGTAAACAGTCATGACAATCAAGGATGTATGGCCAACTCTCTCGCCATGGCCTTTTCACAGGTGAAAGCACAGTATATAACTATGAATAACTATATATAGCTATGAATGTATATAAATGTAAATGAATGTATAAATACAAATGAATATAAACATGTAAATTAATGCATACATGTAAATGAATGTGTAATTGTAAATGAATAAATATAAATAAATGTATCAATGTAAATGAATAAATATAAATAAATGTATCAATGTAAATGAATAAATATAAATAAATGTATATATGTAAGTGAATGTAAAAATTTTAATGAATACAAAATCCTTATCCAATATACGTGAAACTCTTAATCACGCATCTTGTTTCCATCGACATCCTCTCGGCAAAATAACATTGTGTTTTAGTCTCAAATGCTGTCTCAGGTGATCTTTACGCGACTGTGACTTGCCACAGATCTCGCAAGTGTACACTTCTTTGACTTCCTTGTGTGTTTGAAGATGCCGGTTCAGGTGATATCGCCGTGAGAATTCCAAGGAACAAATGTCGCACTTGTGGAGAGGAGTTTCTTGATCGAGGATGGGTACGTAAGAAACTGTGGATGAACCTGTAATAAAAGAAATTGATTAAAGTTGTTTCAAATATTACGTAAAAGAATATTTTGAAAAATATTCAGAACTTTTCAGTTATTAAAATTTTTTATTATCATTAGGAATATGAAGCATTTCGAATTTCAAATCAGTGGTAAAAAAATGATAAAATATTTATAATTATTTTTATTTTGGATAATAAAAGTCATACAAAATGCAACTTTTTTAGGCAAAAAAATTTTGTTGAAGAATGAAGATATACGTATCAACATTCGTAATCATATAAATTTTTGGGTGCACGGGCAGTTTATAGGTCGGCAGCTATTTTGGCGATGCCCGGACCCGAACCTGGGACCTTCCGCATGCTAAGCGAGTGCTTAACCGACTGGGCTCCCCAGCCCCTGAACAAATTTAAAATACATAAAAATACAAAGTACACTGTTGAATAATTATTTCACAATTTACTCCAAAACTGAATATAGGAAAACAAAAATTCGACACCAATATTGCTTTTATTAATTTTGTTTTAGCATTATATATAATTATACACACAAAAATAAGAGTACACAAAAAAAATTTAAATCCTGACCCTTAACATTGTTATGTAATAAAATATAAGAAATGGTTTCTAACACAAGCACATAAAAATGAAATATATGCACCATACACAGCACATCATAACAATCAGCACCAAAAATATAGGAACAAATTTTTTAATTCTACAAAAAAAATACATAATATCGCACTGTACGCGGAAAAGTGACCCAACGCACAAATATGACTTTTGGAGTTGTAAATGCTATAATATTCAAAATTTAAATATATCTAGTGATTAAAGTAAAAATTAAATCAAATATAAGAACAGTTGGAATTCAGTAAGCGAATTGTTATTTTTTCTATCACATGCAATGTAATGGAAAAAATAAACTTCAGACGATTTTTCTGAAAAACTAGTATTTTTGCGATAGGTCCCTTTTCCGCGTACAGTGCGATTTGTCAACACCGAAGCACTATGACAAAAAGACAAAAACAAAGCACATTTTAAGAAAATCAAAATAGTTTTATTTGCTTGTTTAAGATAAAGTAACATTATGTTTTGCTTTCAAATGAGCTTTAAGATTATCCCTACGCGATAAAGAACACCCACAGATATGGCAGGTATGCAACTCTTTAACGTCCTTATGCGTCTCAAAATGACGCTTCAGATTATCCTTTCTAGCAAATTCCTGACAACAGATGCTGCATTTATACATTGAACACTTTGATAGAGGGGGAAAATCTAAGTTCAAGTCAGCAGAAAAAGAAAAACCTGAAACAAAAAATAGTGCATAATTATTAGGGGTAAAAATAAAAAATAAAATTATGTACGATTAAATGATTACTTGTTTTATTACGAAGTCCAAAATATAGCAAACTCTTTTTCAAATTGAAATAATGATGTATTTTAACACTTTGGATAAAGGAGATATTTTATTTGTATACTTCTTAATTATTTTTTTCTATCTTTTTTAATGCTGCTGCAAAAATGTGAACTTTTGTAATATTTTATTAATATTAGGACCTCAAAATTATTAATAAATTATGGTCTGTAAGATTGCAGTTATGAGTAAAATAAGTTTCTCAAGTTTGCTTCATCAAAATCGATAACTCTTGTGATGCTTGGATAAGACCTTAAAGTAACCAACACAAAATATAGATCATTAAGAGCAGTTTATATACAGTGGAAAACAAAGAAAAACAAGGTTTTTAACATTAAATATATTTTATTTTAGTAAATTTTAAGTTAAACCTTTCTTAAAATTTTAATAAAAGCAAAGCAATTTATCAATTTAATTCAAATGAAATACATAATCTCACAGAGAATAAAAATGGGCTTTTTTGTAAACTATAAGGACATAAACGGTGAAAAATAGCAGGCAATTAAAATCTAAAGTCAAATTTTTTTAGTTTAAAATAATATATACCAAGCTTTTAAATTTTAATGTATAAGCCATAACAAATAATCTTGTGAATTAATCAGCAAATATGCTTTAAATTATCTCTATTAAAAAAAGAGCATAAAATAAATCTTATTTTCATAAAATGACCTTTGAACAACAGAAAATATAAAATTAGAAAGAAAACTCACGGACTAATGAGTTAATATCTGAATGACAATTCAGTATAATCAAAATACAAAAGAAAAAACACAGAAATGTGTAAAAACAAAAAACAAGTTTCTCAAGGTAAGAAAAATAGGTTAAATGTAAATACTTTCAATCAGTCATTTTTAGGCCATTTAACATTATGAACCCTTTTCAAATATAAAATAAGAAAGAAAACTCACGGACTAATGAGCTAATATCTGAATGACAATTCAGTATAATCAAAATACACAAGAAAAACACAGACATTTGTAAAAACAAGTTTCACAAGGTAAGAAAAATAGGTTAAATGTAAATACTTTCAATCAGTCATTTTTAGGCCATATAACATTATGAACCTTTTTCAAATATAAAATTAGAAAGAAAACTCACGGACTAATGAGTTAATATATGAATGACAATTCAGTATAATCAAAATACCACAAGAAAAAAACACAGAAATTCATAAAAACAAAAAATAAGTTTCACAAGGTAAGAAAAATAGGTTAAATGTAAATACATTCAATCAGTCATTTTTAGGCCATATAACATTATGAACCCTTTTCAAATGTGCTTGAAGCTTATCTTTACGTGACAGTGACTTTCCACAGATGTGGCAGGCATGAAGTTCTTTAACTTCTTGGTGGGTCTCAAAGTGACGCTTGAGGTGGCTTTTATTACTGAATTGCCGAGAGCAGATGCTGCATTTAGGAAAGGAAATATTTGATGGATCTAAATAATAAATGCCCATGTCAGCAACATTGGAAACATCTGGAAAAAAAATATGTATCATTAATGATTTTTTTTCCTCCTGAAAATTTAAGTTGCTTCTCATAGTCAAAATCATGTAAATAAAACTTAGGTCTAAATAATGAAAATACTGAACACAAATTTTGTACCAGGCAATAAATACCTTAAAGTAATTTAGATTATAAAAAGAACACAACATAACAGGTACATGAAAAAATAAACAATATTTTTCTTATTTAAATTATTCTATATTAAAGAACTTTGCATGAAACTAAATCATACAAGACCATACTGTATTTTTTTAAACTCAAATGTATTTTATTACATGATTGCTAAATAGTATTTTGACATATCCCTACATGACAGAGAACTGTGCAGATCGGACAAACATTTTGCTCCAACTTCTTTGTGTGTCTCACAATGACATGAAACCTTGAGAACAGATACTGCAGTTAATCTTCAAAAAACGGCTTGGAAATGGCCAAATATGTATGTTTTTTTCTTCCACATGAAATTTAAATTGAATTTATTTAATTGAAATAGTTATTTGAAAATTCAGAATTTGGTTTATATTTGAAGTGAAGAACTTAAACATTTACAAATGGAAAAAGTACATTATTAATAAAAATTTCATAATTATGAAATTTTAAAATTATTGGAAGAAAGATTGATGCGCACAAAATATGAAAATAGCCGGGTCTAAGGCTGGGGTGAGTTAAAGAGGGAATGATTTGATAAACTTCAAATATGAATTTCCAAGTCGGTAAACTTGGATAAATCTAAAAGAGAAAAATATATAACTTTCATTTTATATACAGACAACAGCAATATAATGATAAAAAAAAATCAGTATTGTGCCTTTGATTAAAAGTATAAAGAAGTAAAAATTCTTGTCTGCCTTTGACAGAATGCAGGAAGATCATTTGTACCAACCAGAATTCTTCAGTGGCAAAACTACATATTTAAAACACAATCAGAATGAAAACAAATAACTTTTTAAAAGATTTATGAAAATTATGATTAAAACTACATATAATGCATTTACTGTCAAGATCTTTGCAAAAACAATTGCATTGCCTATTTGATAAATAATTTAAGTTTGCATAACTTTTAATGTTAAGCACACAGTTTTAAATTTACACCAAAAAAGTTTGAAATATAAGTTCAGGTCAGCAATATTAGATAAACATGAAAAAATAGGGCATATTTACTTTGAGTACCTAATACTATTTTTTCATACATACTTAAACGTTTATTTCTTTTATTATATCCAAAATACAGCGATTTTTTTTAATTGAAAAAAAGCATTTTAATACTTTGAAGGTAAAAAAACATACTTTAACCATTGAATAAACCTCAATTAATTCTTGATTGAGAACTATCCTGAAAACTCAAATAATTTAAATGCACAAAACCACAATGTAAGAATTACTTCAAAAATACAAAAAAAAACATCAGAAATAATGACACTATTTTTTTTTTAAACAACACAAGAAAAAAATAATACACAGTAATATTCACTACTTATGAAATTAGAAATTGTCACGACTATTGTAACAAGTACAGAAATATAGGTAGGGTTACATGGGGGAATTATGGATCACTCTCTTTCCGGGGTAAATAATGATCACTAAGTTTTAAGGATTAAAAATGGTTTTTAGAAAAAAAAAAAAATTATGCCAAGTCATCCTTATACATTCTATTTTCTTATATCAAGTTCAAAAACAATGTAACTCCGCAGCAAAAAATAGAAAAAAAAATACTTTTTACACTACTATAAAAACATCTTCAAAAAAGATTGTCTTTGAAAAACATGAATTTTTTTAAGATTCATACTGGAGAAACATATTTGAACTAAATATTTTGTTGGTGCTATTTTTAAATAGGAAAAGGTCTAAGCTTTTCAATCCGATAAAAAAAATTCATAATAATTTTTTTTTAATGATTTTAAAGGTATATCGATTTATCCCCCAGTTTACTGGGGTAATTCTGGATCACTGGGGTAATTCTGGATCAGTGATATTTTTTAATTTTTCATGTGTTTTTAGCTAAGTGGTATATGTCATTTTGAAGCATAAAATCAGTTTAGGCTGCATTAAAAATTTCATTAAAAAATTCAAATTAGAAGTTTATTTAAAATTTAAATAACAAAAAATTTAATCTACATTGAAATAGCATGAAAATTCTATTTTTATTCAATATTTTCACTGTTGCCATTGCGTTAAACTTATTAGAAGCTTTATTTAAACTAAAAACTTCTGAAAGAATATTTATTTGTGCGATATAATTCAGTTTGGATTGCTGTAATAGAGTCCATTGAATTTTTTTTTGTCAAAATAGAGTTCTTTTGATGGTTCATTATACATGTATGAGGAAAGGTGCATAGAGAATTCTAACTTGGCGTAAAAAAATATGCCAAGTTTCGTTTTCATTACTTTTATGTGCTAAAACAATCTTTTTATGTGCGAAAAAATAATAATTTGAAGTATTAATTTACTTTCATTTTGCATTTGTATAAAAAAAAGGGTGATCCATAATTACCCCAAGTGTGATCCATAATTGCCCAAACCCGGGGTAATTCCTGATCACTCAATAATTAAAATAAAACTAATAATAATTAAGTTTTAGGTAAAGTTATTATTTAAATAAATTCTAAATTATTTAAGCTTACTCCATGCAAAATTAAATCTTTCTATCTTTCATACTTTAGAAAAAAATAGGATGTTGTGATTTTTTGATCCATAATTCCCCCATATGACCCTATCATGTTTGCTTTTCAATGCTATGTAGTGTAACATCAGCACCTTAGAAAATAAAGGCCAATGCAAGTTTATGATATAGAACACATGCTATTTTTGAATCAAGTAAATGTACCAAAGTTCTTTGGTGTAATATTAGCAGGAACAGTTCAAAATATGGCTACTTCAAAAAAATGTGTTTATTTAAATTTACATTTTAATACATATAAAACCTTATTTTAAAAAAAACTATATACAAGCATTATGACAAAAAATTGCTATTTAAATGCATAAAATTCAAAAAAAAAACAATGTAACTAAATTGCAGAAAACATTTAAATGCTAAAAAAATACATTAATTACTAACATGCAAACAATTAGAAGAATTTTTATATTTAAAAAAAAATCAAAATATGCACGTTAATTAATGGCTTAATATAGTATTAAAATAAATAACACACCGTGAAGCACACTATTTAAAAATGACCTAATAAAAAATTTTAAAAATAAGGAATTTTAAGTTTGTTTTTTTCCAAGAGTTAAATTTGAATCCACTCGTACTTTTTTGGTAAAAATATGCCATGCTTTGCTTTTAATTGTTTCTTTAAGTTGTCATTGCGTGTATGCTCACTGCCACAAACATGGCACTTGTGAATCTCTTTAATGTCTTTGTGCTTGTCCAAATGGCGTTTGAGGTTGCTCTTTCGCAAAAACTCCTGAGAACAGACACTACATTTGAAGATGCTAGGTTTTGCAGCAGTCACATTGGTAATGCTGTTTAAATAACAGGGAAAATCTGTGGGGAGAAAATTTGAAATTTGTTAATAAAAAATACATGTATACAAATTTAATTAAAATATTTGACTTAGTTACGTCAACTTTAAGTCCAAGTAAATAATGTACAAATCTACACCCTAATAAAAAAACATAGGTAGCATGCCATTACAATCAATTTGCTTAAATGATTATCAAATGTCTATTATTAATGGCTAAAAATGGGTTTTGTTTTGTTTTGTGATAGCAAGGTAGTTAGACAAAACAGTTTGTTGGGAAAATTTATTTGTTCTCTAAATTAAACAATTTTATTAAATTTTAAAACACAAAACATCATTAGTGATTTTTTTTCTTAAATACAGATAAATTTGAACAACAATCACCAATTGCATATTAGGAAAGTTCAAAGAAATTGCATGCTAATGTAAAAAAGAAAACACTAAATTAGAATACATACAAGAAAAGTAGATTTTACCAACAAACAAAAAAATATTTCAAATAAAAAAACGATACATTCCAAACACATTTAACACAGTTTCCAAACATTTCATTTACATTCGAAACACATTTACAAAGTTTACATTCCAAATATTGTTGCACATTACAGGGTTCTTACTCCAACTTTATAAAAAAAAATAAGTACTTTTTAAGGACCTTATTAAAAACGTTTTAGAGCAATCGGAAGCTTAAATTTGTTGGGCAGTTAAGATTATGTAAAAAATTCGAGAAAATACAAAAAAAAATAATGTCTTACTAAGAAAAATGTGGTAACAGAAAAAAAAAAGAAATTTGTGCTTTATATTATTTATCAGCAACAGGTGAGAAATAATATTCAAAACCAAAAAATACTAAATTAAAAAGCATGCAGGGAAAATTTCAGTTATATATAGACAATATTCAATAGTGGTCTTATAAAGAAATAAAACTTACAAAAGTTATTAAAATAAAATTTTACAATAATATAACCAACGTATTAATTGAATAGTACTGACTTGCAAATTTAAACTTTTTTATATTTTGGAATCCGAAAGTCGCGAAACTCCGGCAAGCCGGAAGTCGCGATACTCTGGCGATCCGAAAGTCTCAAAACTCCGCCGACCCGAAAGTCGCAAAACTCCGACGATCCGAAAGTCACGAAACAACGGCAATCATAAAGTCGCGAAACAACTGCAATCCGAAAGTCGCGAAACTCCCGGCGATCTGAAAGTCGCGAAACTCCGACGATCCGAAAGTCACGAAACAACGGCAATCCTAAAGTCGCGAAACAACTGCGATCCGAAAGTCGCGAAACTCCCGGCGATCCGAAAGTCGCGAAACTCCCGGCGATCCGAAAGTCGCAAAACTCACGGCGATCCGAAAGTCCCAAAACTTCGGCGATCCGAAAGTCGCAAAACTCCCGGCGATCCGGAAATCGCAAAACTTCGGCGATCCGAAAGTCGCAAAACTTCGGCGATCCGAAAGTCGCAAAACTTCGGCGATCCGAAAGTCGCAAAACTTCGGCGATCCGAAAGTAGCAAAACTTCGGAGATCCGAAAGTAGCAAAACTTCGGCGATCCGAAAGTCGCGATACTCCGGCGATCCGAAAGTCGCAAAACTCCGCCGACCCGAAAGTCGTGAAACTCCGACGATCCGAAAGTCACGAAACAACGGCAATCCTAAAGTCGCGAAACAACTGCGATCCGAAAGTCGCGAAACTCCCGGCGATCCGAAAGTCGGCAAATTGCGAACCCTGCAGCAATGAGAAATGACAAATAAAAACAAAAAAAGGCAAATAAAAAATTAATTACGAAATATTTGACGAAAATTCTAAGGTTTCTAGGAAAAAATAAGCATTTATTAAGGACTTTGGTTTAAAAATTAAAAATAAGAATAAAGTAAAAAAATAAGTACTTTTTAAGCACTTTTTAAGGGCCTTATAAACGAATGTAAAAAATAAGTACTTTCTAAGGTTTTTAAGCACCGTACGAACTATGACATAGGACAACTATAAAGATACAATCTCCAAACAACTATTAAGGCAACAAAACAAATCTTTAAAAAAAGAGAGAATTTAAAGGACAATGCACGCAGGTTTTTTTTAGGTCCTATCCATTTCTTTTAGATTCTTTTGGCAAAGTCCTTTTATGCTATACTTTCATTTCTATCAATGTTTGAGACTTTTAAGATGTGCTTTCTTAACAACTTTGTCTTTCGATGATTAAGTGCCAAATATAATACTTTGCTCATTGCAAAATTAATGATACATATTTTTGCAAGATTTTAGTTCGCGAATCAGTGTTATACCCATATTTGTCGTAAGTGAAAATAAAGGAATAAAAAAATTGCTACTAGTAGAACTACAAATAATAGAATAAAACTAGCCAAATTAAAAGAATGAAATGTCTTGGTAGCTAAAGAGTAATGCAAGAATATTGTCAAAAACATATAAAACAAGATATATTCACACAGACAAGAAGAAAATCCAATACAAATGTAAAGAAATTAATTTCTAATTAAATGAAAAGTTTATAATTCAAACCACAATTGTCAAAATTAAAGAAAGAAAACATTAAAATGCATCTCGATTACATAAAACAAAGCATAAATTCAGGAAATATGACAAACACTTAAAAGACATTCAAAAACAAAAGGTTCTTGATATGGGTGATTTTTTTTCGATTCAAAAATCTTCATTTCATACATAAATGTATTCATTATATAAAAATGAAGATTAATAGTTTATTGAAAATAAATAGTTTTATAAAAAATAGTTAATTAGTAACCAACTAAAAGAAATTGGATAATAAGTTAACAAATGTCTTTCAAAATCTCATTTTGGCATACTAAAAGTTTTTAAACACATATTACAGGTAAACGGTTAACATCCCCATGTACAGCATTTTTTTAATATTTTATGTGCAAATATAATAAAAATTAACATACTATCATACCAATATTATTCTGCACAACATTAAAATGTAAACCATTTATGGGATTATCATTTATTAAGAAATTAGTAAATATGTCGAAATTAATTGATGGTTTTCAAACTGTGAAATCATCCATCCAAAATATCAAACACAACAAATTGCTAGCTGCTAGCTTCCATCTACACCTTTTCGTTAAAATAAACCATGCAGCCCAGAAAAGGTCCAGAAATATCAAGGGTGCAAGAAATAGTGGGCAATACCTCACCCCGTCATTTTTACAGGAACAAGAAGGCAGAAGTTAAATGTGTTCTAACTAAATGTTAAGCAACAAATTATACAATATTTTCATCACAAGCTCCTCAAACAAGAACAAATATAGACTGAATGTGATATATCAAGTTTTTTTTTTTTTTTTTAATTAAAGATTCATATGTTTGCTTTTTCTAGGCAAAACAATGCCATGTTTGTATTTTAAATGCAATCTTAAATTATCGTTACGGGACTGTGTACTGCCACAAATATGACATGTGTGTACTTCTTTGATGTCCTTATGCGTCTCTAGATGACGCTTGAGGTGGCTTTTTTGAGAAAATTCTCTTGAACAGATGTTACATTTGAAAGGACCCAAAGGCGTGAGATTGCAGATTGAACTGGAGAAATCTACGTTAAAAACACTTTTATTAGTTTTCCCTGATAAATACATAAAATGAATTGAACAGTGTCAATCTTTAAAAAAAAAAACTTTAGTGTTCAGGTTAACATATATTTAAAAAAATAAATATTAATTTAATGTAGAATACAATAAGACACAGATTTCTTTAAATTTAAAAATACTTGTCATACTTGTATATAAGGCTCTCAATGGAATACAAAAATAAAGAAAAAGTTCTAATTAAAAATAATATCAAAAAATCAATTACAATATACATGAAAAAAACAATATTACATGAAATTTCCTGAAAATTAAGCACCATTTCAAGTACATTACAACAATTAAATTAAAAATACAATACAATTTTAATATTTATAAATTATATATAACATTTTAAATATCATGCTTACTAAAAAAAATACAATAAAAGAACAAAGAAAAACATTAATTGATTGAAAAGTATACAATTTAGCATTTAAGTCCTGTGTATGGATAGTAAAGAAATTTCCTTAAAATGCAAAAAATACACAATACACAAAATTCTTAAATTTCATTTTAAACAAATAATACTATCATACCAATATCATTCCAAACTAATTGAAATGTATCCCGTTTTTTAGGCTATTATTAAAAAATTACTAAATCTGTATCTAAGTTAATTAATGGTGTTCAAACTATGAAAACATTCATCCTGAATATCAATCACAACTAATTGTCTGTTGGTAGCTTCCATCTACTCTTTTTCGGTAAAATAATGCCATGCTTGTGTTTTAAATGATCTCGTAAGGAATCACTACGGGACTGTGTACTGCCGCAAACATGGCATGTGTGTACTTCTTTGATGTCCTCATGAGTCTTCAGATGTCGCTTGAGGTGGGGTTTTGTAGAAAATTCTCTTGAACAGATGTTACATTTGAAGGGACCCATAGGCGGGAGATTGCAGAATGAAACACTGGAAAAATCTACATTAAGAACACTTTTATTAGTACTTTTTGATTAATACTTAAAATAAATTGAACTGTGACAATCTTGGAAAAGTTAAGGTTAAGCTTTATTTTAAAATATCTAATATCCACAGTACAATTTATTACAATAAATTTTGTTTAAAAATAATTGTCAAATTTGTAATTTGTATACCAGGCTCTATAAATGGAGTATAAAAATTAAGAATTTTTTTTAATTAAATAATAATATCAAAAAAATATATTACAATATACATAAAAAAATATATTGGATGAAATTACTTGAAAGTTGAACAACAGTTCAAGGACATTACAACAATTTAATTAAAAATACAATAAAAATAAATAAGAAAAACTCAAGAAAAAGTAAATAAATTTTAATTGTCTAAAAGCCATACAATGTCAGATTAAAGCCTTGAGTAAAGAGAGTTAAGTAGGGAAATACATATAACCCTCTGAATATTGATTATTTTTCAGATACTTTATAAAAGGGAAGGAATACATGAATCCCTGTAAAATTCAATATGTTATACATTATACAGGGTTAGTCAAAATGGATAGGACAATAAGTAGGTAGGTACAAGTAGTACTGTAGTTTAGTTAAAATAAACATAAATTTGTCTAGAAATAGTTTTCTTATTGTCCTATTCATTTTAACTAACCCTTACATTAAAATACAAAAATCAGATTTGTTTGCTATTTTATTATATCTTCAAAATGGCCACTGTAGTAACTTATCTCCTGAGCCCTTGTAGATAAAAGTATCCATTGACAATAATTGTAGATTCCTCTTAAGTAATCTGAAGTTAAATTTTATATTTAAGAGTGTTCATAAAACTTACATCTTCTAGTCAAACCAATAAGTTTTTAAGAAAATGAAAAGATTAAATTACCATGTCTCAGAATAAAAAAGTTAAATTTTTTTACCCTTTTTTTTTTCAAAGGTTTTGGGGTAAAAAAAAAAATTTTGTTTGTCATTTTTGAGGTTCAACTAGAAGCTGGTATAGATATCTATCTATCTATAGAGAAGACATATAAACAAAGACATATTTTTTTAGAACTTTTTGAGATATCTTGCACGATAATTAAAAAAAGTAATTTTGAGATAAATGTGCTTAAAGCTTTGACAAAGCTCTCAAGTGCGGTGTTGAGGTGAAGCATCTAAGTTAGTTTTTTTTCACTCAAAAAATTTATAGGCATATTTTTAAGATACTATTTGAACTATTTAGGAAATTTTTTAAAAAATCAATTTTTAAATGTATCGCCTCCTTAAAATATTCCCTTTGATGCCACATACTATACAAAGTAAATTCATGAATTTCAATGCAAACAAATCATACTATCACAACAATATTATTCAATACCGAGTAATAAAATTGAATTGTACCCCATTTACAGGACTATAAGTCATTAAAAAAATCACTAAATCTCTAAGTCAATTGATGCTTTCAAACTATAAAAACATGCATCCATAATATCAATCACGACTATTGTCAGCTGCTATCTTCCATCTACGCCTTTTAGGTAAAATAAGGCCATGCTTTATTTTCAAGTGCTCTCTTAAATTATCACTACGAGACTGTGTACTGCCACAAACATGACATGTGTGTACTTCTTTGATATCCTTATGCGTCTCTAGATGGCGCTTGAGGTGGCGTTTCTGAGAAATTTCTCTTGAGCAGATGTTACATTTGTAGGGACCCATGGGATTGCAGAATGAAAAACTGGGGAGATCTACATTAAGAACACTTTTGTTAGTACTTCCTGATAAATACATAAAATTAATTAAACTGTGTCAATTTTAGAAAACTTAAGTGTTAACATAAAGCTTGATTTTAAAATATCTGTTAAGTTAAAACAGAATACAATAACAGATTTTTTTTAGTCAAAAACAAATATCATATTTATAAATAAGGCTGTAAACTGAATACAAAACGTGAAAGAAGTTTTCTAATTAAAAATTCAATTACAATATTTGCAATAAAAAAACTATTATTGAATGAAATCTCTTGAAAGTTAAACAACAATTCAAGGAAATACAATGAAAATAGTTAGAACACTAAAAAATACAAAAAAAACTATTAAAAATGCATACAATTTAATTGCTTGAAAGTATACAATTTAACATTCCCAGTAAGGATAGTAAAGAAATTACTTTTGAATGCAACATAATACACATAAATTAATGAATTTCTTTCAAAACAAAGAATAATATCATAACAAGAATAATTATAAATACAATACTTAAAAATATCCCATTTACGGGACTACTATTAATTAATAAAAAAAATAACAAAATTTGTAGTAGTTGTAATATATGTATCATAGTAGTATCATGTGATATGTGCTCTCCAACAAGGCAGCTTTATCGCAATAATCCCATTTGGATCAAATAACTTATAGAAATCAGAAAACAAAGAGAAACTAAAAAACCTTCACGATAGCTTCAATAAATAATAGCCACTTTAGCCTTGTGCATGTCATAATTGGGGGAATCAACCACGAAAAATAAAGGGGAATACAACCGATTCATTGTCTAAGTTTAATTCTTTCGTTTTCATATCGAGAACATGAAAGAATGATATGTTCTAATGTTTCTTCGACATTACAAGAAGGAGCACATGGGCGATGGGACTAGACCCATCCGATAGAGTTTAGCTTTTGTTGGCAGAGATTTAGTTCTAAATCTGGCAAGAGACACAAAATTTATTTCGCAGCGATTTTATGGTTTTTAAAACTATGAAAACATTCATCTTGAATATCAATTACAAACAATTTTTAGTTGCCAGCTTCCATCTACACTTTTTGGGTAAAATAATGCCATGCTTTATTTTCAAATGTTCTCTTAAATTATCACTACGGGACTGTGTACTGCCACAAACATGGCAGGTGTGTACTTCTTTGATGTCCTTATGTGTCTGTAGATGGCGCTTGAGGTTGGGTTTTTGAGAAAATTCTCTTGAACAGATGTTACATTTGAAGGGGCCCATGGGATTGCAGAATGAAAAACTGGTGAGATCTACATTGAAAACACTTTTATTAGTACTTGCTGATCAATACATAAAATTAATTAAACTGTGCCAATTTTAGAAAACTTAACTGTTACGATAAAGCTTGATTTTAAAATATCTTAAAATATCTGTTTAGTTGGAATACAATAACGTACATTTTTTTATTCAAAAACAAATATCATATTTATAAATTAGGCTCTAAATGAAATACCAAAAGTGAAAGAAGTTTTTGAATTAGGAATTCAATTAAAATATTTGCAAAAAAAAAACTTTTTGAATGAAATCTCTTGAAAGTCGAACAACATTTCAAGAACACAATAACAAATTGAAAATACAATGAAAATCAATAGTTAGAATACTAAAAAACACAAAAAAAACTATGAAAAATACATACAACTTCATTGCTTGAGGAGTATACAATTTAACATTTCTAGTAAGGATAGTAAAGAAATTACCTTTCAATGCAACAAAATACATAATACACATACATTAATTTTGTTATTAAAAAGAATATCATACCAACAATAATTATTCAATACAATACTGAAAAAAAATCCCATTTAAGGGACAACTATTTATTAATAAAAAAACCTTACAAAATTTGCCTCGAAGGATGTTTTTCAAACTATGTAAACATTCATCTTGAATATAAATTACCAGTTACAAATAATTGTTAGTTGCCAGCTTCCATCTACACTTTCTCGGTAAAATAATACCATGCTTGTATTTCAAATGATCTCTTAAATTATCACTACGGGACTGAGTACTGCCACAAACATGGCAGGTGTGTACTTCTTTGATGTCCTTATGAGTCTCTAGATGGCGCTTGAGATGCCCTTTTTGAGAAAATTTCTTTGAGCAGACGTTACATTTGTAAGAGCTCATGGGATTGCAGAAAGAAAAGCTGGAGAGATCTACATTAAAAACACTTTTATTAGTACTTTTCGATAAATATAAATACATAAAATGAACTAAACTGTGTCAATCTTAGATAATACAAGTGCTAAGAATATGCTTGATTTTAAAATATCAGCCAAGTTAAACCAAAGTACAATAACAATTTTATTTTAAACACGTCATATTTGCGTATTAGGCTATAAATGGAATACAAAAAGGAAAAGAATTTTTTCTATTAAAATAATACTAAAAAATCAATTACAATACACACAAAGAAATGTTTTTCAATGAAATATCTTGAGAGTTTAACAACAATTCAAGGACATTTTGAATATTAAAAAATACAATAAAAAAAAACTCAAAAAATGCCAACATTTTAATTGCTTAATATATAACAACAAAAACATACTATACACAATTCCTGAATTTCATATGAAACAAATAATACTATCATACCAATATTATTATTTAAAACTAAATTGTAATGTATCCCTTTAACAGAGTCTTATTTAATAAAAAAAATTACTAAAATCTGTTTCTAAGTTAATTGATAGTTCATACATTCAACCGGTCTGCAATATCAATCACAACTACTAATAAGGCCATGCTTTATTTTCAAATGTTTCCTTAAATTATCACTACGGGACTGTGTACTGCCACAAACATGGCAAGTGTATACTTGTTTGATGTCCTTATGCGTCCTTAGATGGCGCTTGAGGTGACACTTTTGAGAAATAGTCGTTGAACAGATGTTACATTTGTAGAGACCCATGGAATTGTCGAATGAAAAACTGGAGAGATCTACATTAAGAACACTTTTATTAGTAATTCCTGATAAATACATAAAATAAAGAATCAATTAATTACGTTTGATTTTAAAACATCTGTTAAGTTAAAACAGAATGCAATAACATAATTATTTTTATTTAAAACACATGTCACATTTAAGTATTAGACTCTAAATGAAATACAAAAAGTGCAAGAATTTTTTTAATTAAAAATAATGTTAAAAAATCAATTACAATTACAATATACACACAAAAATCAAGAATATACAACACAAATTAAAATCAATGTTTTGTATACTGAAAATTACAATGAAAAACCCAAGAAAAATCAATTTTAATTGCTTGAAAAGTGTACAATGTAGCTCTAAAGTTCCTAGTAAAGAAATTTCCTTCAAATGCAACAAAAGCACATAATACACAAAATTCATGAATTCATTTTAAACAAATAATACTATCACACCAATAATTATTCAGTATTCAACTTAAATGCATCAAATTTACACAAATATTATCTATTTAACAACACTACAAACCCTATCTATAAGTTGATTGGTGGTTTTCAAGCTATGAAAACATTCATCCCGAATATCAATCAAAACTAATTGCTGGTTGCTAGCTTCCATCTACACTTTTTGGGTAAAATAATGCCATGCTTGTATTTTAAATGATCTCGTAACTTATCACTACGGGACTGTGTACTGCCGCAAACATGGCATGTGTGCACTTCTTTGATGTCCTTATGCGTCTCTAGATGGCGCTTGAGATGACCTTTTTGAGAAAATGTCCTTAAGCAGATGTTACATTTGTAAGAGGTCATGGACATGAGATTGCAGGATGGAAAACCAGAGAAATCTACATTAAAAACACTTTTATTAATACTTGATGATAAATAAACACATAAAACACATCGGAATGTGTTAATCTTTGAAATAAAAAAAAAATGAAAGAATGTTTTGAATTAAAATAAAAAAAAATCATTTTTATTCACAAACAAATTTATATAAAATGAAATTTCTTGAAAGTAGAGCACAAATCAAAGATATTTTGATAAATTAGTTTAAAATATATCAAAAATAAATATCATAGATACTAAAAAATACAGTACAAATTTGAGAAAATTTTTGATTGCTCAAAAAATATACAGCTTAAAAAAAAAAGTCCCTAGTAAAGACGGTTAAGAAATTCCCTGAAAAAGCAACATAAATATTACACAAGATTCAACATAAGCTCATGAATTTCGACTTTAAAAAAGTATACATTTGAAAAAATTTTAAGTACAGTAATTACAATAAATTATGTGTTTTTTTTAATAAATTCTCATGAAATTTGTTTTAAAAATAGTACACATATGAAAACTTTATGAACACAGTAATTACAATTATTGATTTATTTTTTAATACATTCATTCAATGCAAAAATATTTTTTTTTAAATTTCAAGAAATAAGAAAAATTTACAGGAATGAGTTTCAATTTTAAATAAAATGGATTATTTTTTAAACTGAACAAAATATACAGATAAAATAAATTAAAAACCACTATTTCAAAGAGTTAATTTTTATAAAACTTGGGAATATATGTTTAAGTTTTTAAACCCCAAAATACAGGAAAATATATTCATACACAGATTTTTTTTGTTCAATATTTTCATCTCTATCTCCTGAAACAAAAACAAATTTGAAGACTGAATGTGCTATATCAAGTTTTTATAAATTAATTGTTCTATATTTGCATTTTCGAGGCAAAACAATGCCATGTTTATATTTTAAATGTTCTCTTAAACAATCACTACGGGACAGTGTACTGCCGCAAATATGACATGTGTGCACTTCTTTGACGTCCTTATGCGTCTCCAGGTGGCGCTTGAGGTGACCTTTTTGAGAAAATTCTCTTGAACAGATGTTACATTTGAAAGGGCCTATGTTCTTGAGATTGGAGAACGATAAACTGGTGAAATCTGCATTAAAAAGTTTGGTTTGGTTTGGATTATCGTCGCACTGGAGCTACACGAGGGCTATTGGCGACGGGCGTCGTATTTTAGAACCACAGTCAGGTGACGAGCCACACCTGAATAGGCACCCAACGCAACCGTTAAGGGCGACATCGTACGCAGCGTTAGGACTTTGAAGGATATTTAACGTGCACTCCCTTACACGGGGTATTATTCGTCGGACATTTTTGGCTGCACGGACCGTTTATAGGTCGGCAACTATTTTGGCGATGCCCGGACCCGAACCTGGGACCTTCCGCATGCTAAGCGAGTGCTTAACCGACTGGGCTCCCCAGCCCTTCTCTGCATTAAAAAGACAGTAATTAGTAATTTTAAACAAACTAGATTAAATATAATTTGAAATGGATAGCGTTAATTTCAGAAAACTTCTTAATTTCTCAATAATTGAATCATTTTCAAGAAAATGATCATAAAAGTACTGTATTTAATCCCTGAAAGATATGAAGTTAGTGAAGACTGTGAAGTTAGCATCTTTGTGCATAAGGCTCAAAATGGGATGCTACAAATTTGAGAGAACATTTTTACATTAAAAATAAGAGGTAATAAATAACTAATTAAAGGCAATTGCTTGAAAACTGAAAAATAATTCAAGTATAATAAAATAATTGAGAATAAAATGTTGATATAATGCATAAAAAAATACAAGAAATTCAATTTTAATTACTTCAAAAGCTTGTCTGTTTAAGAAATTTATTTTGAATCCAAATGGATGCATAGCACAACATAAATTTATAAAATGTGACAAACAATAGACATTCACAGTACTTACAATTGATGAAAATTATTTTAAAACATTCATTTAATGAATAAATATATATGCAATATAAAAATGAAAATACAATTACTAGGAATTTAGTTAAGTTTCAAATAAAAACAATTATTTTTTAAACTAAACAAAGTTACAAGATTAAATAAATTTAAAAAAAAACACAATTTCAAAAAAAGTATAGCATATATTCCAAGTGCTATTATACAAATAAAAAACATTTTAAAGCAGAATACAAGTATTTGCAATAATATTTTTTTTTTCAAATATATTTTTTACATTATATATAAAAATATCATAAAACACCATACTATTACACCAATATTATATTCAGTTCAAACTAATATTAAAAATAAATAATAATAAAAACCTAAGATACTGATTAACTTTTAAAAAAAAATACACTAAAACCATCCACCAAACTATAAAATGTAAATTAAGAAACTGTGACATATGAATTAAAGAGCATCACTCACAACTGTACATCAGTTACTACTATTTCCACACCTACACATTTAGTAATGGAATGTTGTGCTAGTTTTCAAATGCTTATTAACTAAACACTAAAAAAAATAATTCCAAAAAACTATACAATATATTCATGAAAAGCTTTTTAAAAATGAACAAATTTGAATATTAAATATGATTTGTCAAGTTTTAAGCTTAACCTCCAGAGGAATAAGCAAATTGTAAAACTTGCTTTCACTGAACAAGATTAAAACTTTAATTTTAAACTGAAAAATCTAATTTCTTTAGTAAAAATAATTAAAATTATATCTCTGTAGCAGATATTTAAAATAAGATAACAAATAAGATAAATGACTCCACCATACTCAAAACTTTTAAATTTAGTAAAATCACAAAATTTATATTTTTTTTTACAAATTATGTGTTTTGCTGGAAATCTTGACAGTCAGGTGACAGGTTTATACATAGGGTTATCCATCATAGGGTTAAAAAAACTAATTTCAAACATTTTTTTTCTTTCCATTCCTACAATATCCTGAAACAAGAACAAATTAGCTCTTCCATTTTCTTTGTCTAGGCAAAACAATACCATGCTTGAATTTAAAATGATCTTTCAATGAATCCCTACGTGAAAATGAACTGCCGCAGACATGACATGTGTGAACTTCTTTAATGTCCTTATGTGTGTCCAGATGGCGCATGAAGTTGGTTTTCCGGAACATTTCTTTGGAACAGATGTGACATTTGTAGGGACCCATTGACTTGAAGGCAGGGAAATTGGAGGTACCTACACAATAATTATTTTTTTAATACATTTATACCTACACCAAAAAAATTTTGTATTAGCATCAAGATCCAGCTTTATTTTTTAATAATGTCTGTAAAGCCGAACAGTAGCATAAAGATGACAGAAAATTAGAAAAAATAAGCTTATTTGTAACACAAGCATGCTTCAATTTCTAAATTTGTATCAAATTGAACAACCCTAGAAAAACACTTTTGAACAACATATACAATCTTTAATTATATGTTAAATTTTCTATTTCTTCTAAACAAACAATTTCATCACATAAAGATTATTTATTTAAAAAAAAATACTAGATAAAGCCAAATGTTTAAGAATACTAAAATGATTACAAAGTACAATCCCTTAAAATTTAAATTATAATTAAATCAGTGATTGATACGCAAAATTTCGAAGTTCCACAGAAAAAATTATATAAACTACAAGCATACATTTAAAAATGCAAATTTCTGTTGTCTGGTGCAAAAGATAATATACACAAAGTAAAAAAAATATACCAAACAGAAAATTTAAAAAAAAAACTCAATATCAATTATTTTTAAAAACACTAATAGTAAGAATTTCAGATACATAGTTCCAAAAGAACCAATATTAAACTATTTATCATCGTTGATTCAGTGACAGTCCGGGGTACTGCAATCCTCCTCTTCGTACAGCTTATATATGGGAAAAAAACAACATATAAATAGTAAAAACATGTACAGCAGTACAGCATATATATAGAAAAACAACTGAGATCTGCAATCAAAAGCTAAAAAGTGATTATCAGATCTTTCTTCATTAAGCCATTTTAAATTGATATAAAAACCAAAACATTGCCAGTGGGCTATGGCTTTTGCTGTTTACTATTTTCTAATGACCAGAAGAACTAGAAGGAAAATATCCTTTAAAATATCCTACATAATTTTAAATACTGAATTTTGTTAATTGATAAAACATAAATACAATTTTATATTCACAAAATAGCTACTTTTAGAAATATTAAATTATTGTAATAACAGTAGAGAGATCTAAAAAGAGTAAGGAAAATACCTAGGATTTGAAGAATTTTACCTAACACTTTTGTTTATAATAACGTACAACAACTCAAGAAACATATTAGAAAATTTTTTTTAATTATATCAATGTTAAGAATTATTTACAGTTACAGTAGTGTTTTGTTTTTATAACAGAAATAATTAGCAACACAATTACAATAAATGTGAATAAAATGTATAACTTTAGCATATGGAAGTTAGCATATGAAGATATGAAAGAACTACTTAGCATATGAAATATTTCTTCATTGCATATTTGAAATCAATTACACTTATTTCTTTATTTCATAACTATTTAGTACTTATGAAAGGATAGCTCTAGAAACAATATCAAAGTCTGTAGACTTAAATGGTAGAAATTTACTGTACGGTAACTATTGGCGAACTTTCCGAAATCGCGCCAAAAGTCCGTATTCTGGCGACTTTTGACGTCATGCTCTCTTCACACCGATGAAGTTTTCCGGCAACCCTATCTGACCGTTATGGGTTTCGGTGGAAGTCAGACAGGTTGCCACAAAAAACTATTTGTCACCAAATCTGAAAATCGCGCCAATAGTTACCAGTACCGTCCTACCCTTTTCAAGAAGAAGGTGATCCGACTTAAATCAATCACATGGATGATTTCAGTTGCGAGACATCAGAACTGTTAGTATCGTCATAATAAAAACTCATGTGCACAAAATGTCCTATCATAATAAAAAAAAATGTAGCACAAAATGATTAAGATGTTACCAATTGTTTACAAAGGCAACCAAACATAATAATTTATTACAATTGTAAAACTATATATTGTATTATTATAACGATTTTACTAGTAGACAGTTGAAAAATTATTTCAGAAAGGAAAAATCTCTGATTCACAACATCAAAGTCAGCCGATTTAAATAACATATTTCACATGGACAGATTCTTAAGGTATTTTTTCCAATGTTCGATAAAGTCAGTGACTTTTAAAATGAAATCTGCATACCTTTGAATTCATGAAAAGAAACGCACATTTTCAAGTTTCACAGTATAACCCCCCCCCCCCCCAGCACCCTTTAACACACATTCGCTGCCACTAAATCATCGACAGAGTCTTCATCGATAGAGGCTGATGAAGTAGAAAAACATCCTGTTTTTTTAGACCTGTTCATTACAATGGAAATAAACTAACTGTTCCTTTTTGAATAAGTACAAATCTTAGTTCGAAATCGTAAAATAGCAAGGTTAGGTTGAATTAACGTCACTAACTAAAGCTACACGATAGCTACCTAGCCGTAAAAATACAAGGAAATATTCCTGGCCTTTTCCAACCGGATAACTCCTCATCTGTCACTAATAATTGAATTGAAAGCCAATTACCAGATTTGCTTCAGTGATTAACTTTTCGACTAAGAAATACTCATTAAATTTTCCTAATTCTTATTTTTGGGTAGTTTTTGTTTGAAAAAATATATAAAAAAATAAAACAAACTATTTGCAAATTTTTTTTATAGCTAGATTGTTGAATAACAAACTGAATCACTTTACGAAATGCGGTATGTCATGTCTGTCTATCATGTGTCTGGTCGCCCTACACTTGAGACGAAGGATTTAATTTCCTCGTAATTTTAAATAGAATGCCCTCTTTCAAATCACCAAGTATTATTCCAAGCACAGAAGGATCGGTTGCAAAAGTTACAAATGAACTTGAACTCATAAGAATGGTTGGCGAAATGGTACTATGAATTTCATCAGAATGTGCTGTTATCGGTGAATCGGAACCATGCGACTCCTTAAGGAGTCAGTGGCATCCAACGTGTTAAGTCAGATGGCGCTATTTGAAAATTATGAGATTAAATTTGTTGTTTTTTCGGTAAATTTCAAGAATTCGGTGCAGCTTGGCGCTTGTCGAAAAACAACAAATTTTTGGCGAAATTCGCGAGCTTTATCATTGCCAAATTCCTTTACGCCGATGCAACCCTAGTTTCTTTCACTGATCTCTAAGGTTAATGGATCGCGGAAAGCTACGGGAGAGTTGGAAGTCATTTTTTTCTCTCAGGTCAAACCCAAACATCCAGTCTAGTTGGAATTAACGTCGCAATAGAGCTGCACGATTGGCAATCCACTTTGGTTTGAATTAACGCCGTACTAAAGCTACACAAGTGGCTATCCCGTACACAGTTTAGTTTCGTTTGAATTTTCGTCGCTTTAGAGCTACACGAGTGGCAATCCTGTACGCACCCTTTTGGGGCCCCGGACAATTTTTTTTTCTCTAAAAAAACATCAGTATCCTACATCGGGCAGTATTGTAGGGCCCATTGAAAGCCTAAACACTCGTTTGGGGCCCCGGGCAATTTTTTTTCTCTAAAAAAACATCAGTATCCAACATCGGGCAGTATTGTAGGGCCCATTGAAAGCCTAAACACTCGTTTGGGGCCCCGGGCAATTTTTTTTTCTCTAAAAAAACATCAGTATCCAACATCAGGCAGTATTGAAGAGTCTGTTGAAAGCATAAAATTTTGTTTGGGGCCCCCGGCAGCTAGCAGACCGGCCCTCTTCAAATCGACAAAATATTCAGAATAAAAAATAACCGAAATATAATAACCAAAACCAGATATTCAGAGTTAACCGTAACCGCGATTACGATGTGCGAGCAACTTTACCCACAATTCATTGCTCGCAAGTATCAACAGCGTCGTCAGTTGGACGAAAAAATAAATTAAGAACAAAATAATTCCATTGTGCGCGCACATCATCTGGGCTTCTTACCCACAATTCCGTGCAAGTATTACCAGCGCCGACAATTGGACGAAAAGATTTTTCGCCATATCACCAAATAAAATTGTTTATCGCTTGCTACAAAAAACGCCAAATCCCTTGGCGACAAAGGCACCGGATGATGGAAATTAAC
This sequence comes from Hylyphantes graminicola, assembly GCA_023701765.1. NCBI lineage: Eukaryota > Metazoa > Arthropoda > Arachnida > Araneae > Linyphiidae > Hylyphantes > Hylyphantes graminicola. Next base: position 26,619,318 of record CM043118.1, on the reverse strand, counting down.
CGTTTTTTCGAAAAAAAATACGTTAGACAGCATCAACGCCAGCAACTCCTTAAAAACAAAGACATTTTTATAAAATTAACGAATTGTACAGGTCAGCTGCTTTGGTATCGATATTTTTTAAAAAGCTTGAACGTTCTCTTTTATAGCTGCACGATCGTGATAGCTTGGTCGGAAAGGGATAGACAGATGAACAACCCACGGTAAATGTGTTGACTGCCCTTGGGTGACCAGACATACTGCATTTTGCAGTACAGTCCTTCCCTTTTCAAGAAGATCTAAAATACTTAAAATGCCATTGTTTTTGTATTCGTCATGCAAATGTTCAGCATTTAAGCACACATAAAAATGCAGTAAATTTGAAATCAACAATCATAGTCAAAATCTCTGCAATTCATTTAATTTGGACACGATAAGTATAATGTGACCATACATCCCGTTTCTGGAAGGGCAATCCTACTTTTGTCTCATTGTCAAACAGACCAGATGTCCCATCAAATCAACCTGCATTCCTAATACAGTCCCTTCAAAGTTCCAAAAAACAAAGAAATTATAAATTAAACTTATTAGTCTCTTCAACTTTGTGAATATTCTTTAAAATGACCTCTACATTTTGATCAGTTATTTAACTTTATATTTGATTACTCAAGACACCCTATTATTATTTTTTTTTTAATATAGTCACCCCAGACACCGAACAAACATCCCACTTACCTTGGTACCGCGTCAGGCCAAGTAAATTAAATGGATATTTTTCACGTTTCATATGTACATTAAGGTGGCTGTACATATTTCCATAAAGGATAAAAATTACAATATTGTCCGCCATACATAGTGCGCACGGACATTGGTAATTGGTATGCTCAAGCGAATGCTAGTCGGACCCTGGTCCGACTAGCCACCTCCTTTTACGGAAATTTAACATGTGTGATTTTTTTTAAGAAAAGGACAGAAGGTGAAATACAATTATATAAAAAAAAAATAACATAATATTTCAAGGGAAAGAAATTAAAAGGTATGCGCGGGTTTTAGTTTGGCCGTGTATAGAGGTACGTACCACGTACCTTTTTAAAAGGTACGCAAGTCGATCATGTGACCCAAACATCCGCACGTCCATCGAGTTGAGTTGTACTAGAATTAGTTTTAATTTTATATTTAATTAAATTAGTTCGGTAGGCTACAAATAAATATTTTCCTACTTTTAAAAAATATTTGTTATCTGAAATTTTAATCCCAACCACCGAAAAAGTTACAATATGTATAATAGAACTTGGTTTGAGGTAGAGAAAAATGGAGAACATTAACATTTCAGCAAGTTGTAAAAGGATTGAATTTATACTTTTCGTTCGTTTTTGTTGTAACATCTTAGTGGAATTGTGTGTCCTTCGTTAATGAGTTAATTAAGATGTAGCATTAAATCTAGTCCTTGTTTCGAGAGTATCAAAATGAATAGCTTCTGCTGCTAAAATTACTCGGAATCTCCGATTTTCTTCTAAGTAAAGTCACTCATTGTGGGTTATCATAATGACACGATGCGATAAAATGAGTGAATACCAGCATGAGCTGTAAAATTCTTTAACAAACAAACATTTTTTGGTTAACAAATAACCCGACTACCAGTTAGTACTTCTATACACAAGAGTAGGGCTATGTGGTATTTTTTTTTCCCCGTGTGTGATGCAAGTCTCAAATAGCTTAGCTCACTTTATAAAAACTAAGCATAGCATATAAGAACTTTAATATAATAAACTAGATACAGTAGCAAATACAAAATTTTACTTTTTCAAATTCTAAGTAATACAGGTCAATCAAATGAATGTTAATCATTCAACAATTTGCTGTTAAGACGTATTAATTTTTTTTAAATATTATTTATTCTATGGTCAATTTTTTTATAAATTAACTTTTTGATTCGATGATATAAAAATTCTTAAAAAACGGAATAAATCGACCAACATAACTTTTTATCAGAATTGCCTCTTTTTTTCTTTAATCCTCTATTTTAGGAGAGTTAGAAAATGACGCCCCTCTGCATCATAGCACCACACGGCCCTGTACAAGAGTTATAGTAAAGTATATAAGTGGCCTTAATTCAGACGAATAAAAAAAATATCACACTATAATTAGATGTGATGCATCTCTAGCAATGTAATATGCCTTGGTATTTATAATTTGGGGGAAATGCCCTATTTAAATCCTTTTCTTAAAACATTATCTCTGAGAATATTGAAAAGCATTTACAAACAAATATCTACTTATAGAAGAATAATGATCTTATTTTTAAAGAAAGAAGTCCTGACTGATGATTTCAACGACAAGCCAAAACAATTATGAATACGGAGAACACGTTTTAGGAGCTGAAGCTTTTTAATTTATATAGTATATATATAAAGGCTCTATTTAAAAAGTTTTTTTTTTTTTCGAAATTCTAACCCAAACGAGTCAAGTATAGGGCAAAACGCTAGCAGCTTTCTCCACAGTAGCACAATGCAACGACTTAAGATTTCTGGTTATCTAAATAATTGAAAGATATATCATATCACAGGCGGAAATTAGGCATACGTACGAAAAACCATGCGAGTTTAACGTGCATATTGTAATTTACTTCATGAATCAAAAGCCTCAAGAGCAAAGTTAATGATGTTTTTTAAATGAACATAATTTGATCCTTTTTGTTTTTATTTAAAACTTTATTAGATTTTTCAAGCTTGGTTAAAAAAAACATAGTACTCCGAAAAATATTTCAGACATTGACTTTTTCTAGATATCGTTTTAATTTTGCTGTCTTTTTATTGAGGAATATTTATGTATGTACGTGGAATTCGTACTTCATAAAATCTTAGAACTGTTGAAATATAGTTATTAATTTTTTTTATTACATTTCTTCAAATTTGATTAAGTTTTCTTCTCTTCTGGAGGATGAAAATTTAAATTTCGTTTATTCCTTATTAACAATCTAGTGTTTACTGTTTGGTATAAAGTAGCAACGTAAAAAATAAAACTGAGTTGATAAGGCTGTTAAAAATTCAACTATACTTTTAAAGCAAAATATTGCATGATGTTAACAAATTATTTACTAATATTTCATAGTTATTTTCTTCCTATTTATACACTACTTATTTTTTTATTATTTAGGTACCTACTTCATAATGGCAAAATTTAACATGTTTATAATTTTAATAAAATTTGATTTTTACTTGGGTTTTAAAAAAAATGCAATGATTACTGTTTGGTATTGTTTATCTATACTTGCTGTATAAAATACTTTGAAGTTATTGCAATTTTAACTTCATAAATGCTTACAATTTTGCATACAAAATAATGCATCACCAACTTTTAAGAATTTCTTAAAAGCCAAGGGGAAAAGTTTTTGTAAGATCAAGTATCAACCGAAATTCTAAATTGTGTTTTGCATTATGTTCCTGATTCAGCTGTAACAAAAAAAAAAAAAAAAAAAACTGGTAATACTTTCTTTGAATAACAGTTACTAGAACTTTTTAAAGTCTTTATATTCTCAATGCATGATTGAAAAAATCCCTTCCAAATTTCAATTTCACACAGTACTTTCTTAAAACAATTCGCAAACACCATATTTAGAAGTGAAAAATAACTTTATGTCCGATTTAACTGCTTTGATAGAAACATTATAAGGCTTAGAATTCTTGAAAAATGGCACTTTTTGTAGGATTTACAGGGAACAAATCACTTTTAGGTATCCAAAAGTGAATTCACATTTTTAAAAGATGCTTTAAATTTAAATCTTTTTTTGAAAAAAGTATCATACACTTAACAGGTTTATATAGCAAAAATCTGATATAAGCATTTTCTGAGAAGAAATACAAAACTCAATTGAACAAGGCAAAACCTTGTGAATATTTTAATTTTTATTTGGTGTTAGGACATTTCAATTCTTTAATTGAAGCAGTTTTGACATCATTTATGCAAAATATCAATATAAAATGAAGAAGTTTGAATCAGAATGAAAAAATCACTTCTATATTCAATTATAACTTTTGGACAAGCAAAATTACATTTTGGGGCACGATGTATCAAAAAATTTACAGAAGTGAAAGGAAAACTGTTATAAATATTTTAATAATACTAATAAGGCTGTAATTTAAATAATTCCTATTTTAGCCTTTAACTATACGATACATCAAAAGAGACCCGAGAAATGTGTGAAATGATAATGCTTCTTTCTTGAGACTGGCTTCTATGAACTTATAGAATTCTTTTTTCCCTTGTAAACCAAAAAACATTTGCAATTGTTGCCCACAGAAGTGTTAAAGGCAATCAAATGCAAACATCATCTAGCATTGACTCAGGGATCCCCACAAGGTCAAGATGGCTCAGCAAACTTCAGTTTCAGCAATCTGCACTTTCCTGAAAAGGATGTATTTGTAGAGTTAAAAGTACGATAATCTCGAAGCAAAAACTAGCATTCATTAAAAGCACTAAGCTATAACTACGATTTAACACTTGTAATGTCTCTGAGAAAAGGTTAAGGCCTAGCACGGTTAATTACTGGAAAACCATGCTCCCAGGCGGAATAAATAAGGCAGAAAAGGTCACACACACAATTAAAACAGAAAAGCAATTTAATTCAATTAGGATATTTAATAAATACTTTAGGGAATGAGGTACATGGGGACATTCAAACTCAAAGCAAACAAAATAAAATAAGAAAGGATATTGCAGTTGACAGGATAATCATCGGCGAGTGGACGAGTCAGGTCCTGCACTAGATCACACGATGTCAAAAATACCTGGCCGACGTACTCGAAATTCCTCAACTGGCCAAGAATATCAAGAACTTTCACATTTCAAAAATAAACGTAAAAACTCAGCTGCTGCTATCTAAAACAGATAAAAGACAATATTAAAAACACAGCTAAAACAAATCATACTCCTAAAAGACCAGCGGAGACTCCTGCCATGAAGACTGGCAACATTTATACTATCTGATAATAATATTCATAAAATGCCTTTTAATTCTTAAGGCAAGGTAAAGGATCTGTGGTTGAAGGGCTAACTGCACAAGAACTGCATTACTTCATAGAACAACTAGGCAGGTCCGTTACACACTGAACTAAAAATTTGACATTCAGGACAGGGGGTGGTAAGGAATTTTCCACATTGTTTTATGTTCTTATTTTTAAAGTTTCTTTGTTTCAAAATACAGTTTTGCAATTATATAAGGGCCAGTCCATTAGTACAATACAAAAATACAATAACAAAAATTTGAAATGAATTTTTCTTTTAAAAAATAATACCCAAAGGATATAAATAGGGATGCACCAAATACCAAATTTGGCCGAATACAGAATATTCAGCCTACCTAAACCAATTTTATTATTCATCAATTTCAAATCAACATTGTGTGTATAAGTACACAATCGCACAATAATTTTAATAGAATTTTGCTATTAAATTTTCAATTGAAGCAACACACAAAAAAGTAGTGCTCGTTTGTTATTATTTGCATTAAAAAAAAAATATTTTCACTACTCGGCCAAACCGAATATTCTGCTAAAGCGGCCTAATACCGAATATTCGGTGCATCCCTAGATATAAATTACGGTAGAATTTCCCATATACCTATAACAGTACACATTTTCAAACTGAGTAGGTTAAACAGCACCCTCTGCCCAGTTGTTTTTATTTTATTAAATGATTTATTTAAATTACTTATAACATTCCTAACTGACAATTCTATGTTATTCCTTTTTTTAATGGTTACTCAAAGGATTCGACAACTGCATAACTCTCATACATGGTAATCAAAGCCAGGTTGGTTTTAAATAAATGATTTCAATTATGGTATGAAATAACTCAACATGTGGAAGGTATTAACAACAGATTACCTGATGAAACTCGCACTCAAGCTTTGTAGTGGAGTTTCACCATCAGTATCGTCTCTACTATACATACTCTCAACAGGCATGTCACTTACAGTCTGCTCCTTAAAAAAAAAGATGTTTTTAAGTATTATAACTACATTTTTATTCAGGAAGGCACCGTTGTGTGGAAAGCTATATAAATGTTTGATTACTAGGTGATTATGCTTCTCATTTATTCTGGAAAATTCCCATGAATATGCAATCACTAGAAAGAGTCACAGATTAAAAGTAGGCAGTCTTTTTAATTGTCCTTAACTTAAAGGTTGTCAAAAATCAGCAAGATATTTTATTAAAATATGATTACAGTACAGCACAAGAAAACAAAGCCCTAACTAAGTCTTCCGTGTATCTAAAAATTCATACGAATACGGCAGCAATTAAATTTGCAAATATTTGATTTATCATCAGATTTAATTAATATGATCAATGTAGTAAGTAGGTTCAATGTAGTAAGTAGGTACCCTTAAATTTTGTCATAGTCAATTTCAAGCATGGTCAAAATGATTTGCAAAATAAAAACGTAAACCAATAAATTTTTCAACAAATAAAAGAAATATGTTTTATTAAATATATAACAGGAATTAAAAAAAAAGAAACTTACTCTGATATTTGCTCCTTTTTTTTTTCGTTGAGCACCTACACGTAGGTCCAATATGTATACATCAGTAATTCAATCTAATTTAGAATTTTAAACCTTTACCGTGTATAATTACTTTGTTAGCGTTAAGAGTTCTTGATTTGTTGATATGAATATCCATATGGTTATCTTTATCATAGTTTAAAATGTCCAGTCTCAAGAGTTTTCATAAAAAGTATACAGCGTACCGCACCGCATGGCGTTGGCCACAGACAAGAATCTAAACAGACTGCGCATTTACGTAGGTGAATGAGGCGAAAAGTCTCCACCCCCCTGACGTAGTAACAAATTAATCTGGTAGGGGCGCTACAAGTGTAGTCGTTTCTTGGCTGCCTATTTTTAGCTCTTTAGGAGCTTTAACGTAGCTAATAACGCTTCGTAATTTGAAAACCTGGTCATACTGTTTTTGCCTGGTTTGAAACAGTTTTAACTGCTTATTTTTAACTCCCAAAAGCGGATTTTAGCACAGCTATAAATGTCTCGTAGCTCGTGTAATTTTCGCTTTTCTTAGTGGACTGCGGCACTTGACCAGGGTTCTAAATTACGAGGCGTCATTGACTGTGTTAAAGCTTCAAAGAAGGCTAGAAATAGGCAGCCAGAAAACCATTCCGTGAATGGGCTTGTTGTTTACGTGGGATCTGGCAACAGCTCCGTGGTCTAGTTTGCACTTTTCTCGAAGCACTTTTTTTTTTTTCCGAAATTGAGTTTTCTAAGAATAATTTAATTTAGTTGTTATATTTTAAAATTACAACTTCTTGCTGCGCTGTTGGTTGTTTTAATAATTTAACAATGATAACTTGCATCAAAAGAAGTTAGAATAATTGGTTTAAATATATAACAACTATAATATTCTTAGATAATTCTATTTGGAATACCAAAGCAAATAGAATGCAAAAGTAATTCGAGAAAAATGAAAACAAGACTGTGGAGCTGTTGCTAGTTCCCACGTGAAACATGCCTTGTTATTTAATTTAAAAAGTGAATATATTATTTATATATTTACTGAAATATATGATAACTACTGTTATAATATTTTATATATGATAAAGAAAAATTATAAAATTTAAGTAAATATGCAAACAGAAATTACCACAAAACAATGAAAAAGAATTTTAAACCTTTAATTTACAATTCCAAATTTTACATCTTTAAAAGGGTTTTTTGTATTGAAAATTATAAATATCAATATCAGGCATATATATATATATATACAATATATATATATATATATATATATATATATATATATATATATAAAAACATATATATATATATATATATATATATATATATATATATATATATATATATATATATATATATATATATATATATTATATATATAATAATATATATATATATATATATATATATATAATACCTTTCATATATATATAATATATATATATATATATATATAATAATGCCACGTATTAATCATTTCAATTTAACTTTTCAAAATATTATTAGAATATGTTTTTCAGCAGAAAGGAATTAGCAATAATGAGACCGCATCTCAAAATAATAAGTATGTAGATAAATTTGCAATTAATTATCAAGTTTTAAAGTTAATAAAGCATTTACAAGTTTTGAATTCGGTGTTTACAAGTTTTGAAATCTTAAATATAGTAGTTTTTCCTTCAATGGCTTTTCCTTGTTACAAAAAACATTAATATTTCCTTTGCTTATTATTCTATAACACAGCCAATTATAGTTTGTATAATATCAGAACATACAAGAAGCTAGAAATAATGTTATTACAAATAAAGTGTTGATTATAAAATGTTTTTTTTTCTCAAATAAATTAGAGTTCGCTTCTAGAGCAAGTAAAAATAACTCAATTTCTCTAAATAATCCAATGATTTAGGGGGGGGGGGGAAATCTGAATAATTTACAGTCTACAAGTTCTTTACGGAAAAAGGCATAATTTCTGATAAATGTATCAAAACATTGTTTAATCATTAGTAAATGTATTGCGGCACATTTGTAATCACAAACTTATACAATGAAGGAAAACAAATGCAAAATATTTATTTTTTAAAATAAAGTGAGATATATTTTAAAAAATAATAACCAAATAAAAAAAATAACTACCCATCCAAAAAACAGTCAACTAAAAAACATGTTAACAACATCTCAATTCTGGAATAACATCATAAAACCAAAATATCTTTTAAGTATTTTTATATTCAGCTTAGTAATATAAAGCAAAATTGTATTCGTAGGTACCTACACTGTATGCTAAATTTTTTACTCAGAGTAGTAATATATTTAAAAATAAAACATATATAGGGAGAGTCATGCAAGTAATTTTGTACAATTCAAGGAATAATTGGCGAAGTAGGTGCACTTGAGTAGGTGTTCCAACAAATCAGGTGTTAATTGGCCCTTTGGAGATGGAGGTTATGGAATGAGTTTTCACACAAATAAGCTCAACTATTTCTTCATCCTATGAAGAAAAAGCTTTTTTAAACACAACACATCAAAATTGTGAATAAAAATCCACAAAATTTTTAAAATGCTCTAAAGCGAAGCAATTAATTTACAATATGTATTGTTAGACCTTAAATTTTAATAGCCAATATATCAGGAGGAGGAATATTTCATATTTAGTGAAATGAATTAGTAAGTTTTGAATCAAAAAGTGCTTATTATATGGAAATATCAGCTCTAACTATACAGCTAAACAAGATTAAAAAAAAAAAATTAAAGAATAATTAGGTACTAAAAACAGGTAACATTTGACATAAATTAAAAAGTAAACAATTTAATGAAATATATCTAATGATTTTTATCTAATGATTTTTGGAAACTGTAAAATTATCCTGCCGAAAAAATTTATTATTTTGGGAGTAAAAATTCCTACAAATCTGGTGGTAACTGGTTCATTCCTATATATTTAGAAGGGATCATTAGGGAGCACCTGAGTAGGCACCCAACACAACCATATTGCATCTATCATATTTAATGTGCACTCCCTCTACACCGTTACATTCAATGAACATTTTAAGCTGCACGGGCCGTTTATAGGTCATCAGTTGGGTTATTTGTTTAAAACATAGTTTTAAAAACTAACAACAATAATATTTTAACTCTACATATATCTTAACTTATTTAATAAAGTTACACGAAAAAAAAGTGCAACTCATTTAATAGTTAATAACGTTTAATTATTTTAAATACAAAAATAATTACCGACGACTAAAAAAAAAACAGATGCTTTAGGTATGTTAAGCTACACATATCAATAATTTTCAATACAAAAATGACCAATCCTTCTTAAGTGATCGAGCATTTAGCGCTGATGAAAGAAAACTTACAAGAATATTTGAATAAATAAAATATTTAACACACTTACCTATCAATATCCTTGGGAACATAAAGAATTTCATTAAATAAATAAAAAATATGTGTTTTGACGAGAAAAGAACGCAACAAAAATATTTTTCTCCAGGCCTCTCTCGAGTCGCAATTTTCTTCTTCTCCGCAATCCATTTCAAAAGTAGCGCGCAAGCGCGCATTCATTTATCCAAGTTTGAGCATAATTAGTACAAGTTGCGCGCTCACCTTGGAGTCGCGCGCAGTTTTAACCAGTGACGTCATCATTAGTTCGAAATTAATCCGCTGGATGGCTGGTGACGTCACTCTCTCAAAAAAAATTCCGATTGGACTGTCTGTTTACGATTATTGTCTGTGGCGTTGGCGATTTAACTTTTAATTTGAAGGTACGCAAGTTGACCACATGACCAAACATTGATCACGTGATCGACGTGCGTACCTTTTGTAAAGGTACGTGGTACGTACCTCTATACACTCCGTTTTAGTTTTAACGGTATTTAGGCTTGGTGACAGTGTTTTTGTTTTTTCTAAAGTACGGTTTTTAACTCCTTGTTACAACATTTATAACAGTTTTAACACAGACAAACACGCCGGTGTATGAATTTTTTTTTTAAAAGGGATTTCGAATTATTTGAAATACTGGGTATTTTTAAAAGAAATAAACTTAACTTAGTTTATTTGTAACTGATAAATTAAAAATAAGTTATTGAAATTACCGTATAGGGTACATGGGGGAATGTTTCAGATGATGTAACGCTCGTTTTCTTTTTTCGCGTCTACGATTTCATTTTGGTTGATTCGTTTTCACTCTCAGAATAACCGCCATAAACAAAAAGAAACTTTTCTTTCGATGCAAGCTTTCTTTAACATATGATTTGAACAACCAACAGCACAGCAAGGAGTTGGCTTTTTAAAAAATCTGTTGCCATTTCGGACATGAAACAACACCATTACCTTTAACGGTACATTAATTTATTGAGTGGTAATCAGTTAAATGTGTTCAAAAGTGGAGAGTAAATATGTGAAAAGCAGAAAACTTGAATAAAATGAAATTTTAAGTAAAGGCTAGCACATCATAAAAAAAAATTTCGCAATACACTAAGGTCAAAAAATTATGTAACACCATTTAACATTTTATTCAAGCGCAATACAATAAATGTGTACAAGTCAAGCAATATGAAATGTGCCAAAAACAATTTTTAATGAACTACAGAAAATGTTAAAAAGGTCTAACTATAGTATTGCAATTACAGTTCACGTTGCTTCCATCTGGGTTTCCTAGGAAGTTCCACATTATGCTTTATTCTTAAATGTTCTCGTAAACCATCTAGACGTGAATGGGTACTGCCACAAACATAACACTTGTGCAGCTCCTTAACTTCACTGTGAGTCTTCAGGTGACGCTGGAAGTCATATTTGCGAATAAATTGACGATTACACTGGTCACACTTGAAAATGGTATATCTTTGAGTTGATGAGGGATATTTGTTATTGGAGGGATCTAAAAACCAAAAAAAAGTCATTTTTAATTAAGCATTTTTTTAAAAAATATTGCCAAGTGTGAAAATGCTAACGGAATATATACCTTTGTTTTGGCTTTGAGTACAAGTTAGTATTACTCAAGAATTATTTCTTAAATTATCATAACCTAAAGTCAGCATTACAATATTGTCCATTGACATTGTATGCATAAAACAATAAACATATAAATAAAACACAATATTATGCGCAAATAATTGAAAATAACATTGTTTGTAGTAATGTAAGTGCAGCAGCAATAATTATTTTTAAACATTAAAAAGCTATATTACTTTTGCAAATATTATGCACAAAACAAAAATACTACATTATGTATTAAATAAATACGTGAATACTGAATCCCAAAATTACCTTTACCTTTTCGATAGATTTTTTAAAAAATCAATAGAATAAAGATCATTAAATATTCTATATATATTTGTCCAAAGAATAAATAGAACAACAACCACTGCACATAAATTATTTTGACAAAACACTCTAAGCTTTAATTTCAGAATCCTAAATATTACATTTAATTTACCACAATTGCCAAACATTTCATAACTCAAACTAGAACCGTTTTTAGACAAAAACAATATCAAATAATTATTAACAGTGAAAAATAGCTTTTGAAATATGGGTTAAAAATACAAATATGTTATTATAGTGTAAATGTATAAAGTATTATATTAAATCAATTAAAAAGGATAAAAAATGAACACTAGTTTTAATAAAGATTAGATTTGCATGTATGGAGAATTTCTTTTACGACTGTTTAAAAAGAATGAAATAATTCATAATGGAAATAATATGCACAAATAAACTTTTGACAATGTTTAAAAAAATACAGTAAGAAATGTTTAATCAAAACTATAAACCAGTTTATACTTCATTGTGTTTTTTTAGGAAGAAATACGTTATGGACTGTAAACAAATGGGTCTTTAAATTGTCTTTTCGTGTTTTAGTAGCTCCACAAATTTCACAAGAAAACAATTGTCTGACTTCTTTATGCTGCTCTAAGTGTCGTTGTAAATTTGCTTTTCTTTTAAATGCTCGAGAACATTGGTCGCACTTGTAACCCAAGTCAGTTAAAATATATTCAGATGAATCGGAAGTAAAACCTGAAATCCAAAATATTATCTGCATTATATTTCAAATGAAAATCAAGCATAAAAAAACCCAAGATAGTTTAGTTTTTTTTAAGTATAAAATGATAGTACTTAGTGGTGAAAAATAAGCAACTAAAGAAATTTTTGTGTTAAAGTAAGATAATAAAATTAATTTAGTGCAAAAAGGCTTTTTTGTTTCATTTTGAACAATGTTTAAATATTATAAGATTATGTCAAACTTGCAAATATTAATTACAACACAAAAAATACTAAACTATGTATTGAAGACTACTGAATTGCAAAAAGCTTTTTAATATAATTTAAAAAAAAAACTAATTACAGATCATTAAATAGTTTAGGAAAAATTCTATATATATTGTCCAAAATGTATCATACATTATATTGCAATGGATATTTGCCAATATTCATGTTTCACTCAAACTAAAGCTTTTAAATGATGTAAAAAAAACAATAAAAGAAAAACATCTATTAAATATTCAACAATAAAAAAACATGGATTTTTCAAAAAAAAAAAAAATAATAAAAAAAAAAATACAAGAACTTATAAATATATGCCAACATTGAATTTATTGTTACATCAGGTATTTGCTACAACAATAATTTGATATTTAAAAAAATAATCGTGGTCAATCGATCTACAATGATAAAAAAAACAATACAGTAAGAAATGTTAAATTAAAACTATAAACTAGTTTATATTCTATTGAGTTTTTTTAGGAGGATTTATGTTATGAACATTAATCAAATGGGTCTTTAAATGGTCTTTTCGTGTTTTAGTAGCTCCACAAATTTCACAAGAAAACACTTGTCTGACTTCTTTGTGATTTTCTAAATGACGAAGAAAATTATATCTCTTTGCAAATTCTTTCAAGCACGTTTTGCATTTATAGACACCAATTGTCTGCATAGGTGGAGGTACGGCAAGAAGAGTGTTATAAGCTGAAAATAAAAGCATGTAAGTAAAGAAAGTAGATTACTTAGTGGTGAAAAATTATAAGCAACAAGAGAAATTTAATGTTAAAGAAATATAACAAAATCAATTTAGTACAAAAATGCACTTTGTAAAAATACACTTTCGCAAAGTAAGGTAGCAATATTTATTTTCAAATACTAAAACAGGTTATGTTAACTTTGGAAAGATTAATTGCCCACACAAAAAATACTAAACTACATATTAAATAAGTACATGAATACGGAATTACAAAAATACCTTTTCAATAGAATTTATTAAAAAAAAATAACAAATTAAAGATTATTAAATATTATATGAAATATTCTATATACATTTGTCCAAAATGTATAATATATATTATATAGCAGTGGATTTTTGCCAATATTTGTGTTTTACTTAAGCTAAAGCGTTTAAATGATGTAAACAAACAAAAACAACATCTATTAAATAGTCAAGAATTAAAAAACTTTGAATTTATTCAAAACCAAATACAACACAAAAGACAGTAAACAAACACTGCAAATAAATCATTTTTTAAAACATATACAACTATAATTTCAAAATCCTAAATATTACATTTATTTTACCCTTTCCCAACATTTCATAACTCAAAGTACAACAGTTTTTTGACAAAATTTTTAAACTAAAAATAAATACAAAAGCATGGTAATTAGGGGCGATTATTGAAGAAAGCCTTCATGATTTCTGTTACTTGGTTAAAAACCAAACCAATGTTTGAATACACTTCTGGTTTTGGTTGAATAAAAGGTTTGGCTAAGGGCGTCGTAATTTACACAGTCAAGTAACGTAACTTTAAATCTGTCAAGTAACTTAACTTTAGGTCAGTTAAGTAACGTAACTTTGCGTCAGTTAAGTAATGTAACTTTACATCAGTCAAGTGCCGAGCGGACACTTGAGTAGGCACCAAACACACCATTTTAAAATGACATCGGGACTTTAGAACAAATTTTAACGTGCACTTAATTTACACAGGGTATTATTCGTCCAATTTTGACGATCTGTGTAGAAATATTAACCACACAAACTTTTTATAGGTTTTTAGTTAGTTTGGCAATGCCCTGGCCCAAACCTAGGACCTTTTGCACGCAAGGTAAACGCCTGATCGACTGGACTCCAAAGTTCTTGGTTGGGATTGGATTACTCATTCAAAGGCAACACCTACGTAAGTGCATCAAAGTAGTTAAGTGATCTTTTAATGAATCTGATTTAGCTGGAATTAATCAAGGGTTTTCAGCAGTTGGCCTTGTAATTTCTTATGGGCTGCAACATTGGCGATCAAGCCTTTTGCAGCCTACCAATTTTAATGCCCTGATTACAATAATCTGAGCTGGATGCTAAAGTATGACGAGATTTAATTTTGCTGAGAGAACCCAAGCCAAATGGGCCCTCCAGGGATCTTTTACACGAGACATAATTATTTGACATGCATGCCCAAGATTTTCCCATCCAGAAAATCTGACGACTCAGACAGGGCTCGAACCCGCGATCTTGGGCTAACAAGACAGATACGTTTAACCTCTCAGCCCCAATGAACCACTCGCCTTGTAATTTTAAACCACCCATTTTCGAAAAACATCAAATTTTATATTATTGCTATTTTTGTGGTTTGTTTTCAATAGCAGAAAATATTTTAACGTACATATTCTTATAATGATAATAAAAGAAAACACCGTTTCAGATGCAGTAGAAAATTGAAATTTTAGTGAAATGTTAATTCAACTTAGCTAAACTATAAAAAAACCCTCATCTTTTGACAATACCTCCATGTGTTGTCCTATTACGAATAATCTATCTGCAACCAAAAGTGTGTTCAATTAGTTGGCAACTTCATTTAGAGCTCTCAACTAATCGTAACATACATGGATAGCGCATACCTCGAATAATCGCCCACAGTGTAAATAGACATTTGAAGAGTACAGGGGGAAAACGCTTAATTTCGTAGAATTGTCGAGAGATGATTCCTAATCTGACTCTTTGGTGATGATAGCAAGTAATCGCTTAAACTGGTGCAAGGAAACCAGTTTATAACTTTCTTGAACTTCTTCTCTCACTGCAACCCTGAAATTCAGTTCTGTGTTTTATTCAAAAGACTGTGTTCATCATCAGCTTTAAATATAAAGCATAATTGATTGAAAATCACGCATTTTCCTAAAACAACTAATTAACGAATCTTAAAATTCCTGTTAATTGAAAAGACCCAAACCACGACTTTCCTACCTACCAAGATTCACACGATGCACGATTCCGACGCTTGGACCAAGCGAAGACAAAAGAGAGAAACCGTTTTTTTATCGGTAATGTCCGCCAAGCAGACACAATTATGGAACAACTCCTAATAAATCAAGCGGTTCTTCCCCTGTACTCTTCATTTTAAAACTTCCTCCATAGTTTTTCCTAAGAATAGTAGTGATTATGCTGCGTCCTCAAATGCTTTCTCAAGTGTTCATTACACACAAAAGCAATCCCACAAACGTCACAAGTATGCATATTTCCAACTTCCAAGTGCTTTTTGAGATGGGTTTCGTAGCTATGCTTACGGATAAACTCAAAATGGCATTTGGAGCACTTAAGAGTTGCCCTTGCAGTGTTTCTTGTTAATCTGCTTAAAATAGTATCCACTCCTGAAAAAAAAAGTAAAGTTTTTTTTAATACAAATTTACAGTTATAGTGAGTTAACTGTAGTTAATGTTATTTTTTAATTAATGAATATATTCAATATTTAATATCATGAAGGGTTTTTATTAAGAACTATGTATTTTTTTAAAGTTTTTAATTAATTAGTTACAAAAAATTTATATGAAGCCTAGCGTAATTCAATTAGTTTTTAATTGTATGAAAAAGTCGATGTACTTATAAACGACTTTCTAAAATACCGCCGCACACTTAAAAATTAACTCATGATATTGTAATTTTAAAGGCTCCCAGATAACTTTTAGAACCTGCCGATTTTCTAGATTTTTAAGGCTGTGAAAAATCTTATCACATTTGAAAATTATAATGTGTGGTGATTTCTCTATCACCGAATTTCTTCACATTTTTATTTTTAAAATCAATTTTTTTAAAACTATAATTGATAGTCTTTAATTAATAATATATCATGAAATAGTTGTATTTTAAAGTGGCACATTTCAAACAAAACAACTTAACATAAAAACCTAACCAACTAATAAAGCTTAATACCATGTAATTTATAAACAAAGTATAAAATGAAATAAATACAAGTTACAACAAAATTAAACAAAAATATATAAAACTAATTAAAATAAAAAGAATCTAAATTTATTAAATTATAACATATGTACATAAATAAAACCTATAAGCCAATATTTATTTAAAAATTCTAACATTTATTTAAAAATTAACTAATAAATTGTAAATATTTTGATGTACACAAATTTTGGACAGTTGCATCTTAACAGGATCAAAGGAAAAGCTTACAAAATTCATATTTAAGAAAGTAACTACCTCAAAAGGATGTTTAGGTATTACAGCAAGCAAACAATATTTCATAAGATTTGTGACATTTAAATTGTTTCTCAGATATCAAGCAGAAATTCTCACAGATTTACTATGCATATTATTAATATTTGGAATACTTTTGTTTAATTTTTAAGATTTGCATTTGAATCAGTCATTCTCTGAAAGTGTTAGGTAATTTGCTGATTACAGGCGATTGTGTTTTTTTTTTTTTTTGTTAAATATAAGTGGCAAGTAGTTTTATTGAATTGAAGGAGAACAATTACAAAAAGTAGCAAATACTCCAAAAAGAATAAACTTGTGCATTCAGCATACATGTCCAAAAGTTACCGATTACATGGGTAAATGCATAATTTTTTTAAAAATAGTTTCTATGCTTTCTTCAAATTTTGCTTACCAGCCATTGCCACACCTCAATTCCACATGTAATGTTTACTAGTGTACATTTCATTTTAGCGAACACCATGAATGTTCCTTAGATGATATTTCAATTTGTCTTTTCGTGTAAAATTTGATGCACAATAACTGCAAGAGAACTTTTCAACAACATCTTTATGCTTGTGCAAATGCCGCTTAAGACTGTCTTTGCGGGTGAATTCTTTAATGCATTTGGGGCATTTGTAAGAATTAACTTCCGGAAGGGATTTCCAGTCAGTCAAATCATATGTAATACTTGGGTCTGCAAGAAAGTAACAATAATTAGTATATAAAGAGGGAAAAATCTTTTTAAATACAGTAGAACTTCGATTATCCAGTCTAATTGGGATCGGCGGTAGGTTGGATAATCAAAAATTCCAGATATAGTAGAGAATTTTAAATAGTAGAACTTCGAGCAAAGTCTGCGGTTCTCAAATCCACTAACGTCCGAAATGCATGCTGGTTATAAACATTGGATTTTAGTGTTTAGTTTTCTTTGAAACTAAGACTTTTTGGCCTTAAGAAAGTGCTAAAACATTTTTAATTTCTCAATTGTTGTGTAGTGCATATCACTTAGAGACCCATGATTTTAGAAGGTTCCTGAATATCTTGAAAATTTAGGATTTCTGGAGATTTGTTTTTTCTTTTTTCATTGCAGAACTTTTGTCATCTTAAAATCTGCACTTTTTCACGATTTCAGAATCAGTGCAGAAGTTGAATCTCAGAATCACTGGAGAATTCTGTTTTTTTTTAACCGCGGAAGTTTGCGATTTCAGTAGCGCCAGAGATTCCTTAATTTAAAAACACCATAGATTCCGAAGACTGATTCTGTTGTGAACAACCCAGAATGACATTGTAGGAGAAAAAAATTTTATGTTGGCTTAGGCCGGACGGTTAACAGAGAGTTCTGGATAAAAGAGGGTCGGATAATCAAGGTTCTACTGTATAGGTAGTTAAAAAGACATGTTATTAATGTATGTGAATAAAATTATTATATAAATTTTAAATTAGTTGAAAAGGATAAGAAATTTGAACACTAGTTTCAATAAAGATTTAGATTTACATATATGGAATACTTATTTTAAGACAGTTTAATATCGATGAAATAATTCATATTGAAAGTACAATGCACAAAAAACTATCAACAACTACAATGAATGAAACCAATAAAAAATGAGAAAATATAAAGTGCGCTAAGCTCAAAATTTAAACTCCTAAATCAATCTATTTTTTTATAAAAAAATCAAACAAATAATAAGTGAATAAAATCACAGTACATTTAAAAAAAAACCCGTAAAAAATGTAATAGTACACAATCACATTCAATGCTGTAAAAAATTTGTAGTGAATAAGGACTAAATTTTTTTACAAAGACAATGAATACATAAACCAATATAGAATTTATTGTTACATCAGCTATTTTCTAAAGCAATAAACTGATATTTAAAAAAATCTTATCATGATCATTCAATTTACAATGATAAATAAGCGACTAAGAAATGTTAAATCAAAACTATAAACCAGTCCACCATTGAATTTTTTTAGAAGGGAATACGTTATGGTCTATTATCAAATGGGTCTTTAAACTGTCTTTTTGGTAGAAAGTAGCTCTACAAATTTTACAAGAAAACACTGGTTTGACTTCTTTGTGGTTTTCTACATGGCGAAGATAATAATACTTCTTTACAAATTCTTTAGAGCACATTTTGCATTTATAGTTGACAATTTTCTGCTTAGGTGGAGATCCAGCAAGAAAAGTGTTATCAGCTGAAAATAAAGCATATCAAATCAGCAGGTAAGTAGAGATGAGAGAGATTTTGAAAACAGTACTAAAATATATATAAAAAAATTCAATCAATACAAATACATAAAAGAAAAATTATTTTTTTAAAAAAGGTATTGGATTGGCCTTAATTTGAAAAAGTAAACTTTCTGTAGAGCTGTTCAAAATTTTGTACATATTTACATTTATTTAATATGACTTGGTATTTTTAATTAAATACAAAAATGATTTGACAAAATTAAATTTCTTTATTAAATTTTAATTATGCACCATGATTTTTGTATAAGTCAATAATTAAAATACAATGACACAATTTGCTAAAAACACAAACATATATTATATGTATAGTCCTCTTATCACTTCTTAGCATCTATGACATGTGTTGGAGACTAGTCCAAACTATCACTCGTAAAACACAAAGGGGTACGAAAGATTTTGGCTTAAGCCAGAGTTACTATATTTGGCGATTCATTGCTGTTTTTTAGACATTTCTTGAATTTTTTAGGAAACAGTTTTTCAAATAAAGGGCATTTTGAACTTGCATAGGGTTAACTATTATTGTACTGATATATTTTAACCTTTGGCACTCCCCTAGGTGATGCTGAACGTATAAAATAATACATACTATAATATTGATGATCAAGTCAAGATAGCGAAGAATGGATTAGCAATTGATGAAGGCAACAGCAATTAACCATAACCATCTATAACCAATAACCCATGTGTAGTTTTAGTTTGCCACATTATTATCAACCAAACTCACCCAACACACACACAATCACCTCTGCTCTCCAAACACCATGAGATTGGCAACCCTGCCTCTTTCGGGTTCTTTACCCGTTTTCATAGAGAGCTTTTCTACAATACAAATATTTGAAATGCTAAGAAGTGACAGAAGAACTATACTAATATACAAGTTCACAAAAACAAAAAAGTGAATCGTAACTTTCATTTCAAGTCATAGTTTCACCTTCAACTCCAAGTAGATAATGAGATTTACAAATGTAAAAAACGGATTAAGTAAATATGTTGATAAGTATAAACACAAGATGTTTTTAAATTTAATAAATAGTTAACAGTATTGATCAAACATGCATTTCATATTTAAAAATATATGTTAATCAGATCATTAACAGTCATTTAAATACACCGCTTAAACATTCTTTAACAAATACTATAATACATTATTTTTTTTAAAAAAGCGTTCACAGCATATTTAAAAGCTATTTATCTCAACAGATTTATTCTATTTTGATCAGGCAAAAAGCTCATAAAAATATGTCTAAAACATTTGCATAACAGGGTAAATATGTAAAATAAAAACATTACAATCTATTTGCATACAATGTAAAACATTTATCGTTATTATGAAGCATGGACGGATGATCAGTTCCGATTATTCACTTTAAATCAATCAAGAAACACAAGCTGTATATGTAGGTGTTGGAAAATAGCTTGCAATGTAAAAGCCAACCAAAACTCCCTCAGAAATCCCAGTTTTTTTTCTGCAACAAATACTTCAGATGAGCAAATGCGGACTGTATAGCAATTGACAGGCAAGTTCAAAAGTAATTGTCCCTGCACCTTTTGCTAAAAATACCATGCACAACTTTCTCATGCTTTTGCAAGTTATCTTTGCGGGAAAAGGTGGACGGACAAACTTCGCAACTGTGCACTACTCTGACATCTCTGTGCTTTGCTATGTGGCGGTGGAGACTGTCTTTGCGAGTAAACTCCTTTGAACACTTCAGGCACTTGTAATGGTGAACTCCCTCCATCCTGGATAGGAAAAGGTCAGAGAAACTGGAAGGATCTTAAAAAAAAAGAGGTTAAACTTATTTTAATGAAATAACATGAGAAATCTGTTTTAAGAACAGCAAAGTATTTTTATTTTAAGAGTTAAGGAAGTTATATTATTGTATTATTATCTAAGAAAATTTCATTTTAATGCTTTAATATTGATGAGGGAAAGTTTTGCGTGTAACTGACTTCTTTCGCACACATTGAGGAAATTGATATTATAAACATGTTTTAATAAATTAATTGATATTAAAAATATTTGATCACAGGAAAAGTTATTAAGTGAAAAAATTTAATATTTTTTTTATTGCAAAGAAATATAAGTCAATATAAACAAGTCAACATAAGTAAACCTAGAGGGGAAAAAATCACTATTTTTAAGGAAAAAGTGTTTAAAAGCAGTCAGTTCAAAAATTGTGTTAGAAACTATTTCATTGTACTTTAAACTCAAACAATGAGACATCAAAAATATGAAAATGTCCTTCAATCTTTTTAATACAGTAGAACCTTGATTATCCCCACCCCTATTTCATCTGGAACTCTCAGTTAACAGACCTTCTCTAAGTCAACATAGAAGAATTTCTCCAACAAAGTAAATTTCGATTGTTTAAGGACAAATCAAGTTTCAGAAATATACAGCAATTCTGAGGGAAAGAATCACCTATAACACTGAAAGACAATTTTCTGAAATTTGCACCATTTCTAAAATTATAGGAACTTATCGGTGTTTCTAAAATCGGGAAAGTGCGGGGATTTTAAGGTGGCAAAACTTCAGTAACTAAAAAAAGTAAAAGCTAATTTCAGGTAATCTTAAATTTTTATTCATCTTTGGGAATCTTCTAAAATTGTAAAACTCCATATCTCTACTATAAAACAAAAAATAAGAAATTTTCATAAAATTTTGCTCGAATATTAAAAATATTTTAGCACTTTCTTTTTGCCAGGAAGTCTCAGATATAACTTTACACTAAAATTCAATGTTTACTGATGCAAGACCAGCATAGGTTTCGGAAGTTGGCAGGTGTGAGATCCGCGGACTTTCAGTGCTCCTCTGTATCGTAAGACATATGAAGAGTACACAGGAAGAACCACTTGATTTCTTTAGAGTCTTTTCGTAATTGTGTTTGCTTGGCGGACATTGGCGACCGGAAACTGGTTTTTCAGTTGTGGTACAAACGTGTGAATCTTATCCACTGATCTCGGCGGGAATCAGGGTTGCCAAGAAAGATAAACAAAGCGATTTCTTTACACCAGTTTAGGGGATTTCTCCCTATCATCACCAAAGATTGTTTTGTTTTTGTTCATCACCAAAGTTTGATTTGAAATTGTTTTACTTTAAAGAATTTTTATTTTGAGGAAAGCCTTCTACAAAATCAAGCGTTTTTTTCCGTGTACTTTTCATACTTAATGTAAATTCTCTATTGTCTGTAACTTTCGATTATCCGACCTACCTTCGGTCCCAACTATATCAGATAATCAAGGTTCTACAGTATGCATTGAATATACACAATAATTAAAACAAAATAAAACTCAAACTAAATTAGGACTTAACCTAGATTGTTGAGCCTAGAATACAATGCTTTAAACAATTATACAAAAAATTATTTTTATCTTTGGCGCTATATCCTATCAATTTATTTATTATCATTTTTAGGCATTTACAAATGTAACAGATCAAACAACTGGCACAAAGCCCAACCTAAATTGAACAAATAACATTTAATTGTCTTTATCAATAGAAATACATTAGTTTCATAAAAAAAAATCAATCAAAACATATTTTCATATTTGTAAGATATAAACAATTACAGTGCGCAGAATATAAACAACTAGTGTTAAATCTTCAAATTTTAAACACTTTGTCGTCTAACTTGTGCATTGCTTTTTCGTGCTTTAGACAATTTTCTTTACGAGTAAAACTACGAGAACAAAATCTGCAGGAATGTAATTCCCGAATGTCTTTGTGTTGTTCCACATGGCGTTGCAGGTGGTGTTTCAAATATGATTCATAGCTGCACTTGTCGCATTTGTATGTTCGATATCCTGCTACGTTAACAGTTTTGGAAAAACAAATATCTGAAAGAAGAAAAAGATTAGTCATTTCAAGCTTATGATAAAAGATCTGATGACGAAGAAATTCATGTTTCGGTTAAGATAAAGATAGAAAGTAGACCACCTCTTAACCAGGCTAATTTTAATCGGGCAAATCTTTTTATCATAAAAATATAACAATTAGTGACTTGTTTAGTAATCAATCTAACATCAATATGATGCCAATAAAAAATGGAACATTTATTTAGGTATCAAGAAATATATATATACATGAAATTTTAATATGTAGCTACTTGTAATGCTTACATAAAATGATGCATTACTTTAATTAGATAATTTTTCAAGGCCAATATAATCAATAATGTATAAATGTGCAATTAAATGAACATCCAAACTAAAATTAACTGCACATTTAAGGTGTTTTTCGATTAACTGGCTTGCTGCGAGTCGCATTTAAGCTGGTTAAGGGGGTGTCATAAAAAAAGTATTTTGAGCATTTACAAATATTTTATTTTAAGCAAGCAGATTACAACTGATACATACATTTAAATAAATTCATAGAAAAAAAACATAACACATCAAATACAAAGAAAATGTAACAAAATTGATTTTTAACATAAATAACAAAATAACCATTAAGTCTGCAAATTGCAAATTTTTAACAGTATTTGATAAGTTATAATTATGTGCAGTTCTAAAAGCGCTTAAACAAAATTCAAATATTCTTATCAGATTTACATTTTCAGTATTGTTTGTACCTAAAGACCAGGTAATCAGTGATAAAGAAAATAAGTATAGAATTTCAGACACATAAAATAAATACAAATTTTAACACAACTACCAAATAAGAAACCAATATTTGATAATTCTTTTAACGAAATATGATATGAGCAGTCTGAAAATAGTAAATATGCATCAGAAAAATAGAAAAGGAAATTCTTAAACAATCAAACACCCTTAAAACAAATGTCTTATCAGACTGAGATAATAACAATTCCATTGCATTTTAAAGTGTTTTTAATTAGAAACACTAATATTAAACTAATATGCATGTGAACTACATTTTTATAGTATATAATAAAGAAGATTTAGAAAATAAATTAACAAAACATACTTAACAATGATCACTTAAAACAAAAAAAAAAAACAGTCATTTTGAATGTCAATACATGAGACCATGAACCATGGATAAATGTCTCTTCAAGTTGTCCGGACGTTTAAAGCTTTTTCCACAAACGTTACAATGATGAACAACATCTAAATGTATTATCTCATGACGTTTCATATGGGCTTTTGAACTAAATTTCTTATGACATGTCCAGCACTTGTATGCTTGAGTAGAAAATGATTCCTTCGTGCAAGAATGAGCTAAAAGAGAAAATAAATAAAACTTCAGACAGGTATCAACCATATTTGTTTGTACAAAAATTGGTCCTTAGAAATGCGGTATGTAAAACATGTATAAAAAAAATTCAAAGAAGCTGCGTTTTCAAAGTTACCGGTTCTTGTTGTGAGCACCCGGGGCATCTGTTAGGAAGAAGGGGTGCAGCGGCTTGGATTAGATTGTATTGTCCTCATACTAGAACTACATGAGGTTAGGTTTTGTATTATAGTCGCACTAGAGCTACACAAGGGCTATTGGCAACGGGCGTCATATTTTAGAACCACAGTCAAGTGACGAGCCGACACATGAATAGGCACCCAACGCAATCGTTAAGGACGACATTGTACGCAGCGTTAGGACTTTGAAGGATATTTAACGTGCACTCCCTTACACGGGATATTATTCGTTGGACATTTTTGGCTGCTTGGGCCACTTATGGTTGGCAGTTATTTTGGCAATGCCTGGACCCTAACCAAGGACTTTTCGCATTCTAGGCGAGTGGCGAGTGCCTAACCAACTGTTCTCCCCAGCCCCAAAGCCACATGAGGGCTATTGGCATTGGAAGTCATTATTTAGAACCAGTCAAGGTGACGAGCCGACACCTGAGTAGGCACCCAACACAACTGTTAAGAGTGACATCGCACACAGCGTTTGGACTTCGGAGCATATTTTAAAATGCACTCCGTTTACTTTTTATCAGATATTGACAGTCTGTATGGTCGGATTAACTACATAGACCACTTATAGGTTGTCAGTAATTTTGGCAATGCCCGGGCCTAAACCTGGGACCTTTTGTATGATGCAAGCACCTTACCGACTGGATTTTAAGGCCCCACCCCTAAAAAAAGAAAAATAGTGCATATAATATAATCATTTTGATAAAAATATGTCATTTTTTCCTAGAATTCTCCAAATATGATCAAATACAGATTGTCTATACGAATAGCTTTTCATGTCAAAATCTGAGGTCCATTTCATGGTTTTAACACTAAGGATATAAGATACCTCTGATTACATATGACAAATGAATTATAGTTAGTGACTGAAAGTAAAACAATAGCGTGACTTTCAAATAAAAAGTACAGATGGCAAGTAGCTGTTTAACTGAAATATGCCTGAAATATAAGTTTTTATTTTAAATAATATCAATAAAACAAAATAATACTAATCTTAAGTAACAATTGGTTTTAGATTTCTAAAGAACAAATAGATTTTAAAATTTAAAGAGCAAAAACACACCCAACAATTATATGATATCAACCAGTCCTGCATCCTTATAAAAATAAAGTAAACAATACAGTTCAATTTAATAAAATTTTTATTTAGATCCTAATATCAGACATGGTACAAGCTGAAGAAAAAAAAAGCTGAAACTTTTTTCCTCATACAAATTACGATAGCAAAAATAATTCAGTTTGTGAACAATGGATTTTTGTAATAATAAAACAAATAGTTAGCTTTTAAAATAAAAATAAGATATTAACAACAAGATAATTGGCCTCTTCTATATAATTCCTAATCAGATGAAATAAAAGAACAATTTTTAAATAATAAGTCCGAAACCCCAGCGATCGTAACATCGCGAAACTACGGCGATCGTAACATAACGAAACTCCGGATCCTATTATCCTGAAACTTGGGCGATCGTAACATCATGTACGACCGTGAGCGATTGCTTTTTCCCCCCTTCCGAGTTTTGATGCTACGCTACCCCCTACCCCTATATACACACACACAAAATTTTAATGCAAATTTGCATCGGTCTAGGGGATGATAAATTTCCGAGTCAAAAAAGCGGATTTCAGCGGAAATGTACCATGTCTGTAATATTAAACATAAATACATGCATATGGAAACAAAACAAACTTTAATCAGTTTTTGCGACCAACAAATTAAAGAATGTTTTTAATATTTGATAGTTGGATTTGGAAAAATAAGCAATTACAATTCTTATATATATCACAATTTAAAAAAAAAACCATGTGTATAGAAAACGAAATTGTAAAGAAAAGGGCTATAAAATAACTGGGCTAATTGGCATTGAAAACAATATAAATGCTAATAGAAATTTCTTGGGTAAGTCAGAATTTTTTTTTAATTCAAGCATTTTATATTTGCGCCCAAATGAGATCGCAAGATAATTTTTGTAAAGACCTGTTACAATGAAGCCTCGAAATATTTGCCCATTCTCACAATTTCATAGTAAATGTCCCTTAAGTTTTATAATAGAGTTTTGAATCTAGAAGAATCATTAAACCAAACTTCAATCTTTGCTTCAATCTTAAAAAATTAATTTACTTGCTTTATACACAACCTTGTGGATAAAATTAATTTTATACAATTTTTAAGTGTGTTTATAGAAAAAACTAAAGCGCTATATTGCTTAACTAAATGCAAAAAATTTTAAGTTTAACTTATCCATTAAACAAAATTGGTTGTTATTACAAAGTTGATCTGAACTCTGAACCAGCGTAACTGCTAGATTGACAATTCTAAAAAACAGCCGATTTAAATTGCCTTCCAAACCAAAATCTCAATCCTTTCATAGCAGGTATGTAAATGGCATTTAAAAATATATTTTTTACTTACAAAACAAACTCCTTCCCACTTTGGTGGCAAAAGTAGTACTTACCTTACTATTCAGCTTCAGTAATTTTACACTGTTTAAAAAAATTAGATAATTTCACTATGCAAAAGCAGGCTTCCCGAAACCAGACAACAGGTAGTTTGCCCAGAAATTCTTCAAAATAGACAAATTTAACTCAGAATAAGTTAACACTCATCAATAAACTGAAATACACCAACACATAAGGTGGTAAAGTATTATACACCACACTGCATTATAGTCGGAAAAAATCCTGATTCATTTGAAAAGAGAGTTAATTTTTTTAAAAAAAGAAGAAAAAAAGTTCGCCAATAGTTACCGTACAGTAAATTTCTACCTAAATATATAAAAAAGGCAGCGATTCGAAGTAGCCCCTTCTAGAAGAAAAATGGTCACTTAAAGAGTCACTAATAAAAGACAAAACACAAAATAAGACTTAAATTTTTAAATAAGAAATAATCCCACTAATTATCACCAGTAGCTTATTCATCGAAGCCAAATAGTTACCGTTTTACTGCCTTGTAAAAATTGATAGTTAATGTGCTTTCGAAAGGGAAACAACTTCCGACCAATTACTTTTTTCATATAAGTTATGATAAATAATATCTTTAACTTAAACTTCTATAGAAAGCTATAATAAAAACACTTGGCAGTTCAGTTGTTGACATTCAAAACATAAATACGTAGGCGGTTAATCTGAAATTCACTTTCATTAAAGATGCAAGGCGGAAATTTAAAAAAAAAAAAAGAACGATTTTGTAAAATTTATTAGTATATAGTTTGAATTCGTTGCTAACAATGACTTTTAATTTAATTATGTAA
The DNA here is from genome assembly GCA_023701765.1 of Hylyphantes graminicola. Classification (NCBI taxonomy): domain Eukaryota; kingdom Metazoa; phylum Arthropoda; class Arachnida; order Araneae; family Linyphiidae; genus Hylyphantes; species Hylyphantes graminicola. Next base: position 26,591,483 of record CM043118.1, on the reverse strand, counting down.
AAAAAATCATTTCAATTACTATTTGAATCACATTTCCTATTCCTGCCTTTGCATGGTTGGTTGGTTTGACTTTGACATATATTTTCAGATTCAGGCTTGTGTGCTTGGTCGCAAGGACCCGCTTATAAACCATCGTCAAGTAGGACAACACAAGACACACACAAACACATATCACAGATGTTGCCATCTGCCGCCACCTCCACAATTTAGACATGTCCCTGAAGGGGAGGGAAATTTTCTCCAGGAACCTGTACCCATGGTGAACTGCGCAATGACCGACCACAGGACTTTCGGACCCAACAGATTTTACGAGCACGTACTCCGTATATACTCGGTAGGTCTTCAGTGGCGACCGGGTCTCGAACTCTCAACCTTCCGATCTCAAGTTTGAGATCCTTGACCACTAGGCTCCCAACAGCCCGCCTTTGCATGCAAACCATAGAGATCTTAATAAAAGTATTAGAGTGGAGATCACGTGACCTATCTATGCTAACGACCGGACGAGCCTGGGGGCCGCCATCTTGAGTCCGAGACCAACTTTTTTAAGTGGAAAACGCTCAGAAAAAAATAAATTTTATTCTAAAATATTAAAAAAATACCATAAAAATACTAGCTGCAATTTGGAATATTTTTAGTGACTTTAAAAGAACTTTTAACGCTTTTCTAGTATTTTTATAATATTTATTTTGCAATTTTAGAATTAAAATTTACTTTTTGCCTAGCATTCTTTTTCTTTATGTGATGGCGACACTGGCAACTTGCAGCCATCGCCGTCACATTAAGAAGAAGAATACGTGAAAAATAAAATTTAATTCTAAAATTACAAAATAAATATTATAAAAATACTAGAAAAGCGTTGAAAGTTCTTTTAAAGTCACTAAAAATATTCCAAAATGCAGCTAGTATTTTTACGGTATTTTTTAATATTTTAGAATTAAATTTATTTTTTTCTAAGCAATTTCCACTTTAAAAAGTTGGTCTCGGACTCAAGATGGCGGCCCCCAGGCTCGTCCCGTCGTTAGCATAGATAGGTCACGTGATCTCCACTCTAATACTTTTATTAAGATCTCTATGATGCAAACGCTTTTATTTTTATTTTTTGAAAAAAAAAAAACTGTATAGTTGTGGTTGTACTGCTGCATTCCACCTATTTTCATTAAAAGTAATTCCTAAAACTTTTTAACAAAATGTTATACAATTTTGTATTAAATGCTAAAGCAAAATTTGTATATATCATTAGATTACTTTTTTACAATTACTATTTAACTTATATCCTAGGAACTATTTACTAAAAAATATTTTTAGCTGTGTTAAAACTAATATTATAAAGGCGGAACGGCACGGCATTCCATGTTCTTAAAAATTTGGTTTAGTTATTTTACTAAATATATATATATTTTTTAAATATAGCACATCAATTCGCAAACTGTTTTTTTCTTTACAGGAAGTAGGAGGTTTTCATGTAGGTTATATTTCTGCTAAATGTCAGTGCCTAGATTTGTTATACAGCAAACCTATGTAAAATATGAGAAGATTATAAGAGGAGAGCCAAGAACAGATATACATCATATAGTTTACAATTTTGCCATTAGAGAAAGGAATTCACCGATGGGTGTTCCTAAATATTGGAAATACATTCTAAAATGGGGAAGGGAGGTCAAAAATTTAATACTTCCCAATGATTTTTAAAAACAGCATTTTTGTACAGCTTCCTGAACAATTTGCAAGTTATTTCAATAGCAAATTAGGATTTGAAAATCAAACTGTTTAATGAAACGGACAAAACATTTTTTTTAAAAAAATCAGTATTCTCGCATGTGTTGCAAAGTTCCCAATCAAAACAAAAGCGGTTGAAAGCATTGTAGAATAACATTAGAATTTTTCTTAAGTCCCATCTAGCGCATGACTTGTTAAATTTTCTAATGATTAAGAATGGCAAAAAAGTTTAGGTTGACCCTCTGGTGCATACTGTTGTCATAAGGCGACAAATAACATAATTCACTTTATTCTAGTAACCCTTTCCAACAGAGCTATCACGATCATGCGGATTGTTTATTTGTATTAAAAAAATGACTTGTAGGAGTTGCTGGCATTGATGCTGTTGAACCCATTTTTTTTCGATAAAACTCTAAACTTAGTTTTATAATGCGCCACCTGACCGACGGTCTAAAGGGTTATATTTGTACTGCTTATCAAATGCATAATACTATAACACAACCTGGGTAAAATAATCATTGTCTACTATATCCTCTAGTCTTGGCCTACTATCAATATTTAAGTTAGTAGCTTCTGAGAATAAAAGTCTAGACTATCTAAAATAAGATTTATGCTGTTCACATCTGAATTTAGCCTATATGAACAAAAAGTTGAGAAAAATATTAATGTGCAAGTAAATGTTAAGAAATAACTAAAAAAAAGTTCACACAGACATTAAGACTAAATTTATTTTCTTTAACTATGCAACAGTTATATAACAGTTTACACAACAGATAAGAACACTTTTGGCTCCTTTATCACAATTGAAAATGGCTAACATCAATTCCTCTTTCAAAACTGGATTCAAGTACATGTTTTTTAAATTTTACAAGTACTCCAAATCAGCCAAAAATTGGAAATGTAATTCATCAATTCTAAATTACATCTTATGTTCATCACAAATTTTATATAAATCAATTGTTCTCATTGTCAAATACAATAACAAATTATTAAATTTCATTTACATTTTTAAGCTAACGATTACTATCAAATTCATAGCTTTTTACACTAATACAAACAATTAATTTATGTGTTTGGAATGTCTCAGCAATCTATAACAGTTTACATTGAATTACTTTTTCTAAAATCCTTTTAAAAATATTCAGAAATGTTTTATTTTGTGAATAATCACAAAAAACCTGAATTGAATATCATTATTTTAAGTGTTAAAGCAGCAGACATTTCTTGTTATAGATGTTATAATTCCACAGTAACAAACATATTTCGTCTTACAAAAAATATTTTGATAAAAAAAATTAAGCACTCATGATAGAAAAGGAGCTATTGTGGCTGATTAAAAATTAAATTTCCTACTTTGTGGATGAAATGAACTAATAAGGTTTTTTTTGTGATTACATATCCTTTTCTTTTTTTAAAAAAGTAATCACAACATTTAAATAAGCCTTATTATGAAATTTTCGTGTGAAAATTGATGAAAAAATTTTTTCATTGAAAAAATAAATTAAACTTTATTAAACCAATTGTCAATAAAAATAACATACAAAAAAAGTTAAATTGTATTTAAGAAATATCAATTACCTATTTTATTTTAGGTATCAGAAACTATTTTTTAAACAAAATTCACATGCTCCATGGAATTGCCCTCATAATAATCAATATAATAAATACCATATTATCACGAACTAATTTTGATCGATTTTGAACCAAAGAGTTCAACTTCATCTGTCTATAAAAATTAATTTTACACAGTTAAAAATAAATGGCTTAGAACCGTCGCAGACAAGTACCATTAAAACAGTTACCATAATCCGATTGAGACAACACCACATATTATTTAACGTACATTGAACATTTAGATCTCTTAAAGTTGAGAAAATCCAACATCAATGTACATGGACACAAGACTAGATAAGTCTAATTGGACAACAATATGTAAGTGCATAAATAAAATTCTAACACAATTAATAATCTCAACGTTGTATGTAAATAGTTACAAGTAAAATAAATTAAATAGTTGCATAGAATAGTTAGAATATAAAAACCTCCAACGTAGGGAGCAAAAAATATAAATATTTCCAACAAAATACACTTTTCATATGGAAAAGGTAACTTTATAATAAATGCAGAAAAATGCTAATACTAAAACCAGCACTCTCACACGAAATGGTAAAATTTCATATGTTGCTTCATTTAAAGAAAACTTCACTTCTATTTCGTAAAAAAATTAGTTCCAATATTACTATATTAGTTTCAACCAGAGATTGGAAAGCTACTTTAAAAAGATATTGCTACATTAAAAGCTAATTAAAAAATAACTATTAAAGTTAGTTAATTAATAAGAAAATAAATACAGTTTCTTAATACAAAAAGTAACTAATCACAGTTACTTTTTGAAATTTCATGTTCTGAGAAAAATTTGAATTTAGCCACTTTACCCTTTTTCAAAGAGAACCAAGACTAAGGAAATAGAGAAAATCGGGAAAATATAAGAACAAAAATAACATTGTTAAAAGTTAAATTTTAAATAATTGAATTTAAGCCGAACCTCAAACTGCGCCAAAAATATCCCTGAAGGGTGGTGTGAGAAGTAATGAAATTATTTGTTACTTCTAAAAGTAATCAAGTTACTTATTTTCTGGAAAGTCTAAGGGTTTTACCTAAAAAAGGAACTGTTACAAGTAACACGTTAACTCCGATCCCTGGCTTCAACCAATGAATTAGATTTATTTAAGCTCGAGGCAATGAAGTTATATGGCTAGAGTAACTTGCATATAGTTGATAAATGCATAAAATTTAAATCAGAAAATATATTAAAATTTCTTATAAAATAAATGATGTTTATCAGAAATGATATCCCATACAAGAACTTTTGTAGCACAAATTTCCTGCAGTTTTTTGTTAACAGCATTCTAATTAATAACATGGATATCACTTACTAATCTTTCTTAAAAGAATCAGTTACAAACAAGTCTTTCTCTAACACATAATTGATATCTTTTCCTTCGTGTTGACAATTTATGTTTGGTGCATCACAGAGAACGCTTGATAAAGGAGACAATTCCAAAGTTTTGGCCTCTTCAGTAAGCCTATTGAATAGATTTATAGATTAATATACAAGTCATTTGAGTCAACTCAGTTTAAATTTAATATATATACAGGGTGAGGCAAACAAAAGTGGCCCCAGTCTAGAGATAAGAATACGACAGAAATGTTGCCAAGTCTAAAAACCAATACAAAAACAGGCTTGCTAACTGAAGCATTGATCGCTTCAGTATTAAGCCCAAACAAACGCTTGGCGACTTATTTGCCAGCAACTACACTACGGTTTTAGAAGCTAGTTGAAATGAAATATAAACAAGGTTCGTAGAACTGATCAAGAAAAGTTCCCACTAATGATTATTTGATTGCTTCGGACATTATTTATCCTAGAGAATCGGACCTTTTTGTTTTTGGTAATACAAAACAATTCTAAATTGATTGCAAGACACAAACTTTGCATTATGGGACATCTTTATACAATACAAACTAATATCTGAAATTGCCACTAGTCTATGAGTAGCTCTAATGTGAAGCTCATTCGATCCAACCAATGCAAAAACAGGTTTCAGGCGGCTTCAAGAGGTATTCCTAGCTCTAGACCAGGGCCACTTTTGTTTGCCTCATCCTGTACTTATGTGTAACACATAAACATAATGGATTCTCTCTACATCTTTGAGGGGCAGGCTTTTTTTTTGCAAAGGTATAAACTTGTTTTCTCGGCACAAGACTTGCATTTTCACTTTGATTAATTATTAACTTTTTATTTTATACATATATTTGTGAAGGGGGTAGTTTTAACGACTCATCAATGGAAAAGCTAACAGTAAGTTGACAGGTTCATATATCTACCCTAAAGTAGATTGAAATAACAGAGAGCAAAAATTTTATTAAAAATAAATAAGTCTCAATACACTCTGTGCCAAACTAACTTGGGAAAAAACAAAGAGTAAAAAGGACGAGGGAAAAGCACGGTTGGTCCGTTAGTTGGAAACTTTTGTAAGGTAATATTTACATACAAAATGATCTCAATACAATTTAACCAAAATACACCAATCATTCTAATAAAATTGCCAAATTTTCGCAAATTATATTCAAATCTGTTAGACCTTAAACGAAATTAATGTTTTGAACATATTTTCTAGATGGATTCACAAATAATTAATGGAACTCTTTACATTCGCAGTAGGATCTTCTCCATAGTATATTTCTAGTTACCCAACTTAGGTTGGCAAGGAGTGAATATTTATACTAAAATCGTTCAAATGGGACCTTTAAGTTTTAAAAAAAGGTGATCCCATACATCTGACGACAAATCAAAATTCATAATTTTTTCTTATTTATTCATATATAATTTAAGAATCTTACCATTAGTTTCCTGAACCATCACTGCATGCAAGGAAAGGGGCACAAAAAACAAATTACATGAGTATCATAATAACATGCAAAATCATTCATCAAAACAATTTTTTAAAGGTTATCTTTAATATGTCTTTATATTTTACACAAATAAAGTGTTAGCAGTAGAGTAAATTTTTGGCATGTTAGCTGAAGGTTTTATTTACAAGTGTTACAGTTCTAGGTTGTTGTTTTTTCAACTTAAGGGTTAATTATTTCAAAGTTAATTGATGTACATTAATTTCAATCCTAGATTTTGTGTTTTATAAATATATTATTTTAAACTATCATGCATTTCTCACAAACATTTTATTCAGAAAGGGCATTATGAAGTAAAATGTTTTATGCGGTTCTTCCACTTTCCTTGTTAAGTCTAAGGAGCTGTTTAGCACACTGCCAGCGAGTTAAAGTTTTTCAACTAGTGTTTTTTTTTGGCATAATGAAGTCCAGAAAGTTTTCTAGGAATACAGAATACGTATTTTCACTTAAACTTGAAATTTTTTTCAAACAATCAATTATGTTTTTTAATCTGGCAGCAGGGCGGGATTTAAAGATTTGCTGCCTGTAGGCAAGATCAATTACAGCCAGAGTTTTCTTGACTATTTTATTTCTTTTCTACATATTAGAATCATATATGAATCGGTGAGTGAAGAAACAACAACAGTCACAAATTTCAAATTTTTCAGGAGGGAGAAAAAACGTGATAACTCTTATTTCTGCACTCAAAATTCGAAGCAAACGTCCTGTATTTACGGAACTACTCGATAGGCTAACATGGTTTTTGCACCCAACACGCATCTTGCCTTTCTACGCTTATTTTCATTGAAAACGAGTTTTTGGATTTTTTTTGACTGAAGTGGTTTCTGCACTCACCGATTCATATGTACACTCGAAATATAAATAATAAGTGGATTTTTTAAACTGTTCTTATATTTGACTTTCAACTTCCAAATCAGGGGGAGAGAGTGCAATTGCCCTAGCAGCAACCATGTTTACTACTAAATATAAGTACTATATATGCGTTTACGATTTACACAAAATAATGTAAATTATTTGTTTTCTTTCTTAAAAATATTAGTATGTTTATAATATTTTATGATGAATTCCGCTTTAGCTGTTCGTAAAATTTGCCGCCCCAAAAAACTTGCCGCTCTAGGCTACAGCCTACGTAGCCTATTTAGAAATCCATCCCTGTCTGGCAGAATAAACTGAAAAATTGTAAAATTAGGATCCACAGAAAACACGAACTTATTTCCGCCACAAACCCACTAATTGATAAACTTTAACTCAAAGGCAATGATCCTTAAAAATATGCCAAAGACTTAACAATGGAAGTGAAAGAATGGAAGGTGTTTGACTTCACACTCAAAAACATGCTTTTTTTTCAAGTGAGAAATTATTTGTTTTATGATATTAAAGGCAATGTACTTTGAAAATATTAAAAAAAAATTACTACAACATATTTTTATTGGAAGATTAAAGAGTTTATTAGTATAAAAAATAATCATCCAAACATATTAACTTAATAAAATTATATCTAAAGTTCAACTACAGAATTAGATAAAGGTTAAAATGAACACATTCCAATGCATTGGAAAAGAGTGATTTTAAATGCTCCTTAGAGCACAGTCAAGTTATATTAAAATAAACTTCTTAAAATTCCTTACCTCCTCTTTTTGCCTAACAAGTATTCAGCTACCCCTAAGAAATAGACAGTTTGTGCGATTCCAAACAATGGAGCGATAACAATCATCCTGCACCCAGCACCTTTGAAAAATGCTAATGGACCCTCATTTTTCATAATTTTACTGAAATAGTAATACAATTTAAATCAATTAGCAACAGGAAATCAATAGCAAAAAGAAAGTTCTAAGCATGTGTTAAAAATCATCTAATCCTTATTTATATGTAGTAGTTGTACTAATATATGCAATATCTACTAATATTGTAGTTAGCAGGTATATAGATTCTTACTAATGAAATTATTAGTTTTACAAACTTAACTAAATAAATAATGCTTAACATTTAAATTGATATCAAGTTTCAAATTAAAAACACATTCCTAACTAATAATTTTAACTAGTGTTTTATAAAACATGTTATTGCTTTTTAAGACTTAGGACAATCCTATTTACCTAAATTATTTTCTTTATTCAACACATTAATTTACGATAATATTTTAATTATAATCAGACATATTTAAATTAAATTATATAGAATTGATAGCTATAAGATTGACAACCAGGCTGAAACTTGCAAGTATGCTTTTGCATATTTTTATACTAATATTTATTTTTTAATAATATCTATTTATTGAAACATTCCTGTAAAAGTTGCAATGCATAAGGTCTTATGAACTAAAATTTACAAAATTAATACGACAAAGCCCAAGTAGGGAAAATTTGTTGTTCTTTACTGAATAAATTTTATTTTAAAAAAATAATTAAAGGGTCATATAAAAGAAAATTATAAAATGTTAGATTAAGTTAAAAATTAAAGGTTTAAAAAGGGGCATTTTTATAATTTAACTCATCACATTGCACATTATTTATATAATCAAGTAATGGAAGGATGTGTGTTAAGTGTTCTAAAAACGTCTGTGCAAATGTGTCTAAAAATATATTTTAAATAATAGCTGCAAGTGCATCTTACGTAAAAGCATCAATAATTCCAGTGTAAGTTGCATCTCCACTGGCTTTGTGAAGAACTTGTAGCCTTGTCTTGACAACTGAAAATTAAATATTCACGTTAAAAAATAATATTATAAAAAAATAAACTACAGTTGTGTTAAATGTAACTTTAATTTTAAACAAACAGAAAAATAAAATAAATTACTGAGTGAAAAAAAAAACATTTAGTACATATGCTTCAAGAGAAAAACACTAGTGCAAAATATGATTTAAGAACAAAAAATTTAAAAAATATTTTTAAATTTTAGAAACTCAGCATAATAAAGTTTAGCATAGATAGTTTTCAACTAATTGCTATTGTTTAGTAAAATCTTCCGGCCAAAAAAAAATGGTTGCAAGATGAATAGTGAAATCCCAAGAGTGGCCCACACTATCCATCTAAGATAATTAGCAAGGAAAGGCCTACACCCACTCAACATCCTAACTGTTTATAGTGAAAGCTGCAAAACCCACTTCTTATTAAAAAGGTTAACAGTGAAAACTTAAAACCCATACTTATTGTCAAAAGAGTTAACCATGTGAATCAACCTACAGTCACCATCAAAAAGGTTAAGCCTCAACAACACTCATCAAAAACAAAGTTAACAGTGAAACCCTAAAACTAGGGATTAGAAGTTACTTTTGAAAAGTGACTATGTTAAAGTTACTTAATTAGAAAAGTAAAAGTTACTTAATATGAAAAGTAACAAATTACAGTAAATTTTAGAAAATTTAAAGTTATAAGAAACCAACAATTTAAACATCCTGCTGTTTTTCATAGAGATCCAAGATTTAAAAAAAAAATAGTGGTAATTGGAGAAAAAGCCAATAATGAAAATTGTTAAATTTTAAATAGTTAAGTACAAAGTCCGAGCTACCCAAACCATCCATAAATAGCCGCGTGAGGAATAACGAAAAAGTAAAGTTTTTTTTTTGTTATTTCATTACCAATAAAAGTAACCAAGTTAGTTACTTTCTGAAAAATTTAATGGTGCTACCCCCAAAAAGTAACTGTTACAAGTAACACGTTACTTCCTGCCTTAAAACATACACTTACCGTCAAAAGGGTTGACAGTAAACGCTGCAGTAGATCCAGCTACGCAGCCAGACAGGAATGACGTCCAAAATACCGCCTCCCCGCTGCCGTCGTTCTTCCGGGGTCCCAATGCGTTCAAGTGTGCAAACAACGGGAAATAAACCACAGAGAAATTGACGTCCCTCAGCATGGTGGCACCGGTACCTTTATACAGGCCTGTTATGCCCTTGGTGCGGATGAGCTGCAGTGCTATGGAAGTGGCCGAAGTTGCTACTACTGCGCCGCTTTCGGCTGTGCCTTTGGCAGCTGTAGATCCAGCTGTGAATAAAATGTATATCAGAGTGCCGAAAGCTACAGTTGTTATCATTGTATAATTTATCATTGCCTGTTATTTACATGACAAATAACAGTGATTGCGCCCTCTAGAAGGGAAGGGCGTAGGCTATCTAGCCCATTACCCCGCTCGCCAGAAGAGACAGTCACAAGAGAAGCACAAAAAAGGACACCACAAACACATAGACAAATAACAACCATTTATTGACAAACACAAACATCCATGCCTTTGCCGGGATTCCAGCAGCGAACCCGAGCCTAGCAGCTCCAAAGGCTAGTACACTAACCATTGCGCCAATGGACCGGCTGTTATTTACCGGTTGTGTTATTTACATTGAATGAACTACTTTTTTACACATTACATAAGGCTAAGAAGGCCCTTAAATTGTATTTGATGCGGATGAAACAACTATCATTCTATTTATTACATGCAACTTTAAATTTTGACAAATGTTTTCACCTATAAAGAAGTTAATAGTGAAACCCCAAAACCCAAACTTACCGTCAAAAGGGTTATAATAAGGGTAGGTTATAAAAGGGTTAAGGGTCAAACATAACAAATTAGTTGAGTTTAATAATATATACAAAAGCACCAAAACAGGTTAGTAGAGAGAATTCAACTAAGTATTTTGAAACAAATATGCTGTAAATAGTATCAAGTGATTATTTGTTACACTTTAAAATACACAGTTAATAGTTTTAGAATGTATTCTTTAACAAATATCAATCCAATTAGATGTATTTTTGAGTTCTTACGTCAATTAAGTGTCACCCTGGATGTCATATTGGCTGCATGAGAGTTTAGTTCAGTTGGAATTACTATCACACTGGAGCTACACAAGGTCCATTGGCGATGGGGAGCATAATTTAGAGCTGCAGTCAAGTGACAAGCCAACGCATGAGTAGACACCCAACACAACTTTTGAATACAATAACTGTATGCAGCATTGGGACTTAGAAGCCTAACGTTCACTCCCTCTACACAGAGTATTATTCTTCAGACTTTTTTGGCTGCACAAATTCTTTATAGATAGGCAGTCATTTCTTGAACTTAGGAACTTCTGTATGCAAGATAAGCGCCTAACAAACCGGGCTTCCTCAACTCTATAGAATTTTTCTAAATACTGAGTCCCGGCATTCCAAATAAAATTCCAAATTAATTAAGTGTCTTTAATTTTAAAATTCTAAAAAAAAATGTACTTGCCTACTCTGCCTGCATCTTGTAGCTGTATTTTCAAAAGCTCCATAGGAGTTGTGATAATGATCTGACAAAAACCTGCAGATCCACCAGCAATCATTTCCCTTTGTAGGGACAGTTTACTAAGTTGAAGAAGAATAAATGTGTTCAAAATTGCAATTCCAACATGATACTGACACAAACTATGCAAGCATTATTAAATAAGGAATTAAAAAATCTATAAAAATCTAAAATATATAGTAACTGAAGTAATAAGCAATTTAATACAAATTATATCCTTGTTAAGAATTTAATTTAAAATGTATTATTAAATAACTATAGTATTGAAAAGTAAATTAGTATCTATTTAAATATAATATTATACAGTGGTGGCCAAAAGTGTGGACACTTTTTGAAAGTTTCATGTTTTTCAACATTGCGTGCTTGTAGAATATATTAATTTTCACTTTTGGCAAGTTTAGTTACTAAATTCTACATTAAATTGCCTTCAATTTAATGTATAAACGTTTGTATTTAAGTGAAAATTAATATATTTTACAAGCACACAATTACATGAAACTTAAAATAAAAGTGTCCACACTTTTGGCCACCAGTGTATAATATAAAATAAATAGAATTACAATGATTATTCAATGATAAATCATGAATATTACGATTCACATTTATTAATAACCACTTTGAACAAACTTTGTACTTCCAATAAATGTTCTGTAGTCCTTAGTAACATCAATTACAACTTTTTGTGTTTTTCTCATTAACTGTGTTGTCAAAGAGCAAAGTTACAAACAGACATTTTTTTTCATTTGCGACTTGATGGGATCGCTAATCAACTAAACTCAATATATTTCAATCACCAACCATTCATTCATCATTCAACATTTGTCCCATTTTGACACCAAATAAAGGAAGTAAATAGGCTGAGTAAATAAATGGAACTGTTAAGTGGCTAACCATGGAAAATTAAAAATATATAAACCAAAAAATGTCATTTTAATAAGATTGAATATTCAACGTTAGAACTATTGACATAACTCAGCGGTTCCCACAAGTGGCGGATTTGTCTTACCAAGGGGGCAAAAATACTTGAGGGGCGATCAGGGGGCGAAGATTATTCAAAGGGGAGGAATTAAAATGACGTTGTACCTTTGTACAGTGAAACCATTCTCCAAACCATAACGAAGCCAGCACATTTTTATTTGCAACTCTATTAAATTTTCTAGAAACCAGTAAAAATATCTTAGTTAATTATTTCACTCTTTGTTCTTTAAAACTATGTGTTATGTTTTTTCTATTTTATTTAAAAGTGACCTGATAAAGCATCTTTGGTTGTTTTTATAAACGTTAGTAGGTGTTATAAAATTGTTTTATAGTTACACTTTAACACAAATTATGATTATAGACATAATATGAAAATTAAAAGGGGGCGATGGATGTTAATCAACCTAAAGAAAGAGGCGATGGTCTAGAAAAGGTTGGGTACTACTGACATAACTAATCACATACAACTTGTTTGAATTTCTAAAAACTAAGAAGTTTATCAAAAACTTAATAACAAAAGCTTACCTAGAACCAGAAGAGAGATGATGACGGAAAAAATCATTAGCTGCAAGTTTGATAGCTTTTTCGGGAGTGATCAGTAGAATGTTTACAGCAGATCCTACATAAAAAAAATCCATTAAGCATATTTAATTTTCAATCACTAAACTAATTGTGCGATTTTCAGTATTTTTTTAAAGTTTCAATGAATCTTATTTTAAATTTTTATTTATAAAAAATTGCATGAAAATTTGGGCTCATTGAACAAAATTATCAAAATACTTGCCTCTGTACATTCCAGTGAATCCTTCTCTGGTGAATGTCTTACGGAAACAATCTACCCTACAATGAAAAAATAACAAATAAGAAATATTTCATTTCATTTCATGAATAAACCAGAATTAAAAACTCTGTGTTTGAATGCTCTAAAGTGCGTGTGAGTGTTATTTATAAATATAAACTAACTCTAACACATACTATTATATATTAGTATAATATGAGCATATATATAGAATATACTATACTGAGTGTTGGTTTATGAAAATTCTATTACCATTCTTTCAAAATGGTAGAAAAGAATACCTGTTTGAAAGGAAGAAAAGGAAGTTGCCTATAAACCTTTCAGTCCCAGTGATGCCATTTGGCATCATCATGTTTATGATCATAATTTTAAAAAATAATAGGGCTGACATCTGTTAGGATTAATAAAAAAAATCCAATAGAGAAAAGTTTGAAAAATCAAATGATGTGCGTTTTAATATCATAAATGGTTATAGAGGATAATAAAAAAAATCTAAAATGATGGGGGGGGGAGGGGATAGAGTGCCAAATTGACATTGGGATTGAAAGGGTTAAAAAAAATATTATAAAAAACTTTTCCATTAGACAAGAATGAAGATGAAGATTAATAGGTTTTTTTATTCATTACATAAGAATTTTATACTATTTGATTTGCATTATCAATAAACTTCCTTTTGTTAAATTAAAAAAAACAATTAGTAATATTTTGCAGAAATTCCATATTTTCTCAGAAATTCTTAAGAGCCCATGCATTTTTCCATTTTGGTCATTTGCTCCAACTTGCAAACGCCTGGACCTTTAAAATCATTAGTTTAGGCAGACTATATGTTGAATAATTTATTTTAAAAGGGAAAAATTTCTGTTTCGGTAAATCCATCTCATAGTACCACTTACGAATTTTTTTAATAGGTCTTTAGTCCAAAATTTTTTAATTTGTCAATCATACTATGCTTACATGGAAGAGTACATCTTTTGTCCTTGTGGTCCGACTTGTTGGTTCTGCAGCCTCGTTTTCACAAGGTCGATCGGGAAGACGCAGGTCACACCAATGATGCCAGCAATTCCACCATTGATGATCTTGGGGATCAAGCTGAAGAACAAAAGTATCAATCAATGCATTTTAACCCTTTAATGCACTGTACTGTGTGCCATATGTGGAAGAGATGTACATTTAGGCATAAAAAGCAATAGTTTTACAATATTCGTACTATTTAAAAATGTCAAAACAATGCTACAAGTAATGAATTAATTGAAAATTTTATTAATATGGAGGACTACTAGTTAGTCGGAAATTAGCCTATTTTATATGCAATGAGAGGTATTTTTTGGACATTTCTAGTTTAATGTTCTTTGATAAATTAGTGCAAATCTAGGGAAGGATTGAATAAAAAAATATTTAAAAAAACTATTTTCCAAGTAATCTGGCCAATTGAAGAGATACATCCTAGGTTTTATGCTGAAAAACAAAATCGTGCAGTGAAGGGTTGTTAAAATAACATTATGATATATAGAACAAAAAAATAGAGTTGACATTATTGGTAAACATAAAAATCAATATTTTTAGAAACCCAAGGCTGTGCAAATCACTGGATTAATAGAATTTCTTTACAGAATGTGTTTATACAGGATGAATTGAGAAACATCAAAAACAGGATTTCGATAAAATTGTGCTTTAATAGGGTTTCTGAAATATCTGATTCAAATAAAATGTTTTAAATGTTATGCTTTTTTAAGGTGAATTCCAAATAGTCTCAATACCAATCCTAAAACATGCCATCTATTATATCTACCTAAAAATTGATTAATTATATAAAAAGTTATTTTTATTTAAAAAAACTAATTTATTAAATTTCAATAATTAAAAAATAATAACCCTGTAAAACCTAGTACTAATACTTAATCACAAAGGACAATTTGGTTTTTAAAGGGTTAAATATGTATCACCTACAAGCTACTTTCAAATTTTATTTATATCATTTTTTTCTTTACAAATTTTAGTTACAATATGCATTGCTGAAATATAAAAGTAAAAGGAGAATCAGAACTATTTAAATTAAAAATTGTTTTAATAGCTAACTTTAAAAGCATAAATAAAGGGGCGGGGTACTAATTTAGCCCACCCCTTCTAAAAAACCATAGTTGTTACATTTAAAATAACATAAGTGCAACATAATATAATCCAGTGTTTTATTCTGGAGCATATAAACCTAATCGTTTTCTACCATCTCTTTATACAAGGTTTAGGTTTTTTAAAATTAAATTACGTTTTTTTTTATTAGAGGCTCAAATTCAGGAATAGCCATGAATAGATTTTAGAAGGCAAACTTTTTTTTTGTAACTGACCAGATTTGTTTCAGTTTATAACTTTTCGACTATATGAAATCATCATTAAATTTTCCTAATTCATATTTTATGCAAGTTGTTTTTGTTTGAAAAAAATATAAAACGGATACTATTTGCAAATTTTTTATAGCAAGATAGTTGAATAACAAACTAAACTGCACTGCGAAATGCTGTACGTCGGGTCACTCTAGGTACAGACATATGGAGACTTTTTATTATCCTTCCAAGATTTAAAAAATAATAATAATAACTCGTCGGCTAAAAATCCACATTTTTTACTAAAAATATATTCAATCAAAATTTGCTTAAATTTTTTCAGTTTAAAAACTATTTTCCAAGTGCGAAATAAACGGCCTGCGCAAAACAATTCCGAATTTCTATTATTAACCAATTCCTAGCGATTGCGAAAAGGTGCAAATCCGTCGTAATAATTAAAATAGCAAGGAGATGAGCCAACTACGTAGAAACAAAGTCGGCAAAAATATCCTTCAACTACAGACAACACTAGTGTCAAAAACAAATTGTAGTAATGACGAGCAAGGCCGAGAATAGCATAGCTGGCTTCATTTTTGTCAAATCGTTTTCACTTCTCCACTGGAGTAGAACACTTCCCTTTTGAAGTGAGAGGAGAAAAACACTTACGTAATGAAAATCTCCAGGTACAAATCTATTCTCCTAAATTTGATCGTATCAACAAAATATCGAAAAAAAAGTTAATACGAACTTGTTGCGACAACTTATGTTAGAATTTCTCAGAATTGTGAAGTTGACGATGCCTGCGGTGAACTAATAGCACGGCAAACGGAATTAGAATGCGTATATAATCAGAGAAAATACACCTAGTCTTAATTTTGAGGGGGAAAAATCAAAACAAAATAGTACGTCAAAAGATATTAGTACAAACTTGTTGGATCGTGTAACCTGAAAAGAACACCAGTCCCAATGACAATTTGGCATCGTCATTTTATAATTTTTTTTCTGATTGTCTATAGCTATTTATGATATCAAGAAAAACATCATTCGATTCTTCAAACTTTTTTCTATTAGAAATTATTTTTTATTAATCCCAATAGATGTCAGCCCTATTATTTTTTTAAAATTATGATCAGAAACATGATGATGCCAAAGTTAAAAAACCAAAAATGTTCGAAAGATAAGAAAAAAAATCGAAGTATACAAAACTTCAATAACAAAACCAATCCCAGCAGGTCATCATCGACGGAAGTAGAACCAAGTTCAATGATTCCATAATTGGCGGTGAACCAATTAAGTCATTTGCGTAAAGGTAAAAAATCGTCGGAATAATTAAAAATAGGAAAGAGATGAGTTATACCTACTTACGTATATAGAGCCAAAGCCCACAAAATGTGCTACGACAACGCTAGTGTCAAAAACAAATTCTCAGTAATAACTAGGTAATATAACTATTTGCATTACTACTCTAGCAATTTTAGAAGGAGCAAGCGAAGAATTTACTAATGCCTCCTGGTCCTCGAAATTTAAAAATAAAACATTGATGTATAAAATTTACTTTAAAAAACTATAAATTTTTCTAATTAGGAGACTTTTGATGAACATCCTTTGTAGTTTGCAGCGACATAATTCAATATCTGATGATGGACTTCAGTGGAACCAAAGGTGGAACGCAAGCCAATCGATTGCGAAGCCGTGGCAGTAAAAAACTGATTTTCGAACCCAGATGGATAGAAAAAAAATCAAAATAAAAGCTACTACTGCAATACACCATACAATCAATACCAAGATTACGACTCTCATCGTCATGTTTTTGATTTATTATACTTCGAAACAGTTTACTGTAATGGACGTGTAATAGAGATCAAAAAAGCCGCTTACGTCCACCAAATCCTATACCCTATACCTTAGTTAAATTTTAAAAGTAGACCATAACCTTAATCTGTTTTAAGTAATAACTGACAATGATAAAATTAAGAACAGAAATACCTTTAATCTGTTATCGAAATTTTTTTGTGTAGTTATTGCAACACAATATAGGCTTTCCGCCAAAATCCATTAACAGTATCAAAAAATTTCGTAATTAATGCGGGCACTAGAAGTAGAATACACGAAAATCTTCATGTGGGTCATTAGAAAACAGTTCAAAGGGAGTAAGTAGATAAAAGAACAGAAAATCTATTTTTGAAACCCGGCGTCAACAAACACGTGTCGCGAAGAAAGGCGATAGAATCAGATAAACTCCACGTGGAAGCACCTTGCATCACAGAAAGAACTCTGGAGATCCTAAAAAGAGATGCGCACATTTGACATTTTGTTAAAGAGACGCTCAGTCGTTGGTCAGTCATATTTTGAGTGTTAGAGACAAGGCTGAATAATCGTCGCACTGAAGCTGTACTTGGGATATTGGCGACGCAATTGAGTAGGCACCCAATTCAACTTCTAAGGGCGACATCGTAAGCGGCGTCAAGATTCAGGAGCACATTTAACTAGCACTTCCTGAAAACAAGGTACATTATTCGTCGGACTTTTGGGCTGCACAGACATTTATAAGTCGGCATAAAAAGCCATGTCATGCAACCAACGACCACACCTTTAAACTAGAACAACAAATAAAAACTAGAACACCGAAAAAGCAAGTTTCATACACTCTTAAAACAAAAGAGTGAAATCCACTCCAGTTGGAGAAGTGCATTTTCGACACCCTAAAGGTATGCATATTTTCTCAGACTGAGTTAAAATCACTCGTTTGGAGTGATCCTGTCGGAGGTTTAACACACAAATGATCCGCTCCAAAAGGAGAAGTGCATTTTCCAGTCTGGAGGAGTGAAATCCACTCAGACTGAGGTAAATTGGGAGTGTTTGTTTTAAGAGTGTACAATCCTTTGAAATCATTATAAACCTATACAGTTTTAAGAGAAAAAAATTCATTTTAAAAAAGAATGATACTAAAGGATAAGTTTTGAAATAAAAAAACAACACATATGGCCACATAAGTATCTTGGTACTTATAACTCAAGTCCGGAATAGGCTACTTCTAAAAAGACAATAAATGATAAAAATCCACTTTAAAGCATATAGATAATAGTTTGATCACCTAGTAAATATTGTAAACTTTAAAACGTCCGTGAAAACAAACAAATCCAATAAATCATGAGCGACTAAAGTCTAGTCAATTTGTCGAATTCTAAATCAATTGATAATTAATAGTAGGAAACAATACCAAGTTGTTGAAATTTTTTTGTGTAGTTATTGCAACACAATATAGGCTTTCCGCCAAAATCCATTAACAGTATCAAAAAATTTCGTAATTAATGCGGGCACTAGAAGTAGAATACACGAAAATCTTCATGTGGGTCATTAGAAAACAGTTCAAAGGGAGTAAGTAGATAAAAGAACAGAAAATCTATTTTTGAAACCCGGCGTCAACAAACACGTGTCGCGAAGAAAGGCGATAGAATCAGATAAACTCCACGTGGAAGCACCTTGCATCACAGAAAGAACTCTGGAGATCCTAAAAAGAGATGCGCACATTTGACATTTTGTTAAAGAGACGCTCAGTCGTTGGTCAGTCATATTTTGAGTGTTAGAGACAAGGCTGAATAATCGTCGCACTGAAGCTGTACTTGGGATATTGGCGACGCAATTGAGTAGGCACCCAATTCAACTTCTAAGGGCGACATCGTAAGCGGCGTCAAGATTCAGGAGCACATTTAACTAGCACTTCCTGAAAACAAGGTACATTATTCGTCGGACTTTTGGGCTGCACAGACATTTATAAGTCGGCATAAAAAGCCATGTCATGCAACCAACGACCACACCTTTAAACTAGAACAACAAATAAAAACTAGAACACCGAAAAAGCAAGTTTCATACACTCTTAAAACAAAAGAGTGAAATCCACTCCAGTTGGAGAAGTGCATTTTCGACACCCTAAAGGTATGCATATTTTCTCAGACTGAGTTAAAATCACTCGTTTGGAGTGATCCTGTCGGAGGTTTAACACACAAATGATCCGCTCCAAAAGGAGAAGTGCATTTTCCAGTCTGGAGGAGTGAAATCCACTCAGACTGAGGTAAATTGGGAGTGTTTGTTTTAAGAGTGTACAATCCTTTGAAATCATTATAAACCTATACAGTTTTAAGAGAAAAAAATTCATTTTAAAAAAGAATGATACTAAAGGATAAGTTTTGAAATAAAAAAACAACACATATGGCCACATAAGTATCTTGGTACTTATAACTCAAGTCCGGAATAGGCTACTTCTAAAAAGACAATAAATGATAAAAATCCACTTTAAAGCATATAGATAATAGTTTGATCACCTAGTAAATATTGTAAACTTTAAAACGTCCGTGAAAACAAACAAATCCAATAAATCATGAGCGACTAAAGTCTAGTCAATTTGTCGAATTCTAAATCAATTGATAATTAATAGTAGGAAACAATACCCCCCCCCCCCCCCCCCCCCCCATCCCACCGTTCGAGCGAAGTTCTTTGTTTTCTACTTCGTAGTCCATTGACGCAAGCATTCCACGAGTTACTCCAAGTTGTTTCCCTCACTTCCTTGAAACATTTTTAACTCGGTAACCCGATCTTGACCTAAAGTACAGTCTGGAAGACTTTTTAAAGTTCCTCGTACTAGAATTGTGACAAGGTCCTTCTTTAAAAACTGTATAAGATTGTTTGGTAGTAAGTTTATTTTTTCTATAAAAAATTAGTAATGTATATTTAAATTAGTACGTTACTAATCGTCACACTAGAGCTACACTAGGGCTATTGACGATAGGTGTTGTAATTAAGAAGTAAGAACCACGGTCAAGTGACGAGTCGACAATTGAGAAGGCACCCAACGCTACTTTTAAGGTTTACATCGTACCCAGCTTCGGATCATATTTCACATGCACTCCTTTTACACGGGGTATTTATTCGCCAGACATTTTTGACAGCACGTGCCGTTTATAGGTCGGAAACTCGGCAGTTATGTGGCGATGCCTGCACCATAACCTGAGACCTTCTGCAAGGGAAAGGAAAGCCTTAACTGACTGGGCTCTCCAGCAATATTGCGTTGTATGAAATTATGCAGTGGAATATTTACCACATTTGGGCATTTTCGTTGTTTTGGCAAAGTAACGCAAATCACCATGCTGAAATCACAATAGCAAGGAGGCAATATCCTGATGGGGTGCTAACCGGTTGAGAGGGAATCAATTTGTATAATAAAAGTTTACATTTACGTTACCGTTAATAAGGGTACAACTCCGATATTCTAAGGCTATACAACAAACTAAGGCATACAACAAAACCATTTGCAGGTAAAAATAATTCAATACAGCTGGAAAAAAATAAGATTAGAAAACTAATTTTCCCATGAAATTAGCACGGTTTGGAGTACAGCCTTCCAGCCTTATCCCCCCCCCCCCCCCCTAATTAATGCTCGAGTAAAAATTTAAGTTCCATAGTTCCATTATCTAGCTAGACAAATGTAAGCTAGAAAATCATGTTTTTCAGTTGATTATGATACCGCATGTATCGAATCGACTACAATCAACTCATCAGCGCCTAAATAGAATTTGATGGAACTTTCTAAAACATTAAGCAACTCATAATATCAGTCAAGGTATCGTCACATGCTCTACGTAAAGGAGATTAAAACCCTAAATTTGAATTTCTCAATCCCTTAGGATAAAAGTTAGCCAACTTTCAGTTTAAAAACTAGCAAAATACTACATAATCCCATTTATTTGGCACAAAAAAAGTATAAATCCCAAATCGTTAAGGACGATGGCACTAAAAAACGTACTGTTTCGTAATTTTAAAGAAAAGTCTTCAGTGTTTTTGATATCACAATTTCCAACTTTGTCGTGTGCGTATCTAAAAGATAAACGGTTAATCTCTTGATGCAAAGATTACCGAGAAGCATCAATTTTCTTCCTTCAAGAACTATAAATTTACTATTTACAGAATACCTTATACAAAATTCTAAATAGGATTGAGTTGTAAAAAAATAATTTAAATGCTAGTTTTTTCTTTAAATATCGAGATTAAAAAAAAAATCTTCTATTTATCTGAAATTCTCCCACGCTAAGTCACTCTAGTATAGGAATAATGATTTAAAGAAAAATAAAACAGAGACCCTAAAACCTTGCATTTTTTAATTTTCAAGTTTTAACATGCATAAGCAGCCATTTATCTCTCACCAGGAGAAGATGAACTGAGTTAATCCTATAATAGTCTAATAATCTTGATAAAGCTCTAGATTAGCGGTCGCCAGTCGCCAACTGGAGACTATTACATCGAAAGTGGCTACCTAAAAATCGAACCCCAGTCGCCAAATGTGGCGATCATAATTTTTCCTTTTTGTTCAACAAACAATTAATATTGAAGATGCATTTTTAAAATAATAAAACACTCCGATTCGATTCTGTCGGGAAGAAAGACTTGATGACAGTTGTTGCTCATGAAATTTTCCATCCTCCTCCGTGTGACGTAAATGGAGCTGGGCGATGAAAGTCTTAAATGCAAATTTGATTTTTAAATTTTGCTTTACGATTTCGGCAATTTACAGGTGATTTATTTACATCTGATTAAGATCTCAACTATTCATCTAAACAATTTTGATATGAGAAAATTTCATGAACAATCGTGGGTCGTGGGCGACGTCAAGAATTCTCCGAAACTAATAGCAGTTGAACTGATTGTACATAAAATAATTTTCTCCTAACAATAATGACCAATCACATAATACTACATATTTTGTATGATACTTTTTTTACTGTCAATCTTATCATATCAAAAATGTCATTAATAAAATTTTCTTTTGTGGAAAATCGCACTTTCTTTTCGTTGTATGTACTGAAATTTAAAACTGGCTACTAAAAATCGAAATGTGGCTACCATTTTTTTTCACTCTGGTAACAACTGGCTACTATTAAAAATTCCCAGTCTAGAGCATTAAATCTTGACTATTAAGCTCAGAGCCATGAAATTTTAATGTCACTAATTATGACCGGGCACCATTATTTTAAACTAGACCAGGGGAAAAAATGTAGTACAAAAATTTAACAAATGCCAACGTGGTCACAAACTTATCACAAAATAACTTTTAATGTTGTCGTTTACTATCAAATATCATCTTTACTTAATCCATTAACAACGACTTGGTAAATACTATTAACACCTTCCTTTCTGAATGAAAACGTTTTCTTCAGAAAGAAAGGTATTATTAGAAGGCAAGAATTTTAAATTTGTTTTTTCGTGTAAATAAATGTGTGTTACATAATCCGTTTTTGACTATGGTCTTAATTTGTCGTATCTGTATTCTTTTGTTCAGATAAACCTAAGAAGAAAGCTCATTTTTGCTAGGTAATTTTCTTGCCCACCGTCGTTAATGGGTCAAATTATTACTTTGAACACATTTTTTTACAATATATACCGCTGCAAAATCTCTCCAGGAGAAAAAAAAGAAACTGATATTTTGTAAAAAAACAACGATTGTTTCGATATGGCCTCAAACTGTGGTGTTGCATAGGTTAGGTAGTACAAGAATGGTTGGAACTTTTTATGTTGTACAAAACCAGGAAAAGAAATTCCTTGAAACACGACTTACAGACAGTTTTTTAACATTTGTTCTTACCCCTACCATTAAGTTTTGGAAAAGTAGTAATGCTAGTTGTAGATTAAGGTGTAAGGAAAGCATTATGATGTCAATTTTTTTTTAAATAAATAATAGATTGAATAAAAAATAAAATAACACGGAATACTAATCCTGGTGAACTGTATTCCCTATGTAACTGGTAGGTAACCAGGGGCAGTACTGGTCTACAGGTAACAGAACGAAACAAAATGATATCACAAAGGGCAAAGGGTATGGTGGCCTATTAAATTTTTCTTACATCAAAAATCTAATGTGTTTGATTCTTTTTCTTTATATTTTTGAAAAAAAGAGAATGTTCTTAGTTATATTTCAGTGTTCATTACCCATTAAAGGACCACTTTGCTGGGTTGGGACAGCTATGTGTCATCATTAGGGGTGGAGCAGACCCTGTTCTTCAATAAGGCCCGCGCGTAAGGCCCCTTGATTTCAGTTTCTATTACGTTAAATGCTGTAAATAACCAAAATATCAGCAGATTTTTAAAACATTATGATACTCTACTTCGTTTTTTACTTGACTTTGAGAAATTTACCTAACGTGATTGTTTTGATCAATGTTCACAAGGAAGCCAATAAAATTGTAGCAAAAATATAATACATAGGTCATACAGCACATCCATTAATGGAAATCATAAACAACATTTTCGAAAGGCGCTCCCAAAAATGGCTGTGTGGCTATAGTCTGAGTTTTCCTAGAACAGGCCCTGGGTAGAGGGTATAGTTTTTGATTAGATTTTACTTACAAAAAAAAAAAAACCAGTGGAAAGCTCGATTTTGAGTTTTCCGTTTTGTTGTTAGAGACGTGTATGAACCGTATAATTATAATGTTTTTGCAATCTACTATCATTTAACTTTAGAAGTAAAATGTATAGAATTTTTATTTACTCATAGAAGACTCTATTTAGGTTACATTACATTGTAATATTAATAATTGCAATTGATAATGACATCATAATATAACTTGTTCACTCAGATGAGTTTAGTGATGCTTTTGTATGTTTTTGGAAGGTATTTGAAAATTATGGTGTACAGATTGTGAGAAATATTGTAAAAATGTTTCAAAGTTGTTGAATTTAGCTGTTCAAATACTGAAAATTAAATTATTAAAACTAGACTAAGAGGATTAATGCGGCAATTTGTTTCCCAAAGGATCCCGATTTTGACTTATGACTTTGTAGGGGGGCTCTGTTAGAGCCAAGCACTGTGACCAGGGGTCTATTATACCGTCCCCGAGAAATAAATCCCACTCTCCTATAAGAAAAGCCCTGTTGTCGAAGCAAAATTCAGCAAGGATCTGATAGGATTATCTTGCAGTTCCCAGGGCTCAAGCAAATGTTGCCCTAGATGCTCAAATCCGTGCGCTGCATAATTTTCGCAATCACAGAGAATGTGGGGGGCCATTTCGTCCTTGTCTCTACAGCCCCTGCGAGTGGGGTCATCGAGGACCCTCATAAGGGTAAGGTGCCTTTTAAGGGTGCAGTGGCCAGTAAGTAGACCTACAGTCTTGCGTATACTATTACGACTAAGCTCGAGAAGCTCTTTATATCCCAATTTTACAAAGGAATGGCTTCAATGTTGCAAAAGAGAGGATAGTGTAAATATTTCTATTGCGGGTATCTACAGCAAAACACTTTACATATGCTGATGATGACTGTAAGACGATATGAAAAACAGACTTCTCACAATTGCCGGAGAAAAATACTAAAAATAAAGAATACAGCCCCTGCACTATTTTTCCCCAAAATCAAGCATCGACAAAACATAAAATGCGACAGAAATTATTAAGACAGTTTACGAGAATGTAAATTTCATGATATACTACGAATAGCAGCACTCGCTAAACGGCAAAAAAACCCTTTGGCTTCTGATATTCTTTCCTGTTATATGAAAAGCATTAAGCAAATATTGCTTTGTAGTAAATTGGAACTAAGAGACTAAGCACGAGGGAAAAATTAATGTTTTTTTCAGAAAGCAATACTGATATTCATCGAATATTTAGGTAGTTTACTAAAAAAGAATTTTCTTTCTATTTCTACCTACAGACATCTTCAAAAAATTGGTTTTCTACAAAGAGCAATAAATGCTTATTTAGAATAACAAGTATTTATCTATGATTATAGAGCCTACACTCTTCCCTCATTGGGTGCTCTTACTTGTTATATTATCTATGATTACTGAATAAAATTCATTACTATTATAAATATCTAGAGGATATCTGAATTAATAAAACCTTTATTAAAGGTTAAATACTCAGATCAAATATCTAATAACAACCTAGTAAAATTAGCCAATTTTTTTCCGATTTCCCATATTGCAAGGGGAGGATAGTGTCACAGCTTCATGATCAATAGTAGCTCCATGAAGTTGAGCACTTTTCAACCTCGATAAAAAGGCCCTTATTCCCTACTTTCTACGGCCCTGTTACAGAAGAGAGATTCCCTTTACTTATTGCGCCTATTTGTTTGATTGTGTATTTTCATTAAGTAGGAACATGCATCTGTTTGATTGCCTACTTTTACGAATTGCATGCTTGATCACCAGCTTGAATTGCATTCACCTGTTTGATCGCTACTTTTAGGAAGTGCATGCACACGTTTGATCACCTACTTTTAAGAATTGCAAGTACTTGTTTGATAGCTCACTTTACTAAATCAACCACATATGTGCAAAAGTAGTAGTATACTGAAAATCTTCAAATCCTACAGGCTATTTTTGCTGCAACTAATAACTTGACCAGTAACTACAGTGTACTCAGATAGTCAAATTACTTTTTTCAAAAATTACATTTTATTAAGGGTTCAGAACTTTTTTTCAAAGAGTAAAAGGAAAACTTTAAGTTAAGTAATACTAGCATTAATTGGCAATAAATATTCACTGATTAAAGCATAAAATTAATGCTCGAAAAGTAATACAAACTTACGTGTAGTAGTGACAAGTAACTTGAATATCATACCTTTCCTTAACTATCTTATCAATTTTTAAAAAGCATAGATACAGCAGGTAAATGTATTCTAACAAGAAAGCAAAATTTACTTACGGAAACTCAGTCTTTTCAACCATTTTGAATGTAAACAAATATTCAGGTAAACTTAATCGCCTTCTGAAGTTTACTAAAAACCTAACCAACACAAATTCTTCAAATTAATAAGATTTGAAAAGTTAAAAGTTTATTGTAATCGTAAAGATAAAATTTAACTATATTTATGATAACTATGTGAAAACAGAGGCAACAGAACAGCGGAACACAAGTACGCGACAACTAGCCGTATCCCGTCAAAAACAGAAATTAAAATAAAAAATAAAAAGTTTTTCTAGTCTGCAGAAGTTAGAATGTGGCTACAGTTAACTCTGTGAACAATATAGATGGTAGGTAAAAGGGCTAGTGTGTCAACCGCTGCTCTAAAGGGTGAGAAAGGTTCCGCAAAACGAAACAGTTTTAGGGATGGAAAATGGGTTGATCAGGGATCGAAAATCTGAACCACCAGTTAAACCGATTAACCAATTTTTGGCTCCAATTATGCTGGTAAACACTGGTTATTTGGATATAAGACTGAACCAGTTAAACCGAAAATCGGTTTTAATCTACTAAAACAAAACATCTCTTAAAATGGTTGTACTGCCAAATCTACAACCACTTTTAAGGGGTGTTTGTTTTTGGAAAAACTGTTAATGAATAAGGCGACTAACAGCAACAGCTTGTGCGAGCATGCGTATTTTGATAGTTCTTTCAACATTTCGATTTGTTGACCAATTACGTCGTATCTTAAGATAACGTCGCATCTTGATTCGTCTTATCTTAAAAATGTATTCAAATACAAGATTTATTCACGAATGATCATTGGTCAAGACCACAGAATCGGTCCACTAATATGACGTCAAGCATTTAGTTCGCCGGCCTTCTAATCTAAGGCCGCTTTCACACTGGACGACACGACACCGATATGTATCGGGTCCGATTCTGCACCGATTCCGTGTCGTTCGTCTAGCGCTTTTTCACTAAGCGATTTTCCACCGATAAAAACGTTATTTTTTCTCTCATTTCGCGATCATCTCTTGCCGAGAGCGGACGTTTTTTGCGACCTCGTCCTGCGCATTGAATTGTTTTTTTTATAT
The DNA here is from genome assembly GCA_023701765.1 of Hylyphantes graminicola. Classification (NCBI taxonomy): domain Eukaryota; kingdom Metazoa; phylum Arthropoda; class Arachnida; order Araneae; family Linyphiidae; genus Hylyphantes; species Hylyphantes graminicola. The sequence continues at coordinate 26,564,178 of CM043118.1, read as the reverse complement.
AATTACGATTTTTTGTGTGTGTTTTGCGTTAAAATTAAAAATACATAGAACAGAATATAATTATTATGAATACCCCATGTATTATGATTTTATTTTTAAAAAAATATTTTTTAAATTGATGATATAAAATATTCTGTAGTTAGATAGAACAAATTATTTTAAAATTAAATTATCAGTTTAAATATTTTGGATGATTCCTAAGCAAATGTAATTTTAGTATATATTTAATGGGATTTAAATGGTTAAAAACACAACTTTTAATTTTTGTTCTAGGGAATCTAAAATTTGTGAAATAGACTCATATGCTTCCAAAATGAAATGGCGAAAAAATCTTAATTTTTTTAAACTAAAATTTAAGGAATTTTTTTAACTATAACCTTTGAATTCATTGTAAAAATACTTTTCGAAACTTTATTTGTTAAAAAAAAGTGAAATTTTTAATCCTTTAAAAATGCAAGCATGATGAATTTGGTACCAATATATTTAATACCAAAAAATATAACAAACATTATTTAATTCTTCAAAAGACACAATTCTTCCATCGACCAACACACAAAAAATATATAAATGGAGAATTTAATAAAATTTATTTGAAATAAGCGTGCGTTTTAGCTTTGTGAGAAAAAAAATCACATGCTGATGATTCCAATTGGAATCATAGGAGTGTGAAAGGTTTCATATATTAGATATTTTCCCAGTTACTTTAAATAACTTCCGAATCCAATACCAAGTAAATATAGTTTCAAATGAATCCCATCACCATGGTTAAAGAAATGCCATAGCTATAAGTAATTTGTGGTCAATTTATTAGTCATCATTGTGGCAAATACCTATTAAGCGGTGCCTATAAATGATCATTTGCCAGTTTACTTCGTACACTATGACTACACTTAGCTAGGGTACAAACAAAGATAGTCAAGTGTAACTAAAGCACAATTGGGTGAATGCTGTTGTGATGAGCAAAAATTTTCATAAGGTATTTTTATGGCCATTACAAAAGGAATCTGTTCACTTGGCCTGTATTTTCTTGCAGGAGCTCAAATAAGGAAATACTAAGACTAATAAATAATTACAAAATTGTAATTAAAAACAAATCATTAATAAACAAACACTGTTCAGTTTTAACAAACAAAGTTCTCTAACTTCTCTCGCTCTCTCCTTTCCCCTTTAACACCTCAATAAACATGAAATTGTTTTTTTAAAAAAAGAAACAAAGAAGCAATGTACTATAAATTTTTTTATTAAAATAAATAACAAGAAACTGTTAATATCTATATTGGCGGTATTTAAAAGTAATTATTTGAATTCTTGAACTGGGGAAGAAGATGGCCTCGATAACTTCTGGATAACTCACCTAAAAAAAACATGATTATATAGAAAAACACTCTGTTAATATCTATATTGATGGCATTTAAATTTTTAAAAGTAATTGCTTGAATTCTGGAACTGGGAAAGAAGATAGTCTCGATAACTCCCCTAAAAAATGATTATAATATAGAAAAACACACTTAAAAAGCATATTTTGTTTGTTGATTAGATTTTACAAAAATTATTATTTTTTATTTCAAAAAGGTTAATTTTTCACAAAAAGGAAGTACATTAATGTTAGCAATTAAATTAGGTTATGTAGTAGATTAATGGTGTAACTGAATTGGGGTATGTTAAAGAAACGAAGATTATTTTACGAGATTGAAGAAGTGTTTGAGATACATTGAAACAGTATTAAAATAATTTGTTGAATCATTTTAAAAATTTATTTTTGGTGATGAGTGGTCAGACAGATGTCTATATAACATTTTCTAGAAATCGTAATACTATAACTTTGTTCATCTTTATAAGGACTTAGATAACTTATTGTTAAGATAACTCAAATTTTTCCCTCAACACAGCATAGGTAAGTTGCAAGCCCAACTCCAATCACTCCAATACCACACTGACTAAATGGGTTAATATACAAATATAGCAACACTATTTAACACAATTCAAAAATTTCATATTAAATTAACACAACATCTTCAAATATTATAGGGCACTCGTAAAACAAAACAGCTATCTTATGTTCTCCCAAAAAAGTTCCCAAATAACACCAGATTGCCCCTCTTCCAGGAATCTACTATTAAAATAAAAAAAAAAGAATGATAGTTAAAATGCAGTGCAGGGAGGGGTGTTTAGAATAATCACACTGGACACTATAATTAAGCAACTAATTCCTTATTCATATATATTCAACAATTTTAGGTGTGTGAAATGAATTGTAATGAAAGATATACTTTAACTTACAGCAAATTTAATATCCAACTTATTATACAATGAGGAATCATTAAATACTTTGTTCAGAGATCTGATCTGCACAATAACAATAGGGGTGATAATAAAAATTTTACAAGAAAAAAATAGTTAGTGAAACTTAGTGAAAATAATGATGAATATTTACCTGTGAGTTTACTGCTTGAATTTATAAAATTTTCGTGGTTTACGTCTACTGCAGAATTCACTACCCATCCTATTTACTCCACTACACTTTCACGAATTCAGTGCACTTGTTGATAACTTGCCTGAAATATCAAAAGAACATATGTAGGCAAACAATAGTAAGACAGATTCCATTTGATGATTACATAACTTTAGTAAAGTTAAACATGACTTAATTTGTCGAAAGAAGTATGGCAAATAAATGCGAGCACTCTCAGTCGATAAAGTGGCCGTTTAGTGATAAATCATTTTGGGCTCACAAAACTTATATTAAGGTTGTAAACTTAAAATACATCGAAAAAAGCCACAAGATTGTCAAGTAATAATAGATTTTTTTTTAGTTTTGTTGACGAGTTGGAAGCTCGGTAGAATCATGGCTCGTTCCAGAATTGAATAAAATAAAAATAACAAATAGTAAACACGAAAGGGCAAGTAGGATTTTACCCAGGCAAAGTTAAGTTATTTAAAACCTACAGTATGCAATCGGGGTTTTATAGTAAATTTCTAGATGTTGGTACTTGGCGTTGTTTTCAATTGAAAAAAAATACTGACTAATTGAAACTTTCCAAAAAAAAATATCATTGCATTTCTCCCAGGCTCATGTTTATAGCTAGAATATCAAATAGATAGATCAATCCTACCAAATAGATAGGACAAAATAGGTGCATGCTATATCATAAAGGTAGTCAACTAATACAATTTCGGATCAGTGTATGCATTACTATTTAAATTTTTCCCTCAACACAGCATAGGTAAGTTGCAAGCCCAACTCCAATCACTCCAATACCACACTGACTAAATGGGTTAATATACAAATATAGCAACACTATTTAACACAATTCAAAAATTTCATATTAAATTAACACAACATCTTCAAATATTATAGGGCACTCGTAAAACAAAACAGCTATCTTATGTTCTCCCAAAAAAGTTCCCAAATAACACCAGATTGCCCCTCTTCCAGGAATCTACTATTAAAATAAAAAAAAAAGAATGATAGTTAAAATGCAGTGCAGGGAGGGGTGTTTAGAATAATCACACTGGACACTATAATTAAGCAACTAATTCCTTATTCATATATATTCAACAATTTTAGGTGTGTGAAATGAATTGTAATGAAAGATATACTTTAACTTACAGCAAATTTAATATCCAACTTATTATACAATGAGGAATCATTAAATACTTTGTTCAGAGATCTGATCTGCACAATAACAATAGGGGTGATAATAAAAATTTTACAAGAAAAAAATAGTTAGTGAAACTTAGTGAAAATAATGATGAATATTTACCTGTGAGTTTACTGCTTGAATTTATAAAATTTTCGTGGTTTACGTCTACTGCAGAATTCACTACCCATCCTATTTACTCCACTACACTTTCACGAATTCAGTGCACTTGTTGATAACTTGCCTGAAATATCAAAAGAACATATGTAGGCAAACAATAGTAAGACAGATTCCATTTGATGATTACATAACTTTAGTAAAGTTAAACATGACTTAATTTGTCGAAAGAAGTATGGCAAATAAATGCGAGCACTCTCAGTCGATAAAGTGGCCGTTTAGTGATAAATCATTTTGGGCTCACAAAACTTATATTAAGGTTGTAAACTTAAAATACATCGAAAAAAGCCACAAGATTGTCAAGTAATAATAGATTTTTTTTTAGTTTTGTTGACGAGTTGGAAGCTCGGTAGAATCATGGCTCGTTCCAGAATTGAATAAAATAAAAATAACAAATAGTAAACACGAAAGGGCAAGTAGGATTTTACCCAGGCAAAGTTAAGTTATTTAAAACCTACAGTATGCAATCGGGGTTTTATAGTAAATTTCTAGATGTTGGTACTTGGCGTTGTTTTCAATTGAAAAAAAATACTGACTAATTGAAACTTTCCAAAAAAAAAATATCATTGCATTTCTCCCAGGCTCATGTTTATAGCTAGAATATCAAATAGATAGATCAATCCTACCAAATAGATAGGACAAAATAGGTGCATGCTATATCATAAAGGTAGTCAACTAATACAATTTCGGATCAGTGTATGCATTACTATTTAAATTTTTCCCTCAACACAGCATAGGTAAGTTGCAAGCCCAACTCCAATCACTCCAATACCACACTGACTAAATGGGTTAATATACAAATATAGCAACACTATTTAACACAATTCAAAAATTTCATATTAAATTAAACACAACATCTTCAAATATTATAGGGCACTCGTAAAACAAAACAGCTATCTTATGTTCTCCCAAAAAAGTTCCCAAATAACACCAGATTGCCCCTCTTCCAGGAATCTACTATTAAAATAAAAAAAAAAGAATGATAGTTAAAATGCAGTGCAGGGAGGGGTGTTTAGAATAATCACACTGGACACTATAATTAAGCAACTAATTCCTTATTCATATATATTCAACAATTTTAGGTGTGTGAAATGAATTGTAATGAAAGATATACTTTAACTTACAGCAAATTTAATATCCAACTTATTATACAATGAGGAATCATTAAATACTTTGTTCAGAGATCTGATCTGCACAATAACAATAGGGGTGATAATAAAAATTTTACAAGAAAAAAATAGTTAGTGAAACTTAGTGAAAATAATGATGAATATTTACCTGTGAGTTTACTGCTTGAATTTATAAAATTTTCGTGGTTTACGTCTACTGCAGAATTCACTACCCATCCTATTTACTCCACTACACTTTCACGAATTCAGTGCACTTGTTGATAACTTGCCTGAAATATCAAAAGAACATATGTAGGCAAACAATAGTAAGACAGATTCCATTTGATGATTACATAACTTTAGTAAAGTTAAACATGACTTAATTTGTCGAAAGAAGTATGGCAAATAAATGCGAGCACTCTCAGTCGATAAAGTGGCCGTTTAGTGATAAATCATTTTGGGCTCACAAAACTTATATTAAGGTTGTAAACTTAAAATACATCGAAAAAAGCCACAAGATTGTCAAGTAATAATAGATTTTTTTTTAGTTTTGTTGACGAGTTGGAAGCTCGGTAGAATCATGGCTCGTTCCAGAATTGAATAAAATAAAAATAACAAATAGTAAACACGAAAGGGCAAGTAGGATTTTACCCAGGCAAAGTTAAGTTATTTAAAACCTACAGTATGCAATCGGGGTTTTATAGTAAATTTCTAGATGTTGGTACTTGGCGTTGTTTTCAATTGAAAAAAAATACTGACTAATTGAAACTTTCCAAAAAAAAATATCATTGCATTTCTCCCAGGCTCATGTTTATAGCTAGAATATCAAATAGATAGATCAATCCTACCAAATAGATAGGACAAAATAGGTGCATGCTATATCATAAAGGTAGTCAACTAATACAATTTCGGATCAGTGTATGCATTACTATTTAAAAATGTATAGTTTTAGTAATTTAAATGTCTGATTTACTTTAGTTTGCTGTTATTTTGACGAGGATCATAAAGTAAACATTACGTTCTAGCAATATAAATACATGCTGTTACGACCAACACTGAACACAAAAAAGATCTTAATTAGACTTTATTAAGAAATATACTAAGAGAAAAATATAAATGAGTATTTACCTGCAATATTTCACTGCGTTTTATACAGATTATCCTGTCTTATAATGATTTCTTCTTCATATATGTTCTTCTTATTTTTTTTTTACTTTTATGCAATATTTATTACAGTTTTCCTTATTTAAGACTAAATAGATGTCATTGGAAATCATAAAAAGTTCTAAAAACAGACTAAAAAGTTGTAAAACATCCAAATACCCGGCGAAATTTTTCAAAACAAACGAAGAAATGTCGGACGACACAACAGGGAAGGTACTTGGTAAACGGCATGCCGTCGACGACACCGATATCGGTTAACCGGAGACGACAGAATCGTTGTCAAATCGTCCAGTGAGCAATCGCGTAGCCTTGAACGTGTAATTTGCTTGCCCCGATATCGTGTCGTGACGTTCTGTCGTCCAGTGTGAAAGCGGCCTAAGGGCTATTGGTCGCGCGCAATTGTCATTGTCATTGATAGTCTTGAATGGAGTATAGCTGTAAGACCGTCGAATTTGTTGTTCAGCGCTTTCTGACATCGTTTTTTTTAAAACCCATATATGCAGGCATTTTCACTGATTTGTTTTGTTTGGAATGCCATCACAATTATTCAATTGTAATGGTAATCGGTTGGTTTTAGCTTCCACATTTCCTTTTTAGCGTAAGATGTTGTGAAAGCTGAAAGCTTTTATAAATCCATCCGTCTGTTTGTCCGTCTCCTATCTTCACGGAACGAATTCTAATTATTACAAACAAGTGCAATTTAAAAAAACTAAATATTTATTCTGCATTAAATAACAAGGAAATTTTATTTTTTATCAGAATTAAGAAGAAGATGCTTACATCATGGCGCCAACTCGCCAAGCAGTCTTATATACGCAATCCTATAGTATAACGAATCACTCACTCAGTGGCGGATCCAGCGGGGGGTAAATGGGGTAATTACCCCCCCCCCCCCCCCCCCCTAAGATTTTTTTAAAAAAAATACCGAAAAAGAGTACTTCGCCAGCGATTTTTTTAGAAAACAAGTTTTCATTTAAATGCAAAAAGCAAATTTGCACAATTTTCCGAATAACAGATCACAAGGTCCATGGGTGAAATCAATCCAAGGCGAGTTTGAAGCCATTCAGACAGCCACTGGGCCTACTGGCGTTGTGCAACAGACTCGCAGTAGCAACACCTTGGTTTGAATTTGTAAAATCGGTTGAGCGATGGGGGGGAGGGGTGTAAAACTATGCACTGTTTAGGGGACCATAAGAAGTTAAAAGGCCCAATTTTTTTTGTCAATTTTATTGAAAAAGTATTTGAAGAAAATTAAATAATTAGCTCCCTAGTCATGTGAGGCCAAAATTTTGATTCAATTTTGAAAGAAAATACAGAAAAAGTTTGCTTAGTTTTATATAGTTCGTTATTATTATTATTAAACTTTTCAGCAATGTTTTTCAAAAATGTTCTAGTTAATTAAAAAAAAAATACTTAAAATGCGGAATAGTACAGTATTTACCTAGAGGGGCCGCTATGAGAAACAGAAGGTTGTTTGTTTTTAGTCAGTTAAAACAACGGGTCCCTTATGACCTGACCTAGGCCCCCAGTAATTTAGGAACCTCAAAAATTATTTTATTAAAATAAATGTAGTACTAGGAAATGTTTGAATCTTAAAATTCATAAATAAAACTGTAATGTTTCCGGACTCTTCACTATTTTTTTTCAAGAATATTTAATACTTTTTCAAAAATTGGAACTAAAAAAATGTTTTCTTCATAAATTTCCCTTATTAATTTCAGATCACTCATTAAATTCGGGAAATCTGAAGGCGTCAATTTGGCTGATGCGAAAAAAATTAAAGATAAGTTTAATTTTTACAGAAGCAGGTTTTCAAAGGCGGCTAAGCCAGCATTTTTTTTCATAGTATTTTAATTTTAAAAAAATCACATACATTTTTTTTAAGTTAAGAATTTCATTGTTCGATATGAGGAGATTCATGAATAAAAAAACCTAGATTATTAAGTATTTTCAGAGTATTTTTTAATCAGGCGGCGTTTGACTATAGAGCGGCTATCTATGAGTACATTTCTTTCTTTTTTATATATAACCGTACAGAAAAAAACCACCACGCATGTTACTAAAAGAGCGGCATTTCTTGTAAATGGCCAGAAATGGCAGGACGCGCCCTTCTGTCGGCGCCCTTACACCAAAGTTGTTTTTCTAAGGCCGAAGAGTGTTTACGCTTAAATTTTTTTTTTACTTCTCACAAATCTGGGGGTGACACCACTAAACGGGGGGGGGGGGGGGGGGATCGTTACTGGGTAAACCCCGCGATACGCACCATCGTCTCGCATGGACGGGGGTGGAAGGGGTATGGAATTATTATCTTCAAGTAGGAGGTCTGGAAGAATATAGCAGACTGCTTGGCTCTAAGCTTTGAGAGAGCGGTTAGGGTTTCACGTTTCAAAGTTGGGATCGCTTGCGCTGAAAGGGCCGCAAAACTCATAAATTGTACAGAATGATGGCATTCTTTTCCGGTCTGAAATCTAATTTTACCAAGAATTTTAGGGGGAACCAAAAACAAGTCAAGACATTTGTCGGAAAAGGGACACTTAATAGGTCAGTGGACTGCTATTGGAGATTGCAGCTGTGTCGTCAGAAAAGCTGTGAAGGGGGTGTGATGTTTTGGCAAGTGAAAATGCAAAATGTAGTACCATCGAAACACATCCAATGATGATGAACCAGTTTTTCAAGTAAGACCCCCAAGATGTTCAAGTTTGTAAATTTTGTATTGTTTACTATGACTTTAAGTAATTTTAATCGTTTTTTTAACACAAGTAAAAGCAATATTTTATTACCTGCAATAAAAAAGATTGATTTACTGTGCTTTTCACCCTATAAGATATTCAAGAATACAACGCTAACTACCTTAGGTATGAGAAAAAAATTGATTTTTTTTTATTAAAAATAAATCTAGAATGGTCTTTTTTTTTACATAATGAGCATAAAAATAGGAACTATAACAACGTTCATTGTAGGAATGGGCACGGCAGACCTTTTGGCCACCAACGGGCTGGTGCAGCGAAGAGTTCTTTTTTCAACTGCATAAATTTGAAATTTATACAATAAAAAATCAAACCAATATTTTTAATCAAAAAAAGTTTTAAAAAAATGAGGGTTTCTCGTATTGGGATAAAAAAAAATTGGTGAAACCATGACTGTATTTCAAAATGAAATTAGGATTTATTTAAGACAGTCCTTCTTAATAATATCAATTATACTATCCCACTCTTTTATAATTTTAAAATTGTGCGAAAGGGAAAAAAAGAATCCGAAGAGCAAAAAATAACTGTTACATATGAAAAGTAACTATCATTTTTTAGTTTTAAAAAACGGTTACAACATAAAGGTATTTTATTTTTTTTCATTATGTGTCCTAAATAATTCAGTGACTACCATTAATGTAACAACAAAATTTATGTTGTGCATTTAAAAGTAGAATGTAATGTTTTATATTGCTGCATAAAATTTGTATTTGTTTATTTATACAATGTATTTAAAATATCCTGTTAACTTTGGCAAAAAAAATGTATATTTTCTTCTCCAACATTGAAATACTTTGTTTAGATTTCCAAAAATTAAACTTGTTTAGTATGAAAATGAGCTTTTTGTCCATTTTTATGCTATTGCATAAATATGAGCTTTTTTTTTAAATCTAAAATTGCATTTTAGGCTTTTACACCATTAATAAACTAAAATATCTGGAAAAAAAATTCTGGATCTTAATCTTATAAAAATTATTAAAACTTTGCACATTGCATTTGCCAACATATGGGATTACTCTTTTTAGGGGCTTTAATATTTTATGCAAATTATTAAAATATTTTGTACAGTTTTTTTATTTGTTTTAATATTAAATCATCAATAAAAAAATATATGTCTTTAAAAAAATACTTTCAAACAAGTATTTTAAAAGAGTTGCTAAGATTAATTATTTAATTAAATGTAATTGTTTCAAATGATTGGTTAAAAATTCTGAATCATTAAAAACTATTTAAAAAAATCCCCCCCCTTAAAAAATATCCGGTTTTTACCCCCCCCCCCCCCTATGAAAAAAGTCTGGATCCGCGCCTGCACTCACTCCATCGATTAGCTTATTCAGAGCGGAAATGGACAATTCCCACATTTTTTTAATATTTTTTTATTCGATGAAGGATCTCGGAAAAAAAATATTAGTCCAAACAAAAAAAAATTCCGATGCGTATTTATTTTTTTATTCAATTTCAAAGTCGAGCTTTCGAGAAGCGCGTGAAAATCACTCAAAAAGCGCGCGGAAACGCTGTGACGTCAGTTTTTACAAAACTCGTTGACTGTTCCGATCAGCTCTGGGCTCTGGTTGATATTGACATTTGTGTGAAACTGTGAAGTATGCGATACAATTAGTTTCGTTTGCTATAACTATTTGAACATGTCATATCGGTATTGTATGGTTCCTGAGTGCCATAATACTACAGTTAGTACCCCAGAAAAGTTTTTTTTTAAATATATTTCAAGCAATTGTCCTGAAGGAAGAAAACAATGGATAAAGGCTTTGCGACGTGATCCTGTTTCTCCTAAATCGTAAGCTGTAGACAACTTGCTTTGCAGAAAGCATAGAGAATAGCTCAATTGTAATAGTTAAGAAACAACAGAGAGTTTAATGTTTTTTGTTTTTTTTATTTTTAGTTTTCAGCTACTTTTCTTTAATGTTTGAGTTATTAATTGCATAACTGTTTGTTGTTCAAAAAGTCATAGTATAAAGTGATAGTTTAAATATCTAAATAATAGATGACAGCACGAGTGCTTTGGTACCATTGTTTTAAATATATAAAGTAATTAATTAATAGCTTATATTTAGTTATTTTTGGGTTTTTCAATTGGAATTAAATTGAAAAATTTGTTAAAATAGTAATTTTAAATTCCGTTATATTATAAACAGCACTGCCGAACACCCGGGTTGGGTGAAAACGACCAGGGTAAGATTCTGGGTATATAATAACGCAGCTTTTGGGTAAGTTGTCGCTCTGCGCTTTGAAAAAAGCCTAGTTCCATCAAAATAAATTGAAGAAAAAAGACAATTAGAATAAAAAATAATAGTAAATTAAAAATAAAGAATATAAATCCAAGCTTTTAAGAAATAAAATAAATTTAATGAGAAAGCAATTGAAAACTCTAGATAGGTCGTCTGCACGCCGTTGTAAACTTTAGTAAGCAAACCCAGGAACATAAATGGTGACGTCACAACCGCTCGACCAATAGCAGAACGGTTAAAACAAGAACTAATTTCTGCGAGTTTTTAAAATTAAATATTAAATAAAACAATTTTTTTCGATATTTTAACCAGGATATTTGGAATCAGCGTTGTTTTGTCTATTAAGAAAAATAGTTTTGAAGTGTTTTTAAAAAATACGGGAATTGTCCATAGCAGAACGGTTAAAACAAGAACTAATTTCTGCGAGTTTTTTAAATTATATATTAAATTAAACAATTTTTTTTCGATATTTTAACCAGGATATTTGGAATCAGCGTTGTTTTGTCTATTAAGAAAAATAGTTTTGAAGTGTTTTATAAAAAATACGGGAATTGTCCATTCTAATTATTACAAACAAGTGCAATTTAAAAAAACTAAATACTTATTCTGCATTAAATAACGAGGCAATTTTATTTTTATCAGAATTAAGAAGAAGATGCTTACAGCATGGTGCCAAGCAGTCTTTTATAAGCAATCCTATAGTATAACAAACCACTCACTCCATCGATTAGCTTATTCTGAGCAAAAATTGAAAGAGTCGTATGCATGTGCAGACAGAAGGAAGAAAATATCTACAATGAGTACAATGCCAATACCTAGTTTCAAATTATTTTTTATAATTATTTAAATTGAAAAAAAAAAGATCAATGGAAACTGCTTGCTTTTGATATCGATCTTGTATATCGGCGATCGGCCTGCTTCACACGTGAAAAAATTTGGACCAATGTCTTAGTTTACATTCTAACTTTTAGATGGCAGCACTACAAACTAAGATACTGTTACTCTGCGAATATCACAAAAGCTGTTACACATATACATACACACGCTGTTACATATAAAGAGCCTTACTAGATGGCACCACTAGCACAAAAATGGTTTAAATTTTTGTGCTTCAAGATTTTCACTATGCAAATGACAAAATGCAAACTTGTGAAAGTTAAAAAGTTTCTTTTAAAAATAATAAAGGCTAAAGGGGAACTCTAAACGACTCAGTCCTTATATTAAACTTCTAATTTTTTATGGGAGTTTCAGAGTTTGGGATATAAATTTTTGGGGGGAAAATTCGAAAATACAAATTGACTCACGGTGACTACGACTATTTGCATACATACTGCAATAATTAGATAAAAAAAATTATCAAACGAAAACAAATTATTACTTTTTAAAAATATTCTTCTAGAACTCATTGGTCATCAAATACATCCCCCCCCCCCCTTATTTCTTCAAAATCAATACTAACATTAAAGTATTAAAACAGTAATTTTCAAACGCACTGATAAGTAACAAATAAGCATGTTGTTCATCTTTAGAGGTTCTTATATAAGTTAAGATTAATACTATACGTATACCAATCTATCCGAACCCCTTCCACACACAAACACACACCACACCTGAGAAAAGGAGGCGCATGCTGACTCCACTTTATGGACCACTTTAGCATGACCGCATGTAGGGCAAAACTAAAATTATATGTCACCTAATCGAAATTGATGCCTTTTTAAATGGATTGTTACGTGGTGACCATCCATGTGCTATTTCCTTTCAATAAAAAAAAAATAATATAGCGTGTTATGTGATTGGTACGGTGCAGTGCGCTCGTGTAAAATCAAAGAGACACGATTTCTGTGTTCCAGAGCAGCGAGGAAGCCAATTAGAAAATACGTAAATACAAAACAATAATATCAAAAGCCACACAATTTACTTCAAAGTTTTTGTGCTTCTTGTCATATTAATGTTTTAAAGTGCAATTGATCACGATCTATTTAAAATACTTAACTCTTGTACGCTTTTCCACTACTAAATCCATTCTTGACAGTTATTAGAGCAACGCATATTGATTCAGAGTAATAACGATTTCTGTTAGCTTTCTCTTTATTAATACAATATTTTAAGAGCGTCTTGACGCTTCCATATTTATGTTATTTTGAAAACTAAGGCATATTTAAATAGAGAGAGAACCTTTTATAATAAGCAGTTTTAAAACTGTAAGCTTAGATAAAGTACGTTTATTATAGGTTTGAGTGTAAGCCTAAAAAATTACTAAATGTTGAAAAATTCATAAAAACACCAACTGAACAAAGATTCTTGTGAGTGACATAAGCCAACAGTTGGCGCCCCCTAAAGGCTCATTTTCCATATAAGGCCTTGTAGAAAACCCGAACCATGGGAAAACCAGCCCTGGTCTTAGGAAATGAAGGTGTTAATTAATGCACAACATATAAAGCTCCTGCTGTAGCTGAGAAAAACTGTTGTGCAAAAATATCTGAACTTTGAAAAACTGTATCTCAATAAAGACAGACAGACGGAGGGGAAAAAATATTTTCATATTAATAAATTCCATCCATTTTTACGGTATAAAACTCAGTGCAGACTATAGAAACTAAAACTCTCTTTAAAACAAATGTTACTCGAAATTTTCTCAAACCAAAGTACAAGCCACAAAACGAGTTGGCTGGCATCAGGGTCGATAGCTATCTTCTGGAAATTACAATATCAAGAGCCGTGCCACATTATTATACAATTTACGGGCAAGCTGTTCAAGATGAAGGGCGGGTACACTTACATATAAAGCCCCAAGGTTGAATCCCGAGAAAGACATAAATTGTGTGGCATGACAACCTCTGGGAGGGGCACTGGAAAGAATGCTTCTTCTCCATACCTGTAATTATATGTCTTACAAATCAATTAAGCTGTATACGGACCGTCGGTAGATTAGAATTTCAGAAACGATTAGTATGCTGTCCCCCATTAAACAAAGATTAGATACAAGACTATGTATATTAATGAAGAAATTGACGTTTACGTGGGCTAGTAGATACCATGTTCGGCTTGATTGGACGGTCTGGAGGCAAGATAGCTGCTGTTCGGATATAATCTTTTTTTTTCCTCTTAACCACAGTGAGGATTTTTGAAACATTGTTTTTGTGGCATGGACCTGGATTCAACAAGTCATAATTTATAGCTCAAAAGGAACCGTGTTATTTTGGTGGTATTTTGTTATGGCCTTTTTATTAATTGGTAGGAGATAGATAAAGTTTGATTGAAAACAACTTACTTCTTTGATTATTATGACAGGTATATGAATAATTGGATTTCTTTTTTGTAGCTTGCCGTGTTTCGCTATCATCACGTCGATAACTAATTTATTATTCCTTGGCAATATCAGAAATTGGCTCGGTGGTTTTGATGCTCATAATCAATGAAAAAAAGCAGCAGAGAAACAATTTATTTGTTTACAATTGGCCCCTTTTTTCCAAATTCCCCTCTAAGAACAATCTGCACACACTATCGGCTAAACCCTCGTTCAATTTTTACTTGAAAACCAAAATCCTGAATTGTACACAGATTTTCGTAAACTGTTTCTGACCTTAAGTTTCTGACCTATGGCCAATTTTTACGAACTCTATTAAAAGGAATCCTCTCTCTCACCATACGCTTTGATCCAAAAGATAGTTGATACTTGATAGTAAACCAAATGACTTTCAAATCCTTTGAAAAAATCACGAAGATCATTGTTCTAACTATACTTTTTATTTCACTATACTTTCCATGTTCGATTTTCATATCTCTAGTTGTTGTTGTTGTTATCGTGTCTGTGATTATATCACAGAAAATGGCTGCCAGAGCCTCCGAAGAGGTTGGACTTCGTTTACACAAATAAGGACATAGACAAACACATAGAAAATAACACTTTATTCACAAGACAAACATCCATGCGCTTACCAACCGGGATTCGAACCCGGGACCCACTGGCTGGGATTCAGACGCGCTATCCACTATGCCGAGCGGGCGGCCATATCTCTACACTGTTAAAAATTTCAGTTCAGCGTTGAACCAAATATTGGTGAAAAATCAAGAACTTCTTGTAGATACACCATAAAATAGTTCAACCAAATATCACATTCTGGGAATAGACCTGCTTTCACGAAAAATTGGTTCAACTTCTACTAACTGCAACCTATAATTTAATTGTTTACTCAAACGCAGGCAACATTACTAGTATTGCTTCAGCTTAAGAATTGTTGTCCGTCTGTGGCCGATTATGGCATCAGCCTAGGGATTTAACCTTCTCAGGAGTGCGGGTGTTCGAATACCATCTACTGCCAATTATCCTATAAATCTGATCTCTGCGCTGGAAATAGTAGAAGAAATCCTCAATTGGGAGACCCTTTTTATGGTTCAACCTTTTACTATAGTTACGCGTTTGGAAAATCCCGCATATGGTTCAACCTCTCACCATAGTTACGCAATTTGAAAATACCGTTTTATGGTTCAACAGTCTACCAAATCATGGTTGCAGCAAATTTGAACCGCAATTTGGTTCAACCTTGAACTATTATTTTT
The DNA here is from genome assembly GCA_023701765.1 of Hylyphantes graminicola. Classification (NCBI taxonomy): domain Eukaryota; kingdom Metazoa; phylum Arthropoda; class Arachnida; order Araneae; family Linyphiidae; genus Hylyphantes; species Hylyphantes graminicola. The sequence continues at coordinate 26,548,531 of CM043118.1, read as the reverse complement.
AACAGTGTAGTAGAAGAGTTTAATACATAAGATAGGCTCATAAATGAGCTCATTATCTTGTGTCCCCCTACGTTGTCAACAGTAAATGATGCTTTGGTATTAGTGCAAGCCCCAATATCCTACTGCAAGCTATGAAGTCTTGAATTCTCAAATTTTTTTTCTTAAAACTTAATAAGTTTAACTTATAAATTAGTAAACCAGTTACAGACTCTTAAAGCTTAAGACGGTTTTTTTTTTTTAAAAAAAAACCAAACCCACATATAGGCTTGCTCATGTCGCATGTCTAACTGATGGAGTTCAGAAGAATGGAAATGCTGAAGGATAAAAGCCAATACGAAAAGTTGTTTGCGAAGTGAAGCCATCCTTCGCTTTGTAGTAAGCCCAAACAAACGCTTTCGGCTATGTATATGGCGCTATTTTTTACAGTGAAGTTTTCGCTTACTACATTGCCTTGGCGATTGCTGACTTTTTAATGTACAGTATAATTACAGCGCACTTTTCTTATCTTACCTATGAAGGGAATTATTGCAATCTTGTGTAAATTCAAATGTCTACTACAGCCTACACTCTTAAAATAAAAGAGTGAAATCCACTCCAGTTGGAGAAGTGCATTTTCAACACTAGAAAGGATTGAATATTAACTCAGACTGAGTTAAAATCACTCGTTTGGAGTGATTCTGTCGGAGGATTAACACACAAAAAATCCACTCCTTCCGGGTAAGTGCATTTTCCAGACTGGAGGAGTGAAATTAACTCAGACTGAGTTAAAATCGCTCGTTCGTTTTAAGAGTGTACAGCTACGTGAATAGGCATTTTTTTGATTGATGCATTAATGCTCATTAAGGAATAAAATGATGCTTTTCAGCATTTACTAACTTTGAGTGATCGGTTTATTTGCGCTACTACGTTGTTTGGCGACGTTCTGGTCTGGCGGCTTCACTTATTTTCCCGCCAAGCGTCTATATATTCTTCTTAAGTATGATCTTACCCTAAACGATACTCGAGATTCTACTTCCTTCAGAAAAATCACCAGGAAGCGTCGACCCAATCCAGCTTCCCTTCCATCCCAATACCCATCCAGCTTCGGGTGACCATCAGAGTTTCTCGACGAAAGATTTTTTTAAGTCTTAAAAGACTGAGGACTTCCTTAAGTTAAAAAGTCTTAAGTTAATGAGGCGCAAGAGTGTAAAAAAAGTTCCCAAGAAGAATGGTCTCCTTTGTACTGTGTTTCCTCCTGGGTGACAAAGTGACTGTCAGTGGAAACGTCTTCAACTGTTCCGTTGTGCTGGAGCGACAAAACCGCGACGTCTTTCTTCTGTTTCTGAAGACGCTAAATTTAGCTCTAGAAATGAAGAAGTTCGCCTCTAGAAGCTCAAACTAGGCGTGAAAAGGGGCTCCATCTTCGTATCAGTTGGAGCCTTTTAGATATACCATCCAAAAATTGAAGCTTCACACCCACAGTCCACACTAATCTGTGACTCTGTTAAAAGAATGTGCTTCTTTTTCATCAAACCATAACTTCCTAAAATATAAATAATATTAGTTAATTTCCTATAGTATTTTTCTAAACATTATTTCCAGTATATAACAAGAAGAAAGTAGGGAAAATCCGGATACCACACTGTTAAAAATTTCAGTTCAACATTGAACCAAAATTTGGTGCAAAATGAAGAACTTTTAGTAGTTGAACCATAAAATGGTTCAAAGTAGGTTGGAAAAAAAATAGGTTGCCTGCTTTCACGAAAAATTGGTTCAACCTAGTACGAAAATTTGGTTCAGGGTCTTCACCAACTGCAACCGTATAATATTTAACTGTTTACTCTAAAAGCCGGCGCCATATTGAAATTGAATCTGACTGACTACGCTGTTTGAAATCAAAGTAAGTAAAATAGCTTATTATTTTTTATCAACACCTTTCTATTTATCTTATATAGCATTAAATAGTACTGTGTATGTGTGACTATTGACCACATGAAAGTAGTAGAATTTGAATTCTCGTGTACACATGCGTGTTGTTCAAACAGACTTGTTTACATATAGTTGCAGCACTTATTTGTAATATATATTTTTGTGTCTTTTTGAAATTTAAAGATTGGTAAATTCTATTAAGCTGATGCGGCAAAATCGCAGTAGTGGCCGTTATTTTTATAGTTCAGGACGGATCAGTCAACCAAATCACGAGGCTTCGTATTCTTGTTTACTGCGTAAATGTGCTTTAGATCCGTTTTCTAGTGAGGAACAGATATCGGTCAATCAAACCTTTAGGTATTTTATTAGTTTAAAGGTGGAAAGATGTTACTGTGTGATTTGCGACGTTATGACCTCAGGGTCGGCTACGTACGTCTTCCGAACTCCCTAATTAATAAATAAAGTATGCAAAAAATTTATATATATATACAGTAGTGTGCCGCGGTTAAATCGTATTTTATTTGTTTTCACATGAGATAACCTAATTTGGATTTTGTTATCTTAAATTGGCCAATATGATAAGAAAAATATTCGACCGATGGTATTTTTGAACAATTGGCATCGGCTCATAAGTGCCATCGGTTGAGCTCTACTTGTTAATAAACATTGAGTCTGATATTTTGTTAAAAATTATACTTTTTCCTATTGACTGAAACGATTAATAGCTTGTCTGTCCAGATATTATATTAGTTACTGGTATTATAAAAATTACTTGTATATCAATTGCTAAATGAAAAGCAGGGTGAATATTATTATAGAACTTTCTACTGTTTTTTTCTCTTTTCACCATTTGAGTGAAGGACTTTTGGTGGACTTATGCACCTTTATTACATAGTAATTCATGTGCAGATTGACTAACATGAACTTTTGTATACAGCTAAGATATAATGGCCGGTCTGTTTATTGCCGAGCTTGAAAATTTAACGTAGTGTTGCTATACCTTTCGAGTTGTAGAAATTATATATGGATGTGGAATACTTACCATATTTGGGTTAACATTCCATAAATTGTAGCCAGTGTAATGCAAATCTCCAAATTAAGAACGGCCATTATATCATAACTGTTCCCATTTCTCTATGTAATATAAAATTGTACTTGTCGAACGCTTGAAAGCAACTTGACTTACGCAGCTTTATCAGAAACGCTGAAAGTAAGTGTGGCAGTGTACTTCTCTTGCGTCCCGTGGCTTTAGTAGAGATCGTTGCTTAGCGCTAGAGCTACGTGATGGCATGTTGCCCTGGAGCAGTCCCACGGAAACTAGCCAGATTGTATAGATAAGCATTCCTGCATTAGCAGTATCCTCATATTAGTCTTGCATGTTTGTTTGCAGAGCAAACAAATAGGAATTGCTTAGCAATTCTCTGGGGTTGGCGAGGGGTAGCGAGCAGAGGGCTTTGCCCCCTAGTTTTAAATATAATATTATAGTAGCATTCTGATTTACTAATTTCTACATTCATTTTTTGTCAGACACCGAGTTTGCTGTAGCTGCTCACCAACATGCAGATTCTGGTACATAGAAGTTTCTGCCATGGATTCCAGCCTAAGCCTGAGTAGAAGATTATAGAGGTGACTATTATTTTTTCTAAATATACTAAAAAAAATTCCAATGAGACTGTCTTTTGGCAGTCCAGCCTTTGCAGACGGTACGAAATTGTCTGCACTGCGAGTTGTGAAACTTGGAAATCCTACGACAATCAAATGTAGAAACTCGGCCCACTTAAAAAAAAAAACATTGGTAGGGTCAAGTGTAGTAATTGCCGAGACAATCAGAAACGCTGAAAGTAAGTGTGGCGGTGTACTTCTCTTGTGCTGGGGCTGCTTCAGGTTGCGTCCCGTGGCTTTAGTAGAGATCGTTGCTTAGCGCTAGAGCTACGTGATGGCATGTTGCCCTGGAGCAGTCCCACGGAAACTAGCCAGATTGTATAGATAAGCATTCCTGCATTAGCGGTATCCTCATATTAGTCTTGCATGTTTGTTTGCAGAACAAACAAATAGGAATTGCGGGCTTTGCCCCCTAGTTTTAAATATAATATTATAGTAGCATTCTGATTTACTAATTTCTACATTCATTTTTTGTCAGACACCAAGTTTGCTGTAGCTGCTCACCAACATGCAGATTCTGACATAGAAGTTTCTGCCATGGATTCCAGCCTAAGCCTGAGTAGAAGATTATAGAGGTGACTATTATTTTTCTAAATATACTAAAAAAAATTCCAATGAGACTGTCTTTTGGCAGTCCAGCCTTTGCAGACGGTACGAAATTGTCTGCACTGCGAGTTGTGAAACTTGGAAATCCTACGACAATCAAATGTAGAAACTCGGCCCACTTAAAAAAAAAACATTGGTATGGTCAAGTGGGGTAAGTGTGATTGAGGGTAAGTGTGATAAACAGCTCTTGTAACTTTGGAAATCATTCTAAAAATCTGAAAGTTTGCATTATATAACATTAGACCACTTATAATTAAACTAAAAAGAAATATTGACCTTATTTTTTGTTAAAGAAAGTTTTGAGCTTTTGAATTTAATGAGGATATGTGTGGGGTAACCTATGTGGGGTAAGTGTTATAAAACAGCAATGGATTTTGAAATGCAAATTTTGTATACTTAAAATTGAAATTCAAACATATAATTTTTTTTTTTACATATGTATGTTTCTTATAATAATTCACTACCCATTTTATGATTTGGAATTTACTTGAAGCAGAGAACGAATTTTCTTAATGAAAAATGCAGAAACCCTATCACACTTACCCCACTTGACCCTACCCCTCCAGGCTTTTGATTGTGGCCAGTCGAGCCGTGAAATCCTTTAAAAAAAACGCTGGTGTTGATTGTGGAAACTAGTCATGTAAAACTATTATGATTAATTTAATTACTTTTAATCAAAAGTTGTTATTAAATTATTATCGACCTGCGAACGATTATGAAAAAAACAAACCCTAGACGCCTTTTAAACATACTCGCTCGCACAAATACCGGAATTTTCAAAATAAACCCATTTCACACATTACTATTGTTGTTTACATAGTTCATGTACGGTGTATTTTTAACCAAATCTATGTATTGGGATACTTGACCCAGAACTAAAGCTTTAAATAATTTATATTTTACTTATGTTGCAGTTTTAAGGCTTCAGAAGAATACTATTATATAGAGAGTAATACTTATAATAGTAAGAATTGCCTGCATTTGCAAATCCATAAAGTGTTTTTAAAAGGTTACAAGCCAAAAGCTACAATTTTGGTCATGTGTCCCCTGGTTCCTCTACTATATGAACACACAGCTTCCACATAAAATATAACAACTTGAGTCATTTAAATGAAAGCGCCAAATCAGCATTTGTTTCCATATTAAACTTTTGTACATCAAAACAACCTATTTTTCAATAGTTATCCGATATATGACGTTTGGGAAAATCCTACTTTGTGGTCCATCTACTTTTCCAGTTGGAAACTTCCTGAAAATCATAGGATTTCAAAATGGGGCGCACTTTATTAGTTATTAACGTTATTTCTTTGTTTTCCATATTAAAAACTCCTGTTCCTACTTGTTGAATCCCATCCTCGTGCGCATTTCATATTTATATAGTACATTTCTTCCTAATTAATACCTTACATAACTTAATCATACAGATTTTTCTCCATGTAATTTTCATAACTAATAAAAATGTGCACACTTAGGCATCTGTCCTATAAGTGTTAAGTTCTATATAGAATAACTAAATAAAAATTAGTGCTCGAACCTTATCTCCAAAAGAATGTATACATTTAGCGAAGAAGTTTCATTTTGCCCCAAAAAACCTAGGTCTTGCTTTCAAAGATCCTGGTTGTTCCTGGATATAAGTGAAATTTTATTATTTTAATACATAACACATAAATGAGTTTAATATGAGTTTTTCATGTATGTGGGTATAACTTGGGATTTTAAGAAACCTTATAGTCACTTATAATGGCCATAACCTAATAATGGCCACTGATACATCAACAAGTCATGGAATGCAAGTTTCATGCTTCTATACATTTGAACCTAGTAGAATCTGAGTCATCAGCGTTGATTGTTTAAAAAACATAGCAATCGGTGCCAATTTTAACATACAGAAAAATCGGCCTTGCAAAACATAGGTATTCCAAACTTGAAAGCCTCGTAGCCTAGTTGGCCTCAATAAGATATATTTGTTCCACTTCAAGACAGATATCGGTCAATCAAAGTTTAGGTATTTTATTGTACTTTAAAGTTAGAAAGATGATGATTGCAACTAATGCAAATCTTTTTTTTTACACCTGAGATTACTGAATTTTGTATTTTATTTATACTATCATAATCGGCCCATCGGCCAATTGATTTTTTCCCCATCGGTCAGCCCTAGAACCTATTTAGCACTAATGAAGCTTGCATTTTGGTCCCAAATTATCACAATTATATTGCATGTAGCTCATAATTTAGTCACATATTATCATTGTGTTCTAACAATTTTGTTTGTTTTTCAGGATTTCGTCTCAACCTAAAGCCAAGAGGAGAATCTATTGCTAGCCTACCAGTTGTTATCAAGATAGCCATTTATATCCTATCCTTAGGTTATTTATTAATATGTGTAATTTGTTGTTAATAAAAACTAAGTTTTGGTATTACTGTTTTATACTGTGTATTGTAGAATATTCCTTTTATTTCAAAGGCGTTGTGTTAGGTTTGATGAAGTAGTAAATGAAGAATTTACATGGTCAATAGTACAATTTGGGGAACCATAGGTAAATATAGATTTTAATTTCTAAGTCATTAAAACTCTAAGCATTTAAAAACTTAATTATAGTTAAAATAAGTTCATTTTTAAATAAAAAGAATTATTTTTGTGTTAGAAAAGGCAAAAACAGTGTCATCATTTAAGAAAAGGCTTCACTTAGTTTTTTTTAACTTTTCAGTAAACTATTTTTAAATAAAAGTCCTGGGTAACTAAACATTGTAACTGTAAACTTACAGAAAACACAATTTTCTGAATTGCCACCATTAAAAATGCATGATATATATGATATAATCTTTAAACTCAACTCAGAGATTAAAACCAAATGTTACGTTTTTATTTACTCCTAATGTTAGAGAAAACTTAATCCGCAAATTCGTAACTCTAATTCTTAGAAAGTTCACAAACTTTCTAAGAATTAGAGTAACGCATTTGCGAAAATTTGTGGCTCAAGTTTTCTCTAACATTTGGAGTAATAAAAACGTAATATTTGGTTTTAATCTCTTACCAAATAATGGAGAAACTAAAACGTTAAATTTGGTTCAACCTCTCTCCAAAATATGGGGAAACGAAAACGAGAAATTTGGTTCAACCTCTCGCCAAAATATGGGGAAACGAAAACACAAAACTTGGTTCAACCTCTCGCCAAAATATGGGGAAACGAAAACACAAAACTTGGTTCAACCTCTCGCCAAAATATGGGGAAACGAAAACGCGAAACTTGGTTCAACCTCTCGCCAAAATATGGGGAAACGAAAACGCAAAACTTGGTTCAACCTCTAGCCAAAGTATGGGGAAACGAAAACGCGAAACTTGGTTCGACCTCGCACCAAAAGTTGGTGCCCGCGGTTTCACCAATATATGGTGAAATGTAGTACCAAAAGATGGTTGCAGCAAATTTGAACCATATTTTGGTTCAACCTTGAACTATTATTTTTAACAGTGCAATATTATAAAAGTACCCCAAACCCACACTTTTTACGACCCACAAACGAAACTTTGCACACAAAAAAGCAGAACTTCTCTGTCCACCACAGTTGCAAAAACATGATTAAATTGCTTTTTTAAATTGAAGGTCGGGTTTTTTTTTTTTTGTTAAATTGTCCCCATTATAGTATAAGAGGTTGGGTAGATTTGCTATAAAACCTGAATATAGGTTATCTTTTTATTTAACTATTCAAGTTACTGTTTTAAAAAAAAGAGACTGATACAGAAAATGTATTGGGTCGTAACAGATTTTCACCAGTGTGTCAATATGCTAAATCTAAAGCTTTTCTTGAAAGCTTCTACAAAAACTGTGACATAGAGTAATCTTACATTTGCTTCTTAAATTACCTTCTTTTTAGATGCTAATTTTCTATGTATGCTATTCGATTTTAGCATTTGGGCATGTTCCGTATTTGACCTTCTCTTACAGCTTTCATTAAAAATGGCGTAATTTGACTATGTAAAACGCTCCAGGCAAATATATAGATAATGTGGGTAATGGGGGGTAACTAAAAACGTTGGACAAAGATAGCTACATTCCTTTTAAATTTAGCAAAGGGGACGCATTATACCTGTCAAGTTTTCTTTAAAAAAATTTCAAAAATCATTCAAACTGCTTGTCTTTATATCATCGGAAATATTAAGCTTACTGCGATCTGGCAAGTGTCTATTATTTTGTGGGTATATGGAATATTTACCTTAGCACCTTATTGAATATTTACCTATTGTAGCACGTACAGAGGTTAAATGGGGTACTCAACCCAATTTTATCCATCCGCTGATCATTCCCCCTATTGATCATTCGCTTTGTATAGAGGTCTGCCGCACGCGCAGAGTTAACCCAAATATCCTCCACGATAGATGGCGCTGATTTACTAATGCGCAAGTACAAGTTATCTTGATTCTAACAAATATTGTAGCATATAAGTAGCAACAACTTTGTCTTCAAGCCGAGGTACATTTTGGTGGGCACGGCACGGGTTGTGTAATAACTTCGGTAACACTGCATCGATGAGTGACACTACAGCATTTAAGTTTTTTTTTAATGTTTTAAATATAAGTTTTGTAATAGAGTAAAGTTTAATATCTGAATGTCCGAAAGGGTATTAATGCATACAGTCTTGCTAATTTTTGCTCATTCTAAAAAAGCCGGTTTTCTTTCTTTCTTTCTTTCTTTTTTTTTTCTTTCTTTCTTTCTTTATTTATTTTCCTATCCCCAAAGTCCAGCGGAGCCAGACAAGGTCCATGGGTCCAAAAAGCCTCAAGGTAGTCCAGGACCATCAGCGGACTTTCCAGGAGATCTTGATATTTGAGCTCCAGGCACTCCAAAATATGAAATGGTCAAGCCTGCTCAGAGAGGAATTTGGAGCCGGTTTTAATAGTATGTAATGTAATGAATCGAAATATTAATTTGCATTTAGCTTTTTCTTTTGCATTCCGATATTTCATTAAATTACATTCGCACCAACACTACATTTCGCATTTAATCACCTCAACTATTAAAAAAAAACCTAGGACATACCAAAGAATGTGTCCATGCTTAGAACACAATAAACCCCTTTGTATTTGAAATTCATGTGCCACCAAAGCAAAACTCGTTCTGAAAAATTAAATTGAAACACATTTCGAAGAAAGATGGCGCACATAAATCTGACGTGTAGGAAACTGTTCCGCAGTTGACGTCAAAAATAATTCGTCATTCCTATCTTTTTTATTGCCGATACACATCATTATGTCCGACTGGATAGTGTTATCTGTCGTACGTGGGAGCCAATGATTTATTTGTAAAGGCCTTTTTTATGTGTTCCCCTGCAGAAGGTCCTTGTTGAATTAATTTCTGTTGAAAGATGACATCTTTTTTTTTTTAGGCGGAGGTTTGAGATTTGCACCCTTTCTTGTTTTTGTTGGTAAGTAAGGAAGTTGGGATAACAACTTGTTCGGAAGGAAAATGTATAATATGGTGAAATCTTAACTGACATAGTGATGTATGTTGTTTCTTCTGAGTACTCTATTATTTAAGTATTGTTATTGATTGTATTTATTACCTTTGACAATAAAATTTCTGAGGAACCAAAGTAAGATAGCTTAACGAGTTAATTTCTAATTAAAAAAATGTGAAGTTGCTTACTATTTATCTTATTCATTTTGCCTCCTTAAGCAATTAGTTGAAAAAAATAACCAATCGTTGCAATTTTTCTCCGCTATTTACGTATTTTCTTTCTTATAAGCTTAGTAATTATTTCAACATACCATAAATCTATACAACTGAATATTATGATTGAAAAGCAATGCGAAACGTTAAAATATTTAGTAAAATTTGTTTTTTTTAATTATTAATTTTACCAAAGACCTCATAAAGCAAATTTCACTTTTTTTTACTTTTGCCTTTGGCCAAAACCTTTTTCCAAACTATTCTCTCAGTCAGTTACACCTTCATTGTTATTCCCTTCATTAGAAATCGGCAAGACACAAAAGCTAACCAATAGCAATATCCAACTCAACAAGTTACGTTACCTAAACCTTTTTTCCAAACTATTCTATCAGTCAGTTACAACTTTCATTGTGACTCCCTTCATTAGAAATCAGCAACGCTTGTTAGATCCATTCCGAACTAAATCAGCCATTTGGAAACGCCTCTTCGAATTAAACTCTTCTCTTCGCAGTCAGGCTATTAAAAGTCAGCTTATCCCACTTAACGGCAACGGCAGCCTTTCATCTCCATTATTCCTCATCGCCAGGAATGGGGATGAACGGGTGAATAATGGGACTCAAATCCCTTGGGATGCCTCCTTAAAGTAGGCTGGATATGGAGGATTTGGGTTAGTTCTAAAGAACATGTGTTTTTCTAATGGTTGTTAGACTTAGGTGTTTGTTAGGTTTTGAATTAATGGTGTCAAGTGTTGTGTGTGGTGTGGTTGATTGTTGAGCTCTTAAAATATCGCAATATCACAAGTGCATGTCAAGCACTAAATAGCATAGTGTAGTATCAGTCAGTTAGTAAATTAGTCGATACATATATAGATAGGTTTTTTTTAGATATAGCTCTGAAACCTTATAAGTCGTTATTGATGTCGATTCTTTTTAAAGACAGGTTATCTATTTCGAGCTATATATAGCATTTTTCTATGTAAGCAAGATTTTCAATGGTGATGGATGATAGGTTGTATAAGTTATTAAGGTTTAAGGAAACAATAATGTGCTATAGCTTGAAGCAAAGATCGAACGAATTACAACATTAGATCAGACCAAAAGACCTTTTATACTACTGTTTTCGTTCTAGATTTACTGGTTAACTAGATTACTGGTAGACGCGTTGCGCGTTGGTGAATCATAGCCATCTAGTGGTGATATATATTATTTTATATTGAGGTTGCGCGTTTGGTGACCACAGTTACACAAGAAAACTTCTTGTTGTTGTTACTAAACCTTCACGTCCTAGCAACATCTGGTCCTTGAGACCATGTATTCTAGCAAAGTCAATAACAAGAAGTGGAAATAATTTAAGGTATTCTTAACCTAGACCCAGGCAGTCTAGGATATGCTCCGTAGAGGCTGGCTACAAATGACAACTGCAAAAACTCCTTAATGGGCCTTGCTTTTCCCAAACTCAAAAACAGATTGTTCTTATTCGCGAAACTAACCTAGTTAAAAACACGACCCGCTCTTTTCTTTAAGATCTGATCTAGCATGGCGATGCTTCGAGTGTGACATACGTCTGCACGTGTGAGGTTGGGTGCTCAAAATAAGCGACGAAAGCTCTTCTTCTTGATCACCCTCATCCCCTCTCCTCTTCCTGGCTATAAATAGCAGCTTCTCAAAACACATGAGGAGACATTCTTCTTCGAGATGCCAGGGGGGATATATTCAGGATGAGCTTAATGTTTGAGTAATCATGTCTTGGAAAAACATCCAGCATATGTGTGCAAGTAATATATGCATGAATAACAGTGAAAGATGGCTTAATTTTTGAGTAATTGTGTCTTGGAAAAACATCCAGCATATGCTTAGGCAATATATGCATGAATAACAGTGAAAGATAGCTTAATTTTGAGTGATCATGTCTTGGGAAAAAATAGAACACATGCAAGTAAAATATGAGTACCAGTGAAGGGTCGGGATATAGTTAGGTCAGTAAAATTCAATTACAGAAAGTAATGTTTCTTCACTTGATAGGGGGGATACAATTAAAATCTATTCAGATATTCTATATTTTGAATATAAAATGTGTTAATAACATATATTTTTTTGCTGAAGGACGAATATTACTTTATCATATCACCACATATCTGAATAATTATCATATTTCTTTACACTTTGTTGGGGGGTTTTGTTCGTGATTCCAACAAAGAACAATGTTGCTATCTGAGGTGTTTTGCCTTTCCTAATGATTTGGAGAATGTAATTTTAGATTAGTGTGCATTTTGAAAAATTTATAGGAACAGTGACTTTAGATTCAAAGCCCAATGCCCTATTGCCCCCTCCATCGCAAAGTAATGTGTAAAATCTCTGTCCAATCCATAGGTTTACCTATTAAAGTTGACAGTTAAAGCTGACAAAAACAGACCAGTTCCTTCTTTGAAGTTGCATAATATCTACAGATTTACACTCAATATTTGTTTTCATTGCATGATACAATTTCCGGCGGCACCTCACGCTGTTCCACATCCTATGTCTGCCCACGTCATCCTTAAAAATGCCTTTTCTGCAACAAAACCAGCTCTTTTCGCCAAGCACGTGTGAAAATAACCCGAAAAAGGAGGTTCAAAAGACCCTTCTTCTTCCCTTGAACTTTGCCGTCCCTGGAACCGTAAAAATCTCCTCGAGCAGACAAAGACATCCAGTGTTTTGTTCTTTTCGTCTTTCGTCTGTCAACTTGGTGGAGTTTATCCAAAAAGTACTACAGCCACGATCTCAGAAATCGTCTTGCTTGAAGTTGAACCTGTATTGAAAAAGTTCTATACCACGTATAACAAAGTAACTAAGCATGAATTAACATTAATGATATTGGCAGGGCCTGCTCTTTAATAAGGCCCGGGCCCCCAAAATTTAGAGGGCCCAAAATTTCAGTTCCTTTTATGCTAAATGCTGTAAATCCCCAAAGTATAAGTAAACTAAAAATAATTCTGATACTCCACTTTGTTTTTTGCTCAAATTTGTGTAAGAAATTGACCTAACGTAATTGTTTTGATCGATGTTTATAAGGAAGCCAATAAAATTGTAGTTAAAATAGTTGCAATTTGATACATTAGGTCATATAGCACCATCGTTACTAAAAATCATACATAACATTTTCGTAAAGGGGCCACCAAAATAAGTTGTGCCTATAGTCCGAGATTTTCTAGAGCAGGCCCTGGATATTGGACATTATAAGAAGTCAGGGAATCGTTATTGAGTAGGTCTGTGGCATATAGGAACTTAACCTACCAATTTTCCAAAAATGTATACCTGGGCCCCAAAGTGATTTTTAAGACATTGTGACACATAGTTGACATGAAGGCTGGTACTGGACTAATTTAATGTTCTACACATACCCACTCTCCGTGAGCAACGAAATGTGACGAAGTTGTAGAAATTAAGTAAAAGCCATTGTGTCGTTTTTTGTGAAGTAATATAGGACATTATTGCCCTGCCCAATTACCATTCGTGCGCGACCAGAGTAACAAATTTCGGTGCAAGATTGTACCGGAATCGTAGAACTATCTAGCCATTAATTGCAGCATTAATTTTAACCACTTCTACAGCGTATAAAAGATATTACTTTATCTCAAATTCGGCAAATCCAAGCTCAAAATATTAGTGACAGCTAAAGTTCCAGAATTACGACTTTTAACATTGTGAAGTTCGGGTGGGAAGATATTCTGCGTCATATACTAGAATATCTTCTCTGAACCTAAAACAGGCTTCTATTGTACTGAAGTCTAGTTATAGATAAAACTTGCGCTTAGTTCTTTTTTGTTAACCATGAGGGAACTGAAAGATGCGTTAAAAAAAGGCGTGAGAAAAAAATATATAAATATAGTCTTCCTTCCCTAATGAGCTAAACAAGGAATATTTTCTGATAGATTGTGCTTGAAACTTGAAACAAGGGAACCAATCTTCTCTTTTGTACGAGGAAGGATGAGCCTTGTGTTGTCTCTTTGAACTTGTGGATGTGAGTCACAACAAGAGTTAAGTTTTCGTTGTTTTCTTTTACAGTCCCTGCCAACCTAACTTGCGTAAAAACAAAGGGTGAAAAGGCAGGGGGAAAAGCGCGATTGGACCGTTAGTTGGAAGCTCTTGTAAGGTAATATTTCTATACAAAATGATCTGAATACAATTTAACCAAAATACACTTTTCATTCTGATTAAAATGCCAAATTTTCTCAAATAATATGCAAATCTCTTAGAACTTAAACGAAATAAATGTTTTAAACATGTTTTTTGGATGGATTCGCAAATAATTTATGGAACTCTTTACATCCGCGGAAGGATCTTTTCCATAACATATTTCTATTTACCCAACTTAGGTTGGCAAGGAGAGTATGTAGTACTATGTTTTGAACGGCAACAGATATTGAATGGGATGTGATATGTAGTGGATATAATAATAATAATAATAATGATAATAATAATAATAATAATAATAATAATAATAATAATAATAATAATAATAATAATAATAATAATAATAATAATAATAATAATAATAATAATAATAATAATAATAATAATAATAATGATAATAATGATAATGATAATGATAATGATAATAATAATAATGATAATGATAATGATAATAATAATAATAATAATAATAATAATAATAATAATAATAATAATAATAATAATAATAATAATAATAATAATAATAATATATTATTATTATTTTAATATAATAATATGACTCTGTAATTTAATATAATAATATGACTCTGTAATTTAATATAATAATATAACTTTGTAATAATTATACATTATTTTCATAGTTAGCAAATTAACAAAACAAAATATGGCACGCCAAGGGGGAAAACTTTCCGAGTACATATTTTGGAGTTTTTATATATCTAGCTAATTTTTTTTTCATATTCTTTTAACATTTAGATAAAACTCTTCTCCAGATTACAGTACAATAAATTACGTAAAAAGAACAATAAGAAACGATAGAGTCATGGGAATCGCTATAAAAACATACACTATCCCAAATTATCTATCAATTCCAATACGTTTTTTAATATTAAATTGAAAAATAATTAGTTCAAATTATCACCGAAACAAATGTAATTCCCAGAAGGACCAAAATTGAAAACAATCCTACTGGAACTGTTGCCACTCTTGACATGAAGTATGTCTATTCAAATTCAGTCATCAATAATTTGTAAGCAAATGGTCTATAAAAATCTATCTTTGGTTTGGTTCAATATCAACAGATATATGTGTCCTATTTTTGTGTTACAGACATCGTACGTGACTTTTACAATGCACAAGAAGGTTATGTCATAATGCAAACTTCATGTTTAAATAGCCAGGAAAATTATAGTTTGGTGGTTTGCAAAATGTGAAGTTATCATTTATGGAGTGCTAGCTAGAATTTCCGTTTGCATGAAGCAATAGATATATTTATCTTGCCTTGTCTTTGATGATAGAGTGATTTGAAAAATTAAACATTTCCACTATAAGGAATATGGGGAACCATGGAATACGAAATAGCCAAATATTCAAACCATACAACAAAATTACGAATAACACAAGTTCAATTTTTTTCTTTTACAAGAATACCTAATGTCTAATAAGACTTCTGACATTTTCCCCTAAGCAAAAGTGTTTTCCCTTGTCAATCAGCGCTTGTTATTCCCTTTAAAAATATCATAGCTTTGTTTTTCTTCTTTTACAAAATCATAGGAGAGGGGGGACAACATAAGGGATCCCTTCTCCCCCCCCCCCCTTCCAATCGACAGCTGTTCTTCCGCCGGAACTGCAGACGAAAAAATATTACGTGTTTGATGATTTTTGTTCTCGTCAGGTAAAACGGAAAAAAAATTCCATGCGGGGGAGAATGTTCTATTTTTTATTTTTTTAAAACTTGTTCCATCCCTGACATCTCTCCCTTTCAGCAGTTTGACGCTTTGAGGCGCTGGGAAGGTTAAAGATGTCAGATGGAATCGTTGTTTGTCGGTAACCGGGTGCAGATAGAATCGTTCTATGAAAACAGTGTTTGTCCTCACACAGACGGTTTTCTAATAAGAGAAGAATAAAAAAAAATGTTCCATCTCCCTCCCGTTTTATTTTGAACAGTTTCTGGCTCCGAAAAGTTCAAGCTTCTGTGTGTAGAGTTCTTATTATAATCTTTTTAAAACGTTCGAAAATATTAAGGCTATATTTAAATATGTATTTTTTTTTAAAGTTTCTTGAAATTCACTCTTGTTATTGCAAAAAAGATTGCGTAGTGCATTTGACAGAACAGCTTCAGAGTATTAGTTGGTTGGTTCGTAGATATATATTTTCAGGTTTGTGAGCTTGGTCAGAGACCCGTTTATAAGCCTTCGTCAAGTAAGGCAGATATAACACACATACACGCTTACATTCATACGTGACAGATGCTGCCATCTATCACGCACCACCTCCACAATTTAGACATGTCCCTGAATGGAAGGGAAATAGTCTCCAGGGACCTGTACCCGTGGAAAACTGTGCATTGACCGCCCACACGAGTATAAGTTTTCGTATTGGTACAGCAACGTTTCATCCTGTCTATTTCTAGCTACTGTATTTAGATTTAACTCGGCCAATATGCACCTTGGAATCCTATCTTTTGCAATCCTTTATTATTTCTTGTCTTTTTTTTAAATTTCCTCCCCATTTTACTTTTAATGTAGTGACTTGTTTCAGAATGAAAATTGGAATCGACTCTCTTTAAAAACATTTATAAATAATATGAATCAAGGATACGCCTTGATGCCCTGGTGCTATATTCTCATTATGAATGAATTCCACCTCCAGAACTTACCCGAAATTTTTTTTTAACTTTTACCTTATCTAAGATAACTAAGGAGACTAATTTCGAAGATGTTTACTCTGATTCTTCTTTTAACCCTCTAATGCATACTGTTGCCGTTTGGCAACAAGTAACATAATCCACTTTATTATATTAAAGTAGAGATCCCTCTCGACAAATTTGTGGTTTTCTTTCATTCATTCCATTCCATTTTGAAGTTTTAGTTACTAATAATCCTCATAGATGACAGTAGTAAAAGTGCATTCAAAATTAAAGAGTGAGGTTATTAACTGTTGTGAAATTACGTATTTGGCAGTAATCAGAGTATAATAATATTAGTACTCTATACAAATAAATTGTTTTGAAGAATTAATTATAGTTAAAGAGGGTTATTTTGAAATATATTTAGTAGTTTTCTAGTCATTATTATCAAAATTGGCATTTCGTAGTTGGTTTTTTGAAAAATGGAAAAAAAATTAAAAATGAAATTATTTAAATTCTAATGCAGTTAATTTTTTTTCAGTATTTTTCCCATAATGTATGAGTATTAAAGATACATATATATATTTTTTCGGGATGAAAAAAAAACCCCATGCTTTAGAGGGTTAATTGGGATGCTCTTTAAAGGACAGACATGCCGTTGACTGGCGTATTGTTAAAAAAAATACTTATCATAAATTTTCAGAAACCGTGTATTATAAATTATTTAGATTTTTCCATTACAAGTAGGACGTAATTCGTGTTAGGAAAACACGAAAGCGAAACTGTACGCCAACTTAAACAGCCATAAAGATGCCGCATACATCAAGCCTCATTGCATTTACAATATATTCAATTAAAGCTGTTTCATCTTATTAAAACATCTTCCTTCGTGCATTCTTGTACGACTTAAATAACTAAATAAAAGAACAACCTAATATTGTAAACCGTTAAACCAGATTTTTATATCTTAATTGATATCTTTTGGAATAGCGTTTCTCTGCAATGTGTTATATAATATTTATTATAAACTATATTTTTGTACAAATTTTTTATTTTGTTTAAATGAAGTATAAAGTATTTAAAAAGAAGAAATAAAAAACAACCGATACATTTCGAAAGGCTTCATTGCTTCATATTAACCCATTAACAAAGACTTTAAATTTCAGTAACACCTTCATGCCTGAATAAAAGTGCTAACTCTAAGTTTTTAAATCTTTTTTTTAGGAGAGGGTGGGGGGCGAGTTAATTTAATGTTAATTTGCTCCATATATATTGTATAGGACTATGTTATTTCTGCATTGTTTGTTTATTTAGATGAACTTAAGCTGAAAGATCATTTCATTTTGGTAAATTTCCTACCAATCGCCGTTAATTCGTTAACTCGACAATAAAACCAATACGAAAAACTGTTTTGCAAAAGGAGCTGAAATCCTACATCAATACCTCGAAATCTCATCCCCTGCCGTTCTATTTCCGATTATTAACAAGCTCACTTTCTTTCTCAACGGGTTACTCGAATTAATAAGAATGTTTGAGAAATTATTGCTGTTTTTGTAACCTGTTCAATTTCACGTGTTCTGTAAAAGTAAGAACAGACTGTTCATTTTTAGGTTTTAGCTATTTCAACCGCATACTTCTCTGAAGTTTTACTGTTTTAGCGTAGGGACATTTCCTTCTAACCATTCGCATGCTAGGCATTCTGGGACCATTCGCATGCTAGGCGAGTGCCTTACCGAATGGGCTCCCCAGCTCCCTCCAAAAGTGGGAATATAGAGTTTTTTGCCAGCAACATTTACCATATAAAATACCATTTGTGAAAATTTTCAATACAGACGGGACGAAAAAGCTTAGAAAAGAATTTTTACTGGATTAAAACAGAAGTTAAATGTATAATAATAAGTCTGTAAACTCACTATAAAAATGGGCATACAAAACGCTATCAAATTCTTGCTGCTTTAACGACTAGAATTATTTTTTTCTGTTTCAGTGTTGGATTAATAATGTTCTATTGCTTCTTTAATTGTTGCAATTCATTTTAAATTTCATAAAAGCTACCATAGTCTCTCCTTTTTTTCCTTTTTTTTTTGTACTTCAATACTATTTTGACTAAAATTTTTAATACTAAATACACAAATTAAGTGTTCTCTAAAAACAACAAATTTTCGAATATCTTATGGATTAATACATGTTGTGCACAAGGGGGTAAGGATAGGACCTCTTACCAGTTCCCGGATACAATTTTCTTGTCCCGCCCCCTCCTATTTTCTATGAAGAATCCGACATCCTTTAGTTGTTCCAATAAATCACAGTTAATTGTGGAAACCCCATGTGGAACTGAAGTTGTTACACGTGGTGGTGTTTTTTTAAGTGTAATTTAGCAGGGAAATGCTCCGAGAAATTATTGTAAAAGACATTAAAGGTGTTTTTTTCTAGTTGGTGTGTATGCTGGTTATAGTGGCTCTGTCGGTGTTTTTTTATTGACTTTCGCCCTAGGAAATTATTTTTTTAATGAATTTCTGTGAAGAGAATGTCTGGCAAGAATTTTTATGTGGTATGTAAAGTTGAGATCTAAGTTTATTTGATTAGAGAATATATACAGTTTGGTGTTTTTACTTTCAATTAAATATAATACATGAAATGTAAGGTAATGAAAGCAATTTGCAATGGGGTCCAAAATCTGAACAGAGGTTTTGTGTTTTCTACATGTTTTGGAGGGTGCAGATTCTGAAAAAGTGGTTTTTGAACATTGGTCCGTCATCTGTCTGTTTGTTCATCTGTTATCATTTATGTCTGAAACTACTATGCAGCTCGAACTAATAGAGCTACGGAATTTAAATTTAGTAGGGGATGCAATAGTTAGTTTCTATATAACTATTTTTTTAAAAGTATTGTTGATAAACGAAAAAAAATTACGGACATCAAATTTAGTACAAGAATTCAAAGTACCTGTTGCAAGTCATAGTAGGATTTTCGAGAAAATTGGGGAATCGAACAAGGTAGCTGCCATGGAACTTTTTAGGCTTTGAAGTTATTGAAATTATCTTCAGGGGTACCTATAAGTTTATTAACTTATTGAGTGGCAATCGAAAGTTGTGGAGTGTTACACACCAATTTTTCTCAAATATTTAGTTTCCCAGAGCATTCCTGTATAATCTCTTTTGCATATTTCTAAATTTATTAAGTGTGTCAATGTAGGACTTACGATCAAATTTATGTGCTTGTTGAGATATTTATCAGAGTAGCTTTTGTAATTATTAAAAAGGGAAACAATTATAAAAAAGGTGTTCGAATTTCTCTACTTGACGGTCCTTCTACAAAAGAACTTGCGTTGGATGCCTAAAAAATTCCAACAAAATACAATTAAAAAATTAGAACCATAGAAAATGAATGAGTAGTTTGACAAAGTTGGGGAATGGGCATCTTGATTTAAGTTCATCTTTAACAAAGAACTTGGAATGAAATAGTTTTGCATTCGTATCCGCACTAATAAGCTATTTTCAACAAACTTGTTTAGTTCTAGATCGGGAACATTGTGAGCTAAAACAAATTTTGCTGTTTCCTCACAAGCTTCTTTAATTATTAAAACTGTACTTATTTCACTCAAAAAATTTTCGCTGTTAGTTAACCTCTTGCGACCTGGCGTCCCAATTTGCGGACATTTTTTTAAAAATCCCCACAAACAATTAACCGCGATAATTAGTTCCGAAATTGACCTGGTTCGATAGGAGAAGATCCAAATATCAGTTTTCAGCCTTTGATTACAGGTGCCAGTCATTTATTTCTATAAAAAAATTGAACGAGGGTCAATGCAATATTAGGAGTTCTTAAAAAATATTTAAATTTTTGTTCAAACTTTTCAAAAAGTTATTTTAGTAGTAAATTTTGAATTCATTTTGCACCAAATACAATGTTAAAATATATTGTTAACTACAAATAAGTGATACGGAATTTTTTTGTTATATTTATAGCACAAAAATGTGTATTTTAAAAGTTTAAGGCGAGTCCCTTTGTAATTATTATTATTTTTTAAAATTTCTTTTCAAAACATACGTGTTAGCCTATATTTGTATAAAAATTATGTTTATATTAATTAAGAATATACGTGTAGGATTTTGCTTGCTCGATTCTTAAGAGGTTAAATTCTTGTCAACTCAACCCAGAGTTCTTATGGATAAGTTCAATTGCCTCTCGGCTCGAACAAAAAATATTACCTTCTTAAACTTCTTTTGACAGGTTAGACTCCTTTGTGTGTATGTGCTACAGATTATCTTTTTTTTTTCTGTTTATAAATGTCGCCAATAATCCGACGCCAAACGTAATATAAAAAAAATCCGATGACGTTTATATCCGGGTACGAGTTTCGGAATGAACGGTTAAAAGAATATTTTTCTACAGTATGTTCTATTAATTCCTGCATAAAAAAATACCTTTGAATGCAAGACAAGTAAAGAAGTATAATCCCTTTCATTGTTTTTTTATTAAATAACAAAATATAATTATATCTGATAGAGCTAGAGGTGTCTAGTAATGGTGTTTAATAAAACTTAAAGTTAAAGTTTTTTTTTTGTCTTATTGTGTGCAAAGTAGTGAATGGTACAAATTAAAGAAAAGCTCTTGATATATTACCCAATCTTATGTTCAGTGTGCTTCTTTTAAGATTTGCTTCAGCTTTTATGTTATAATGTTGTGGGAAAAAAAGTGTTTTGAAAGAAATATACGGTATTGCTAAAATGAATATACAGTATCCTTTTTTTGTGTGTGCATTGCATATGTAAAAAGTACAATTATATACAATCTTAATAATATTATTCGTTGAATGTAAAAGTGTGGTTTATGACGTCTTTTTGATTTTCTTTTACCAAATATAGTAATTAATATGCCCAAATAGGTCAGCTTCAATTTCTATCAGATCCAAAAAGTTGCTGTCAAAAATCGGTACTTTGATAGATTTTTTTTTTTTTTTTGTATGTTGTAACAAATTACATTGTCTTTTTTCTAGCACGTGGAAGAGTCCTACAGAAATGTATAAAATTAACCAACCACACTTAAATATCAATTTTTATCCTAGCCTATTTACTGTCACAAGCGTTTTAGAATTAGTAATTTTTAATGAAAAATTGAATTAAAATCGAAAGTCTTCTCTACTACTCTCGAATCGTGTGTTTCGGCAACAAGTAGAATTTATTTTTTAACATTTTAATTAGCCAAAATTTTATTTAGGTGTGATTAAGGGGAGGGGGGGTGGGGTAAGAAATGTTATTTAACAGAAAATTGTAAGGTATTACATAATTACATACAAGGTAATTGTTAGAATATTAGGGAGAACGTATTAGTGTGAAGAAATTATTATCGTGTTTTTCTTTTCATTTTTTTTTAGCTCAGCACTGAACTGGCCAAAAGTAAAAAGTGGAAGACTTACAGAAACTGGCAAAGTTGCAATATCGCCACACTCAAATAAGGGATACTAACTCATTTAGTAGCAATCCCTTATTTCAGCAACAGCAAGCAGTACTTTAAAATTAAATCATAGTTTAAAAAATAGATGGTCACAGAAACATTATGTAAATTTAGCTATTCTCTAAAATGGACCTTAAAATTACTGACCGAGTTGGAGGCAAAAAGCTCGGAGAAAATTAAGAACTGTTTACCTTAAATTATGTTATACGGCGTGTGTACCAAAGACTCTACCTGTCTGTCGGCAGGGCCGTAACTTGGACATTTTATTGGGGGGGGGGAGGACCACGTTTTGGCGCCCTCTTACATTTTTTTGGAGAGTCAGTTAAGAATCATTATTAACGGCTAATTATATACATCAATTAGTACATATGAATTAATTAAACTTTCTAATCAAAGCAATCGTTTGTCATTAATTACTAATTAAACCATTTTTAATTACTAATTAAACCATTTTAAATTACTAATTAAACCATTTTTAATTACTAATTAAACTATTTTTAATTACTAATTAAACCATTTTTAATAACTTATTAAATAATTATAGCTTCCGCACTAAATTTATAACGTAAAAAGTGGAGGGATGTATAATCGTTTAGTCCGTCTGTCTGCCCGTCACCCACTCTCATAGCCCAAACTACAAACGCTACGGACAAGTGTGGTACGTCAACAAATTCTGCGCATCAAAATCATAATACATTGAAAATATCAAAAAAGAATTCGAAATCGGAGTACTTCAATTATTTAAAAAATACTGCAAAATTTAATGCTCATTTAAAAAGCATAGGAAGCCATTTTTATTAAAATTAAATCACCATTGCCATCACAACAATTGCTCGAGAAACTTTAATTCATTTAAACAATAAATTCTAATAAATTTATTTTTGCGACGCATCGGTCAGTTTGAAATGATGTGAAATATATTTCACTACGAGATTCTTTGTATGTTGATATGATATATTTTCATTCTATTTAAAAGCAAGGGAATATTACATATTTATTCTTCGAAATATAATTTCGATAAACAATAATAATTATTGAATTTTCGAAATAAATTAAATGAAACTAGCCAAATTTAACATGTAAATGTTTAATATAGAATTAACGCGCCTTTTTACCTGTTATTTGTATTAAATGTTTTGGTTTCATTTAAAAGGGATGAATATTGTATATTAATTTTTTAAATATAAATTAATTTTTGCAAACGATAATAATTATTGAATTTATTATTAAATAAATAAATATTGAATTTTTGAAATAAAATGAATGAAACTAGCCAAATTTAGCCTTTAAAGGTTTATAATAGAGTTAATATTGTGTTTGGTGACATTTTTCCTGTTGAAGACAACTGTTGTGTGGAAGTGGGTTAAGTGACAAATTCTGTTACAAACCTACTTGTTTTAATTACAAATTGAAGAATTATTAATGACTAATTTAATCGTTTAACAATTAACTTGTAAATTAGTTTAAAATGAATTAACCTAATTTGAAAATAACAACACTGAATTAGTTATGATAAATTTAAACCTACAAATAATTGGCTTTATAACAGTACCTTGCAATAGAAACGAGTGAGATTCCAAATTAATTGATCCTTTTTACAATTTTTATAGTAGCAATGAGAATATCTATACAATCGTGCAAAAAAAAAAAAAACATTATTGCTTCATGAAATTATCGAAAAGTAGCTTTGCACGCAATTTAATTGTAAAAGTTACATTTCTCATTTCCTATTTATAATTATAAAATAAGTTTTCTTTATTATTCTCATTTCGATTATTTTTATGTACAAGTACATATTTAAAAAAAATAGATACAATTTAACTCCTTAAAATTATACATTTGATCAGTAACTTACTATGTAATGATAATAAAATGAATAAATAGTAATTTCTTACCTTACTTTTATTCCCAACGAAAAATACAACTATTATTTTAAAAGGTCCATTTAATTTTTATTCTGTACCAATTGCGAAGTTCAGAAGGTTTCGAAAATTATAAGCATTGGAAAAGAAAAAAAGTGGATAAAATTAGCTTTCTCTCTTAAACAACACGTAAATGCGTTAAAAAGCACAATTAAATAAAAAGGATTTACTTGAGACAACGCGACCTACCTCCGTAGGTGGTCTCTTACTACTCTGGCTACTGAAAGATAACATAAAACAAGAGCAGACCAGTTGTACATACACAACATTCAACAATAAGGCTCCCTAAATTCACAGCCTCCTTGCCTCCATCTATCCCCCGTGAAAATAGTGTGATCGCCCATCACTTTTTATTGCAATGTCCGGCAACAGCATGTTTTCTATGAAAATCACGCTCGTCCCTTTGATGCTGTCTTGTTAGGGCTATCGACTTATCAAGATAACGGATTGCCCCCCACACAGCCCAAAAAATCCTAAATGGATATGTCTAGACAGCCTTTTGTGTTCGAGTTCAGCTGGTCCAACATCCAGTTACATTTCGGGGACAAAAAAAGATAGTGCAACTGATAATTGAAGTGCTTAGTGGAAGAACGTGCTAAGTGACATTTTTGAAAAAATAGAAAAGTTTATGTAAATGAACATATTACTAATTTCTTTTACTATAACAAATTTTTCCTTTATCATCAACTTAGTTTAGTATATTTTTTATGCTTTACAAGTTCCGTTTCCAACAGATCTTAGTGCAAACGAAAAACTTTATAGCCCATTTTCTTGTTTTCACCTTTTTGTCACTTAGCACGTTCTTCCACTAAGCTCTTCAATTGAAGTGCTAGTCCCCTTTGCCTGCCCCCCCCCCGTCCACCACTAAAGACGGTAAGAATTTTCTAGAGTGGCTCCATAAATAGTAAGTACTATAAGAGTGGAGACACCTTGCTCCCCTGCCGATTACGTGAAGGCAAGCATCTGCAATCTCATTGGCTGACTCCACTTCCGGAGTCCAAGGAGTCCAAATTTTCGACCACTGTATTTTTTCTCCATAGCGCGTCCATAGGAATTGTGAGTGTTCTACGATAATCTGCTTAATCTGCAAAACTTTAGGTATGTTTAACTTTTATATTGCATAATTGGAATAGGGAATAGTCCGAGCTACATTTTGCACCAAGTATTTTTTGTATTTAACAAGTTTTAATATATGTAATTTAAGTTTTTTAAAAATTGTTCCAACTTGCAATGCCTATTTTATCAAGTTTTCGTTAATAATAATCCTAATAATCGTAATTTTAAGTACTGTTTATTATAGTATTATATTCAATGAATGATTATGAATTCCTAAAAGCAAAAAATAGTTGTTATTTTAAGTGATATAGGCAATTTTCGGAATTTGCGTGCAGACGATATTTGGCCACGTTTTGGCGCTAGTTGGCTTCACCATTTTGGCGCTTTTCTAAAAGGTAAACAAATGAAAGTCTGTTCGGTATGGAGTGTTATTCGGGAATGTACTATTTTTGTATTTCAAAACTTATTTAATACATTTTATTGTAAGTAAAGGTTCAAAGAAAAGTTAAGGTTGTACCTAAAACCTATTTTGTCATGTTAAGTGTTTACATTACATAATTTATTAGGATTATCTGTTATGATTATATATTATATCCATGTGTCTTTTTTCGCTGTAAGATACAACATAAAAAGTAACATGTAAGGCGATTTTTTTAAAGGTGAGTTCATTATTAAGTGCTTCAGAGCCTTTACAAATTATATCCCTTATTAAATCTAAAATCATAAATTTGGATATGGTATATTGTTCTAAAAAGTAATTTAAAGTGCACTTGACTACATAATAAAATTCACAAATATATAAGGAAGTCCTAAAAAAAATTATTTGTCCTGGAGTACCTATTTTTCTACTTCATAAATTCCATGCGAAAACTTTTTAAAATTGAAAGAATTATTTACTTTATAGCCGATTATTCTTCTCAATACAGTTTTTAAATATATTAAAATAAACCTTTAAAAGTATCGTAATTTGTTATGTTGCCGTTTTTATATTGTTAAAATCTGATACTATCTCCAAAAATCGTATTTGGATGAAAAGTGGAGTTTTAAATTAAAAGAAAATGTATAAATACAAATTGGTTACAAAACTCTTAAGTTTTTCAAACTGTTTTGTTAGAAACAAGATAAAAAAATCAGTGTTATACTCAGCAAAATTTTCTAAAAAAAAAAAGCGCTAAGCTTTTTCTTTAAGTTGAAATCGAATACTGTCCAAAAGAATCCGATACAAATTTCCCCCATCAGGAACCCCTAGCAAATATAACTTCAGTTTCGGTTTAGCTTTGGCGCCGTTAAAAGCGATAACGATTCTAGGTTGGCACGAGCCGGGGAAGAGCGTGGAGAGCCGGTTGCCAGTCACTCCCCGGTGGCGCCACTCTTGTAGTACTTACTATTTATGGAGCCACTCTAGAATTTTCTAAGCGGGAAAAAGGAAAGGAATAACAACAGTGAAAGATTTCCGTTATTTTAAAAAAATAACATTATGTTCTTTATACCAGTTTAAGCATCTATTGTTTATTATAAAATCTCAGGGTGTAATTTTGGGGGAAAATAGCGCCCTAGAAAAGCTATTGAGGGGAAATAAGTAAATAAAATGATATAATTACGTATTATTGCCAAATAATTGTTAAAAAGTTAATTGTTAAAAAAAGTTGAAGAGGGCGCCCTTTTGGGCGCCTAACGGCGCCCAAAATGGCGCCCTTTGTAAAATTATTGGGGGGGGAGGCTCCCCCCCTTCCCCCCCCTATAAGTTACGGCCCTGTCTGTCGGACGTGAAGCCCTTAAAACAAAAACAACAGAGATAAAAACAAAATATTCGGTAGTATCTCCTCTCGTCGAAGGTAAAAATACGTCAAGTGAAAATGCTCTCTGTAAAAATACGTCAGGTAAAAAAAAAAAGACAAAAATAAAACACAGAGGCTAGAATAATATGGAGATGATTGGCGCGAAAGAAGAGTGAAACCATCTGATTGTCGCCAAATCAAGGAGCTTTCTACACGCTACACGAAACGAAACTTCTAGTTTTGTTCTTCGAAAATTGTCAACTTATCTATGTGTACACCAAACCAGACCTTGCAATAAGTTTGCAGCATTAAAATGTTCTACGAGGTAGAAACGCGCGTAAACAAACGGAATTTCGCCTCTCTGATTGGTCGCTCCTACGCGATACGTCCGCCCTGATATTCGTCCGACCTGTTGCGTCAAAATTGAAGGGAAAAATAACAAAATATTACACACTAACTGGAGCACAAAAAAAATATTAACAAAAATATGTCTTGAAATAATGAATAAAGTGACTTATTGAATGTGAAAAACCTTTTTTTATTCAATTCTCGCACTCGGAAATTGGAACTACTATTAACCCTTTTTCCCGTAGAACATTTGTATACAGCATACTTTTTTTTGTATTTTTTTTTATTATTTTTTTTTGTAGTTGTCAATATGCAGAACAATATCTGAAGAAAAAAAAACACAGGGTTTTTATATTTTTGACCATATACTAAATATTTAGCACAAGTTATTATCATTTTCAAACCAGCGCCAAATAATGCCAAGAGTTCGTTTTGTCTGAAGCGATAGCAGCTTTCACTTGGCAAACCTTTTTTCCAATAAGTTTTTTAACCAAGCATCATCTTCATCTTATTCAAACCCAAGTGGAAAAAAATAATGAAAATAGCGACGCAAGAAGTCTTCGTGGCAAGTCAGAGGTTAACAGATAGATCCATTAAAAAATTTCCGAAGGAAAAAAAAATCAGGGGATAGAAATAGGGATTTAGTGATGCAGCGTCTGATTGGTTATTCAGATCACGGACTGTGATTTGTGGGGGTCATGTTACGTCTTCGTAAATGTAGGGAAGGTTGCCGTAAGTGGCGAATTATACCTTATTTTGGCAAGGAAAATATTGTATAGGAGACTTTTTACTAATTAACCATTAAATGTTCCGTAATTAAACAATAATAATAATTAAAAAAATTTGATTTCATAGCTTCCAATTTGTGACCAAAGACAGAAATATTATTTAATTCGAAACTTACCCCCTCCACACACACAATACTCTAATAATTAAAATTATATAAAAGTAATGATTTACTTAGATATCTAAAAAAGACGCGTTTTGCTCATTTTACGTAGCTCTACTACACCTGTCGGTTCCGTAGTGTAGTGGTTATCACGTTCGCTTTACACGCGAAAGGTCCCCGGTTCGATCCCGGGCGGAACCAATTTTAATTATTTTTTCGATTTAAAGCGGAAAAGCAAACAACAATTACTTTTTATTCGGCAATTTTTATTCATTGAAAATTCCTTTTACAAATCATACCGGGCGGAACAAAATTTAATTATTTTTCGAATTAGAACGTAGAAGTAAGCAACAATTTAATTTTCAATATATGCGATTTTTTCTGATTGAAAATTCATTTAATAAATCTTTTTTGTAAAAAAAAATACGTAATAACAATCCTGTAGAAAAAGCTTTTAAAAATTTGTTTCTTAATAGGAAATATTTAAAACAAAAAATATAGTGCCTCTATGCTATAATTAAAAACATACTGAAGCATTATTGCTTGAATCTTAACTAAAATATTATTAAAACAACAAAAATTTGTTAAATAACTTTTTAATCATTATTCTAATATAAATGCTGTTAATTACATTTTTTATATATTAGTTTTTATTTTACATTAATATTTAGTTTAATATTCTGCATGTACTTCATTAAGGAGTTACATTAAAATGAAACGATTTGATAACATTATTTCGTCCTTGGTCTTGTTCTTATGAGTAATTTATGGAACTAAAATTAATTTGGAAAAATGTATTGCATAATTTAAAAGTTTTACTATTGTCATATTTCTTACATCGCTTCAACACACTTTAGCGCACTTTGCTTCAACGTATCTTCTGATTTTTTAAAATTAATATATTATGATTTTTTTTAAATGGTAAATATAATGGTGAATTTATCTTATTTGTAAACTATATTAACTAATAGTAAAATAACAGAAGGATACTAACCTTTACAATAGAAACTTTTCGCGGAAAAATGTTTCTTTCAAATCCTCTTTAGTCGTTAATGGGTTAACTAGATTACATAGATATAAATAGTTAAAATCCAATACTGACTGGACTTGCCACTCTCAATTCGGAGCACACCGTCACTGCAGAGTGGCACCCTAATTTGCAAATGACCTAACTTAGAAACTAACTGAACTAATAAGCAGTGGTGAAAGTGGGAAAAAAATGGGGGGATGCCTTCAATTAGAAT
Source organism: Hylyphantes graminicola (assembly GCA_023701765.1). Lineage (NCBI taxonomy): Eukaryota > Metazoa > Arthropoda > Arachnida > Araneae > Linyphiidae > Hylyphantes > Hylyphantes graminicola. The sequence goes on along the minus strand of CM043118.1, from coordinate 26,519,194 downwards.
GCCATGCCCCATCTCTCCCTCTATGGATTTTGGATTTGAGAGATATAAGAAATGTGGGGGATGGATAGCAATTTTCTTGAAAAGTGGGTTGACGCGTCACCCCCACTTTCAGCACTACTGATAAGGTAAATGTAATAAATTTAATTAACCTTCAAATTAACCAACCTCACTGCAGTAAGGTAAATGTAAGGACCTATCTTCCAAACTAAAATACTAAGGGCTCGAGAATCATCTACCATAAAGCCGCTTGACCGGGACTGGGCCGACATTTTAGGGGCCCCTGCATTTTAGAATCTATTCTGCTATACGTCCCCCCAAAATTTCAGTGAACTTTAAAATTTTCCGAGACGCCTCTTTATTCTTGGCTTGACCTTGACTCAGACATAGACCTAACGTGATTCAATCAAGCAGCATTTTCTGTAAAGAAAGGGGCCAACAATTTTTTTTTATGCTTATAGTCAGAGTTTTCCTAGATCAGTCCCTGCTAAGGGCGCTCGTGTAGCCATCTGCCCCAAATTGCCTTGTCAATCGATAGAATACCCCAAAAAGAACCTTAAATTGACCAACCACCCATCTGCATCTCAATAAAAGAGCCTCACTCCATCCTTGAAAAAAAAAGAGCTACTCGTTCCTGATGAACACTGTTATCAAACTCGTACACAATGGAGGACCCGAGAGCGAATTGCTCAATTAAGCTGCTTTTGGACAAAGCCACCTTCTCCCGGTAGTGGGACAGAATCCCGCGGCCGAAATCTCGCATCCCATAAGCTCGCATCCCATAATCTCGCAGGACAGAATCTCGCAGGGACAGAATCTCGCATCCCATAATCTCGCATGGCCAAAATCTCGCGGGACAAAATCCCGCATGGACAAAATCTCGCGGGACATAATCTCGCATTTCTTAAAAAGTGCAGGATTTATAGGTTGTGTTTAAGATATTTTTTTTGAATTTGAAAGTTAATTAGTTTTGGTACAGGTGTTGTTATAATTTTGTATTGCGTACATTTCAAATCGAGGAATTGATTAGCAGTTATGATTGTGTATTTAAGATTGAAAAAAAAATTGCTATCGAAAAATTAAGTTGCATTTGATGTGTATGTATCGATAGCTGTTTTTATTCATTTATTTAATCTTGGTAAAGAAATAAAATATTTCTTAAACTTATGAATAATTTTGAAATGGGGAAGAGCGGTGATAGTAATGCTATATTACGTAATTAACGAATTAACTAGTAGTTGTGAACGTATAAATAAGATAAAAAATTAATTATTGGATAATTAAGTTAAATTTTTTTATGAATTCGTTATATTTTTTATTAATTTATTCAGTCTAGATAAAAGGTAAAATAAATATTTATTAAATTTTGCGATAGTGAATAGTGATGGTAGAGTGATATAATTCTGTTGGATTACGCACTTAACGAATTGATGTAAAATAGCAATTGTGATTAAGATTAAATTGATTTACTAAATCAAATCTTATTTATATGAATTCATAATTGCATTTATTATTTTTTAGTCTTGCTGAAAAGGTAAAATACAATAATATTTTGCTTTCTATTTTTTCTTTGTTTTACAACTTTTATTATGAGTTTTGTGTAAGTATGTTTAGGAATTATTTGAAAGAGCAAAATAATACTACATAAAACAACTTCATTATTCATAAATGATTTATAATTAATAATCTTTTTACTTTTCTCGTTAAAATTTTACTGATTGAAGACTTTTTTGTTTTAAAAAGAAGTTTTTGATTTCCCCCTCTTAAAGTAGGGAAAGTCGGGGTACAATGGACAACGGGGTAAAATCCACCACGCCCTATTATTTATTTTATTTATTTGTTTCATATTGAGGTACAGCTGTGGAAATAAAAAAGTACCCACTTGAGGTTATTTCCTCCGTTATTCATCCTAAAGAATCGGACCTTTTTGACATTGTGAACAATTAACATTCTGAGTTAATTGCATGACACAAAATTTGCATAAGGGGCCATCTTCATATTAAAAATGTTACTAACTTTAAAATTCCCAATAGCAACACCCCTTTTGAAATCCATATTTCAAATCTCTGACCTATGTTAATACGAAATGCCAAATTTTGTTACTTTTTATGCATTATTAGAGGAGTTAGAGACGTGCAAAGTTTAGGTCCCATAATGTTAAATGAGTTGCACATAAAAAACTATCCCGATCTATAAATAATTAAGATAATGAAACGAATTTTTTACCGAAAAGAAATTATAATAACCCAAACAAAATGCATTCAATATTGGGGTATTTAAAACAATTTTTATATTTTTAAATAATTATTATATTGATGTTTTAAAAAAATATGAATGGAAACCCCTTAATATTTTTAAAGAAATAAATTTAAGACAAGAAGTTTAAGCGAAATCCCAATTTTTAAAAATATTCATTTATAATTGCTGAGTAAATCACAAAATACTTTATAATTACCCATTAGGGGACTGTGTATAAGATTACGTGTGTAATTGATAAATAAAGACAACTTTGCATGCATGCTTGCTTGTCATTTTAGAGATGGACCCCAAAAGGTCCACAAGTGATTCGATTGAATAACTCGTCAAATATTCATCCAAATGTAACAAAAACTTAGATTTGAAGGTTTTCAAGAGTGCTTAACATTTCTAAGTTATTAAAATTGGGTGTTGCTATTGGAAATTTCAAAGATCGTATTATTTTTAATATGAAGACGGCCCCTTATGCAAATTTTGTATCGTGCAATTAACTCAGAATGTTAATTGTACACAATCTTAAAAAGGTCCGATTCTATAGGGTGACTAACGGAAGAAATAACCTCAAGTGGGTACTTTTTTATTTCCACAGCTGTACATAGGAGGCAGCAGAGCATTGATTATCATAAACTTGCAAAAGTGTTTTTATCTGAAAATTTAGTCATTTTATTCTTGAAAGTTCATTTGTGCAGGCAGGCAAAAGTAAATATTTACACCAAAGTATTTATTCTTTTTTTTTCTTTCAAGAATTGTGATTTGGAAGATTTTACTTGACGCATTAAAAAGATAAGATCATATATTGTTTTAGTTAATAAATAAAATTTAATTAAGTGGAACAGTTTATTTGGGTTAATTAGTGTTTGAGACAATGGTTCATTAGAACCTGGGGTACAATTTTCCACCAGAACCTGGGATACAATGGACCATGGTCCATTGTATCCCAGTTCTGTTTATCATATTCTTTTCTAAATTGACAGTATGTGTGGAATAAAAACTTAATAAATTATTTTACTTTGAGTGAGTGAGTAAATCGGTGTTTAAGGTAATTTACATATTTGAAGTGTTGTCAATGCATTAGGCTAAGATATTTAAAAAATCCTAATTAGACTTCAAAACAGAGTAAAAGAAGTATTTTATTTGAACTTTCTTTTTATTTAGCTTTTAAAATTAAATATTCAATTATTTTTGAATTAATTGAATACAATTTTTACAAATTGACAACTATAATGAAATAGTTCATTAAAGAGATAATGAAATAGTTCATTAAAGATTTTTTTATTTTTTAAAATGTCTGTTTAATAAGAAAAAAAAATTCCCGAAGCTTCAACAATTCAAACTGATACACCGGTGAAAAGAACAGAAGAAGAAGCTAAAATCAAGGAAGAGAAAATATTTAAACCAAAAACAGATGCTTTGATTAGATCTAAAAACAAATTGGAAATTTTTTTAGCTTCGAGTACAAAGAAAAATGATGAAATCGAGGATGAAAGAAATTCATATTAAAAAAATAGCCCTCGTGTAGCTCTAGTGCGACGGTAATTCAAACCAAACCATATTAAAAAAGTAAATGCAAATTTTTTTTAATGTAGCATAAAGCCTAATGTTTAGGTTATATGCATGCATATTCTCAAATTAAAAGAAATATTAGTTTGAGAGTTAGCACTGAAAATTCACAAAAGTGGTCCATTGTACCCCAGACTCCCCTACATTTTACCATCTTTTCTTTTTTCCATATTCCTCAGAAACAAAGAATGGTTCAGTAGTAGGAATTAAGAAAAGTATACAATTATTGCTTTATTTGTTTATTTTAATTATGTCCAAAAACAATGCTATTTTTCTACAGTCCACATTTGAGAAACATTTTTTTTAAATAAGAAATTTCTATATTTTTCGATTTTTCGGAAAGTACCTCATATTTCAATTTAGTGTTAATTTCAGAAAAAAAAGACTTTATTGTAACGTCTTTTGTGTTTCGCTTATTATAACATTCCCAGATATTCAGCTCCTTGCTTGTGTGAGAATTGAAACTGCCTAGTGATTTGTTTTTGGAAGGGCTTGTCCAAGCGTTACTTCAGCTAGGGATGTCAACGTACATAATTTATGGCCCTACAGTGCAATTGTTAACAGCAGGTAAGGCGAAAGAAGCTTCCTATTGTTAACTCGGACAATTCGTATGGAGGGGGTCTTTCGAAATAACCCTTTTAACAGAAAAGGGTAGGGAGGGAAAGGGGTTGGAAGACTTACAGCTGATAATTTGTACCTCAAAGCTTAATTATCTCATTGGTGTTTATTAAAAAATTTAGGAGCTAAATAATTAAAAATACTTTCTAAAGATTTCTTTATTAAATTTAGGAATTATGTAAATTTCTTGGGGTCTTCTTGGAGAGATTATGTCCTTAAATTCACAAATATCTTTATTGCGACGCAAATAAAGAGAAATACGGAATAAGTAATCATAACTGAAGGGTAGAGGATTAATTTTTCTAAAATTAAAAGGTGAATTACATTGAGAATTTAAAATTTTAAATCATTTATTTTGAATTGAAAACAAAGAATTAAGATTCGACTTATATTCTACACCCCATATTATAACGACATAATTTAGTGTAGAGTAAAACCATGAATAATATAAAGTTATTTAGAAATTTTTATCAACTTTATTTTTAAGTTGTTAGAATTTTACTAATATAGAACGCAGTTTGTTAAATAATTCATTGACATGACATTTCCATTTCAAATTGGAATCGATGTGCAGACCCAAATATTTTGTACATGATACAGATTCTAGGATATAACAGTTACAACTCAAGCCAAGCCATTGGTAATATGTATTAGATTTACATAACGAAGAGTGGAATTTGAAGTTCAAATCGAACCTAGTACGTATTAATTATTTAACCTAGCACAATCGAACCTAGCACTTTTCGATAATAATTAGATATCTTTCAATTTGTAAAGGAAAATTGCTAGCATCTGCACAAGAATAAAGCAAAACTGAGTCATCATCATTCATAAATATCCAAATATTCACCAGAGAAAGATTTCGTTAATTTAAATTCTGGGTAAATACCACCACATAAAGCAGGAATGTTTTTTTTTTGTATAAAACTAATTAAGATTTTGTATTTCCTTTAAATATAAAAACTTTTTTTTTATATAAACTTGTTTATGAAAGCTACATAAATGCTAAAAAAATATAGTTATCTATAAGAACAAAAATCTTTAAATAAATGTAAAAAACGCTGATCATATGGGTCTAAAAAAAAAGAGCAAAAAATTCATTATCATGTAATTTAGGTAGGTTTCTTTTGATATTTTAAGTAATTCGCTAGTTTGTACATCTAAAAGTATTTGTTGCCAATTGACAACAATTAGCCATTTAATCGTTAAATGGTCCTCTTACCAAAGACATTCAAATTGAAAAGCTGTATCTCAAAATTGTTCTTTAAATGCCTGTATAAGAATGCGTGTTAATATTAAAATAACGTCAAAATAAAAAAAAATCCCTCCCGTCAATGTGGGTAACTATTTCCAAAATCAGGGGCGAACCCAGGATCTGATGAGAATAAGTAACATTAGGGGCCCCTACCTTCTTTATTTTGGATGGGCCAGTTCTTGTGAATTTGCTCTTGGCGCCCCTCCCCCTTCTTTTTAACTCATATGCTATTCTTATTTAATCAATTTCGGAATGATAATTGTCAATTTTTTATTAATTTAAATTTCTAAATAAAATTTTATAAAATGTATTCATTCTATGCAACTTTAATTATGAACTAGATGCATAATTACTAATTAATTATTAGCAACTAAATAATTACTAGTTAAATTATTACTAATTAAACGAATTACCTTACATTTATTTGAACTTAATTTAAAACAAAATTTTTAAGGTACGTATTAATTTGGTTTTTTAATAAAGCAAAGGAACGAAAGCAAAGGAATTTCTGTCTACTAAAGATTGATGAAACACTTTCGCCGCCAAAGATTTTTGTTGTCAACGGAATGAGTGTACTAAAATATGTAATTCGTAGTATACACTGTTTAATAAACCAGAAGGTAACTGCAATCACGGCAAAAAGAATAGAAAAATTACTTTAAAAAATTGGCATTAAGTACGCTTTTAAGAAAAATAGAAGAGATGTTCAATTAAAAATATAAGATAATTCATAGAGCTCTAAATATATATCTAAAACAAATGGCAATTACATTGATCAATAATATATTACTCAATAAATAATACTTGAAGTTTAAGTGACTCTTTTACAATTTACATTAAGTTATGAAATTTAAGAATACTAACTTACTAATAATGAAATTTAAGAATTATACATGTGCAGAATTTTCATTCATCAATTTTAAAATAAATCATTGAAAAAAGTTGAAGAGGGATTGTCAGTCTCATAGAGCTAAATGTATTAGTTTTGCAATCATAGTTTCCGCGGAAGTATTTCTTTGCCATGTTAGCCCATTTTCCCCAGGTATGGGAATCAACATAACATCGAAATGAAACACAATTAAAACGAAAATTTTATCTAGTTATATTCTGATTAAAGCACCTTTGTTTTCATGTGTTTTTAATGAGGTGCTTCAATATTTTGTACTACACAAAGCTGCTTAAAAGTTATGAAAATTTATCGATATTGGGTAATGTAAAAAATATGAAATAATAATAATCTCTTTCACCTCCCCTTTTGAATTATTTTCCTAACAATGGTAATTTTGAGGGGGTAATAAGACTTTATTGTTATTCATTAACATTATTATAAAAATTCTTTCCTTCATTCTTAAATACAAATCGATAGTATTTTCTGTTCACTTAATTTTAGAACACTATACTCTATCTATGATATTTTAGAGAATATGAGAATGAGGGACTGACAGGTAATGACAAGCAATTTATCTTTTAACAATAGGGAATGACATGTATTTTTTATATTAATAACTATTAATGCATATGACTATTACTGAAAATAATTCCAACTAAGATATATTCGCAATTTCTTACAAAATCACTTATTAGTTGTTAAGTTTATTTATAAAGAGAAGCAACCTTTAATTGAACTTCTTCGACTTTTATTTCGATTGGCATTTAAATGAGGTTCTGATAATATTATTTAGCCAATTGATGACAAGTGGCAAAAAAAAAATTGCCAAGCGAAAAAAAGCTTTCTTGACTTAAAATTAAGAGGCAGTTAGTGATTTTGCTAAAGCTTTTGTAATGCATGCTAATGAAAATTAGCAAGCAGAAAATTAAAAATCACACTTTCAATTATTATACAAGTGATTTTATCTATGGAGTTATTTTTTTATATTTTAATGAGAAATTTGGTTTTTGTCTATATTTTTTGGTTTTGACACTATAATGCAACAAACGAGGAATCGAAAGATGATGAAAGCCCGAGTTAAGTTCTACGAATTTGACGTAAACAGAACTGAACGTTAAAGATATGGAATTGTTGTTGAAAAACTGATACACTTTCCAAAGAGAAGCGCCGAAGACAAAGTAGTACTTGAAACTCAACCCCTCCAGGTGTCGAGTTACAATTGTCGGAGTTTACAAAAAGAAGCTTCTTTTCTCCGGTTTCTTCTGTAAATACGTTGTAGTCATTGTGCTTGGTCGAAATAACCTGTTATAGTATGCCCGGTGATGCCTATATTGTGTTTGGTATATTCAGCAAACAAAGCCTTTCAGCATATGTCTTCTCGGACACTCCCTTCTAAAAATAAATCACTCAGGTAAACTAGAATAGTGTTATTTCTTTGTATAACTTTTCGTGGAGGAGAAAGTGACTGGAGTGTTATAGATTATAGAGAAGCAATTATCATCAGATTATCAACAAAACAGTATAATTATTTAAAACAAATAGTTATACCGTTATAATGAAGTTATATTGGTTGTTCTATTGTCTAAGTATGCTTATCTTTTGGAAGGCATTTCCTAGTTATGACGGATCGAACACTCATAGGCGCCGACTCCATAGGGCCTGAGGGGGCCCGAGCCCCCTCAAAAATTCGTTTAGGGGGGCGCAGCCCCCCCAATAATTTAAGGAAATTATTAGTTATATTATGCATTGTAAAATTATAAGTTGGAGGTTTTTTTTATTTCCATTGTGTGACGATAATTACTGTGATATTATTAATGGTGTCAGTCAGACGGTCGACATTTGCACCTTTGAAAGACACTCTAACTCTATTAATGGTATTTAGAGCCTAGAGCAATATTAAAAATCTTTATTAAATAGAGAAATAAATACATGAATGTTGAATTTTCAGTTTCGAAATAATAGTAGTAGTTTAGTACTGTGTTATTCTATTACTGTATTAGTGATTTTAAAATAATTAAATATTTTTAGGGAGTAAGAGCCAATTAAAACCCGCTATTTGCATACTTTTTGACTGAAAGTATTAGGCACTCTGTATTAACTGTGTTACCATTAACTTTGATATATTGTTTTTATTTAATGAACCCAAAAACGTATTCAAAGTAATTAACTATTTCACTTATAGACCCTCTAGTGTCTAGTGCCATGTGGCAACAAGAAACATAATCCACTTTATCTCTTCAAAAATATCGATACCAAATCAGCTGACTTGTACTATTCGTTATTTGTATTAAAAATTACTTTGTTTTTAAGGAGTTGCTGGCATAGATGCTGTTTAACTCATTTTTTTAGATAAAACTCCAAATTCAGTCGCATAATTTTAAATCAGTGTCATCTGACCGGCGGTATAAAGTGTTAATACATATAAAATACAGTAGAACCCCGGAAACTCGGGACTTGGAGGGTGTCGAGTTTGAAGAGTTTACAGGAGTAATGGGTTGTACGTACAGTAATAGTCTATAAGCATAATTGGTACTGTAAATTAATTTAGCTTTTTACGATAATACCGTGGGTGTTTATGTTTTATTTCTTTTTTCAATGCCAAACAAATGAATCATGCTTGTCGAGTTTCGCGGAGTGTCGAGATTTTGGGGTTCTAATGAATGTTCAGCGTATGATTCTAAAATGCTTAAAAATACTTTAAAACGCACTATTTTTCATCTAAAATTTGGAAAATTTTCTGGGACAAGACCGCCGGTATGGGCCCCCCCAATATTTTTGATAAGTCGGCGCCTCTGCGAACACTAGATAGTTGTTGAAGAAAAAAGAAAGTTGAGAATTAAGAAATGCATCAATTAACCACACCTCTTAGCAAAAACAATATGTGACTTTTAATGTAAAATAAAAACGAAAAATATATTAAATGTGATTACCTAAAAACCTCTTTTAATCGGTAATTAAGATAATGTAACGGTTTTTATGATGGTTTAGTTTTATTAAAGGAATAACTATAAAGTTATTAAAAAAATTCGACATTAATACTTTAAAATCATAAGCGAATTAATAAATTACTTAATAATGCAAGCTAAGAGTATTTCAACTAAAGTTTGGAAATCAAACTAAATCAACTAAAGTTTGGTTATTCATTTACTGGAAATTCGCTAAATGGTGTAAACAATACCGGTCTACCGAAAAAATATTTTTAAAAAATCTGGTAGGGATAGTAGATGGTTTTTATATGTTATAAACAAGGGACTTATATGCATATATATGTACTAATATTAGCTGGAATGATAAATGTATTAACAAGTTGCACATTCCATGTCTATCAAGAAGTTCTAATAAATCTTAGCTAATTGTGTTTTTAAGGTCTAAAACCTATTTCGCTTTCTTGATGTTTTAATATTTGTCAGATGTTAAAGATACTAGACAAAAATAAGTCAATTTTTGGATTAAAAAAATAAACTGTTAATTACCAAAAGTTGTCGGTGTATATCGAACACCAAATTCCGTGATGTATAAGTTCACCGGCAATCTAGTACTCAATTTCAATCTTCTTTACACAGCAAGAAGAAGTTAACAATTTCAAAATGGCTAATAAGTTAGCTACAGTTCCTACTTTATAAATAAGAAATATTTTATTTCACCTTTTACTATGACAGGATAAATTAATGAAAACAATTATAAATTAGGAAAAATATGTAACTTTCATTCAATAACTTGATTTCCAAATCTTAATTACAATTTCTGATCTACTATAATCAATTCCTTAATTTGTTAAGTACGTAATACAGCAATACTTTATCGCTCATCATCTCAAACTTATTCAGAAATTTAAGACATATGGTATTTTACTTTTTACCAAGACTGAAAAAAATAAAAACAATTATGAATTCATAAAAGTATTATTTAACTCAATGATTCAATAACTTTCAATTTAATCTTAATCACAACTACTATTTAATTCCTTAATTAGCATAGTACGTAATACAACAATACTATATCACCCTACCATCACTATGGCCAAATTCGGAAATTTAATACACTGTTTAAAACAATTAGGGGAGCACTTTGCGTACTTTTGTTTACCCCCGTCCAGTTAAAACTTCTTACTTTTTATTATAAATATCTAAAATTTATGAAATAGATTCCTTATGCATCCAGATTAAAATGGTAAAAAGCAGGAAACAAATATTAATTTTTCTACTAAAATTTAAGGGGCTAAAAATTAGAATCATAACTTTTGAATAAATTATAACAATAATTATTTTCAAAATTTTAATTGTAAAAAAATATTAAACCAAATTTTAGACTTCTAAGAATGGAAGCGTGAAGAATTTAGGGTCAATTTATTTCATAAAAGTTTTTCGGTAGTGAATTTTATTATACAATGTTTTTCATGTTTTCATTCAATTAAAACACACATTCTTTATTTCTTTAAAAGACATGATTCCTCCATCTAACGATAAATAAGTAAGAGTTCAGCTTAGTGAGTAAAAAAATCGGAAGCTGATGATACCAAATGGAATCATTGGGGGCGAAATGGTTTAAACCATGCATTCCCCTAATTATTTTGAGCAGTGTAAATATATTTTTTTTCATTTAATCTGTACTAAATAAATTAATAAAAACATTGCTTACGTTACTGAATAAGATAATAAAAATATTAACATTAATTCATAAAAAAATCAAATGGAACTTAATTATTCAATAATTTTTTAAGAAAATCTTATTTATACGTTCACAACTATACTGCTAATTGATTCCTTAAATACATATAACTATCCTATATCACCATACCTTCACCATCTCAAAATTATTCATAAATTTAAGAAATATTTTATTTCACCCTTTACCAAGACTAAATAAATGAATAAAAACAGGGATACATACAAATCAAATGTAATTTAATTTTTCGATGGCTACTTTTTTTTCAATCTTAAATACACAATCATAACTGCTAAGCAATTCCTTGATATGAAATGTACGTTATACAAATTTATAACAACACCAATACCAAAACTAATTAACTTTCAAAATCAAAAATATATCGTAAACATAACTCACAAATCCTGCACTTTTTATTAAATGCGAGATTCTGTCCCGCGAGATTTTGTCCATGCGAGATTATGGGATGCGAGATTCTGTCCCTGCGAGATTATGGGATGCGAGATTCTGTCCCTGCGAGATTCTGTCCCGCGAGATTTTGGGATGCGAGCTTATGGGATGCGAGATTTCGGCCGCGGGATTTCGTACCCAAACCCCTTCTCCCACCAGAGGCGGGGCAGATCTTCAAAGTGTTCACGTCCCGGATTCTCAAACAAAGCATCAGACCTCGTCGTGTAGTGTACCATCGCCAAAAACTTTGAGGTTCATGGAGGCAGAATGGCGTAGTTCATTTCTAGAACTCCCTAGGCGCGTTTACATGAACCATCGAATCCATGGATTGAAGAGTAAACTCAGCAATTTTTCCCTCGTGGGGATCTTCTCCCAGACAGAACCAGAATTGCTGGATTAATTGGAGGGGTTTTCGCAAACCTTCCAATGGATTAGGGCTTCACTTCATGTTTCATACCATGGATTCGGCCACAGACTATCATTTGGATTAGAAATCCTGCTCGACCTATTTTTCCACAAATGGGGATTTTGGCATTCCGTGGATTCGATGACTCATGTAAACGCGACTACTAAGTGCTGCAAAAAGTGAGATGGTTGTTTTTGTTATCCCAAAACATTACGTTCTTCTTATGCATAATATTTTGCAATAATGGATTGAAGAAAAATCATTGCCTTCCTTTAAAGACTTGCTAGGTGAGCTGGTATTTGACATCAAACAGTATATATATTTTTTCGTTGTTGTAAAAATTGCAGCACATTTGGCACTTTCACAATCATTCTGTTTTGTTTGATTGCAGCTGTTGATTGATGTAAACACAATATTACAGAGCAATGCTGTGGAATTTAGTGGCGTTTCTCAGCTTGCGTGATCTTGGTCATTTTTTTTTCGTTTCTACTCATCGGAAATTCAAACTGGACCGTGGCTGAAGTGTATATGTCCTTGAAAATCACAGCAAATTTGCAGGCGTTCGAATGCATTACATATTTTTTCAGTGTGATACGAACATATTGAAATTCGATAAAATTCCTCGCTTAAATAATGTTTGTTTCTCAAAAAGGAATCTAGGATGCAGACTTGGAGGACCTTCGAAAATTTAAGAAAGGCACAGGCTTTTCTAAAATCTGGTCCTGAATGCAATATAAACCACTTATTTCCATGGGGGGGGGGGGGGAATTGCGTTTAAATTCGTAGCGATGACACAAATAGGATAGGGTACCCCTTGGAATTGATCAAGTCCAGTGAGAGGTCTTGCGTATACAGGTTCCAATTCAAGGAAAAGCTCCAACATATTGAAGGAAAAAGACCAGAACATAGTTGACTGATGTAATTTTATATTTTTCTGATGACATACGAGATGAAAAATGAGTTGTGCCACTATAGCTCTTACGCAAACAAATTAAAGCATCCTCAATGAAATGATTATTTTAAAGGCTTCAGCAACTCATGTTAAAATTAATTTACACCTGTATCGTTCCGAAATCCTCATCCATCCTCCTACAGCAATCCAACTGACTTTCACAGGTAAAATGACCCAAGTCTTGGTAGGACTCTGTCCGTTGTTATTCGGACACACCCGATTCCTAATGATAAACCCAAAGTAGTCGTGGGGCATGTAAAAAAACGATGATCCGAGCTGCCATCGTCTTGAGTGATGGAGATATCAAATCGAGATGGGGGGGCCGGGCCCCACATGGCGCCGGTTTCGCAAGCCTTGGCTCTGTTATTAGGCGGCGCCCCAGATTACTACCCACACCGCATACCAATTATCTTTTCAGGTTGCAAGGATTTGGCCATTTATCGCTTCATTAGGTTTTACGTAACGTTGATTGACGGCGCGCTCAGGTGTTGGCGACGGTTTGGGGTCGCTCGACTCTTCAAGTTCAGTGAGGGATGATGATCGACATCTGACCGGCGTATAAAAGTAAGCACAGATATCCCAAAAACTTGTTTACATCCGCAGCTTCCATGATGGGTTTTTAAAAAAAAATCACGGCACCCGTTTTAACAACAGCCAATTGCTAAAAAACTTATTTAAGATATCGTCGGCAAAATGACAAAACTACGAATGTACAAAACCACAGAGATAGTGCGGATACTGATAAAGCCGCGGTTTCCAAAACCGGCCATCCACATTGAACGCAACGCACATTCGTGATTTTGTCATTTGACTGACGATATGTATTATGTCCAAACCAAACCACTAAAATAAAATTAGGCCTGCTTATTAATCTGGTGATGCCAAATTGAAGTGTCTAGTACAAAGAGAGTCTTTGTCTGTATTATATTTAGTACAAGTCATATTGAGTCATATCAAGTCATATTAGTACAAGTATAATTGAGGTGTAGGGTCTGGTTTGTTCATTGGCGTTGGCGACTTATGATAATGGGAAATCCAAGTGAACGTAGTCGCTAATGAAGGTGACGGACCCTATATCATAGTTGTACTTTGGTTGGCGTTGGAGAATGAAAGTTTTTCAACGAGACCCGCCTTTAATTGCAGTAGACTGATTTTTAAGTTCGACATAGACAAATGATACTTTTGCTAAAACTAGATGCTTTTTAGATAAGCACAATTAAAAGCCGATTATTAGTCGAAATAGGTTCTTATGTGACGTCACTCAGCTTAGTGTAACAGGCTTTGCAATCTATAGGTGGTGGTGTTTCAAGTGAACAGATGTCCCAATGTCCATTCCTCCTAAGTGGTTGTCATAAAAACAATCAGGCTGGATAGCAGTGATAATCTAAGAAATATATTACATCACGTGACAGAACTACTGACCTAAGTTAATAATTTTGGTGGGACATACTATAGGATATGTGAAAGGGTAAGTATAATATATCATTAAAAAATAGCTATCAGAAGCGCTTTTAGTGTCTTGGATTAAACCAGTAAGCTTAAAACTGGATTATAATGTAAAATTTATTTGAAACTTTAAATAAGGGACTTTTCAACCTTAAAAATACTAAGTTTATTTCAATTATACAAATCCTCACCCTGATTGATGTCGAAATTTATTAAAATAATTTAACTAAAACGCAGTTACATAGTTTTGTGTGGCTCTTGCAATAGTAAGAGAAGTTTTAGCTGGGGCATTCTCGGTCAGTCGGTCCAAAAAAATTTTTATAATCTTTATATAAACCGAAAATTTCAACAACAAAAAAAATCTGAAGCTGCTCTTGATTTTTTTTATTTAAAAAAAAAACTGAAAAAATATATGTATCCTGGTCGCTATATAGCGTTTGAAAATTTCGAATTCAGGTAGCACCTCAAAACTGGTTTTTAGAAGAAAAAGAAAATGTTATGACAGTTATTAGAACCCAGTTTTTTAATATTTCGATGCATTATGACATTTATCCCCTCATTTGCGATAAAAAGAGATATTCTCCTCTTTTTTGACTTTTTTTCTATAGTTACTAATAACATCTTCAACAACTAACCTATCTTTATACGAGGTAGTCAACTATGCTGCTTTTAGCAGTTTGCTGGCGCCAATTTTTTTTAAACGGTTATTACATAATCTTATCCTTTTGGTGAGGTGTATATTTTTCAACCACGGTCATTAAATAAAAAGAATTATTATTTTTATTGAGTATGTAATTTATGACATTCATGTCTTTAAAAAAAATAGAATCACATTGGATAATGTTAATTTAAAAGGAACCAGGAGGAATTTTCTACCGAGATTAAGTTAGTTGCAGGAATACTACAATTTTGATTTTTACAACTTGTTTTTTTTTTTTTCAATACACAATATAATAAGTCAATTTTGTCAATGTATTGAAGCATTAAAATTTACATTCTTTTAGAAAAAGAGAAGCCTTGTGCTATTGAAGAGGAGTTTAAAAAAAATAGCTTAAACGTCGAAATGCGGTTTAAAATTAGGAATTTAAACCCATTAAGGCTATACGAATCCAATTTTTGCTATTGAATCCAATTTTTTAGACTATCCGATTTTAGAGAAAAATAGCCGAAGTTCAATCATTTTAAGAGAAAGATTTTTTTGTCTCCTTCTTCACTACCCCATGCAGTTTTTGGCAAATGTAGGAAACAATTCAAATTTAAATGAAAAAATGAGATATTTGGTTTGGTCTACTTGACAAATGACAATGAATGCGCCCTCTAGAAGAGAGGAGCATATAGGCTTTATAGCCCGTTACCCTACTCGCCAGCAGTGACACTTTCACAGGAGACACACAAAGAAAGGACGACACTAACACATCGACAAATAACATTTTTTGACAAACACAAACATCCATGCCTTACCGGGATTCGCACACAAACCCAAAAGTACCCAAGGCTAGCTCCCTAACCGTCGTGCTGCCCGGTCGGCGGTTTGGTCTACTTACTTATCCATAACATAACCTCAGAAAAAAAAATATGATCTGTTCCAGCCAATGGTCATGTTACGCGTCTTGAGTGGCAACAGCTCCACGGGAATGAAAATATGGTCCCGATTGGTTATTCAACGGAGTGGGTGGAGCTAAACTTGTCATAAAAAAACCCCAGAAACCACCAGTACATTCCAGGAATGAAACTAAGAATGCTACGTCACGAGAAACAGGTCAATAAAAATATTTTATCTGTAATGTACTAGCAGACGATTTGGGAAATAATTCATTGAGGTTCCCTTCGGATAAACACGTTCCAATAACTTAATATATGCCACACAAATGTAAACTCTATTCCAACTTATATTTTCATGCATAACTTTGTATAGATTAAAAAAAATCCGATAAAAATGATATCAGAAACTCTTCATAGAAATATGAATTATACAGGTAGGTTTTTTGTATTCAAATGCTGTTCTATAACTCTTATAGCTTGAGTTTACAAGATGATTGCTATGATGATTATTTTAATTTAGCTGTTCAGATAATTCTATTTGGATGGATGTTTGGGTTCTATGGCGCAAGGGCATCTAAGGCCACACTGCGCCTGAATCTATTAGGCATGCTGCAATGTCTTCCATAAATCATAGAATACTTTTTGGGAATCTAAGAGGAGTTCTTGCAAAAATTTCGATTTTTTTTTCTCCTTCCTACGCTTATTTAAAAAAAATAATTACGCTTATAAAAATACATTGCTTGCATGGGTTAATTTTGAAGGATATATTTAATAATTTTTCTACTTTTATATGGAGCTTCGAGATTGATAGTATAACTATTTTATGACTTTGGCAAGTAAAGTTGTTCAAGTTGAGTTGCTGTGTGTAGGGCTGATTTCATTCTGCACCCATAGAGTTAGGAAGGAAGAGTAGAGATATCAGTTCAAGTTCAAATGGTTTGAATTTGAAGCAGGGCTGTCAGGTTTTACGAGCTACTGCGCTTAGCATACCGGCATTGAGGTATCCCAAGATGCACCGCTTTAGCAGTTTTTTTTAGCTACTGCGCATAGCATAGTAGCCGAAACTATGGAAACTAGCACTGAGGTATCCCAAGATGCGCCGCTCTAGCCTGCTGCTTTTGTGCGTTACTGCGCACAAAAATGGACAGAAATCTCTTTCCTAATTCTATGGCTGCAAAAGAACGGCATAATCCCGAAGATTCGTTGAAGCTAGGGTACCTTCAATACACTGTGTGCTATACAGGGTAACGACAAGGAGCTTAGCAGGTGTGCCATGCTAGAATCGTTATCGCTCAGCCAAACTCGCCAAAAAAACGAAACTAGTTATTTTTTCCAGTTTTTTACGTGTAAACATTATGTTGTTGCTTAGTTTGGAAGAAATAAGAATGTTTTCAACTTTCAAGTTAGCAATGACTTTGATTTGCGGTTTGTTTACGTTACCCCGCCAACTATTGTTCCGCCAACGCATGATAAATACCGTCTGCTAGCTTCGACATTAAAAATGGCATTTTCTGGTAGTATAATGATAAAATATACTATTTTTAGAAATATAATAGTCCACATGATGTTTAATTTACAAAACAAAGATTAAAAAGTAAAGCTTTATACACTTTTTCCGAGTTTAAACAACTTTTGTATTCCATAGCAATGACACATGCCGGTATTAAAACATGGATTATAGCTTTACCGTTAAGAATTTTAATCCAAAAAAGAATAAGTATTGAAGAATATAAATTATTAAAAACAAAATCATTAACAAATAGTGGTTACGATCCTTTTATTATATCGTTTAGATGCGATTTAGACGAGCTTCGCCGAGTCACCGTGTAATGTCTACGGAGAAAAACAACCCTCATACGCAGATATTCCAGTAACCCTAGTTGAAGCCATACTTTACATCCCCCTCGCCACACCACACCACCACCACTTCAACACCCTCAAACATTTATGTTATGACTGCATCCTTAAATATGTGTTAGGAACATAATTTTCTTTGATATGAAAATGCACATGAGCAATTTTTTACAATTATTATATTGAACCAATCGATTTTTTTCCCTCTAATCAATTTATCTACGAATAAATGTGACAGAAAGAAATATTTAAATGCTAGCAAATAAATACCCGTTCTTCGCACGGACTAAAAATAATTCAAATCGATCGCTTAAATACTTATATTCATACATGCAGTCAATAGAACCATCAATGAAGAAATTATAAAGCCATCTGAGAACAGATCACCAATCACAAGAATAAGAGTCATAATGAAAGCTAGAAGGAACTACGACACGACACCTAAAAAAAGCCAATTATAAAAAATGTTTTGGACATCAGCAATTATTCAAAGTTAAATTTTTTTTAGCCCAAACCTAATTGCCCATTCTTAAGTTGCTGATATAATACAGCAGCTTATCCAGCAATTTCGTTATTTGCATATATAGGCTACTTAAAATGCTTTTGGCTCCGTGAACTCTGTTGTGAAGAATGTTGTTTACCATCATAAACGGTATTGAATCTTAAATTATGGTCTTAAAATTATATTCCTCTGTCTAAAAGTGACCTATGTTCTATCATATAAAATAGGACTTAGGTCAATTTTCCAAAGCTACCGAGTTGACAGAACTTAAACTGCTTATTAAGTTTATTCATCTTAAATAATCTGTGTTCTTCGGCTATTCTTTTTTACGATTTTGTTGGACATACGATTCGAATATTCTAATTTATTTTAATGATTGGGTGGATTACTTTTATGCATGAATAGTTCAATAACAGATAAATCATTCTGAGCTGTCGCATTTCTTAAATCCATCTCAATTTTTCAGGACCATTCGCATGATTTCTTTTTCCGATTGTTGAGATTAAAATATCTGAATTTCAGAATGAATTAAACATAATTGTCCTGCTACGGATGGCTATTTTTAAAGATTTTAATTTTATATAAGGGAATGAAAATAATTTGCGATTTGAAATTTGGGGTATGGCATCCAGAATATCATGGAAAATGTATTGATATTCTGAACAGAAAATACTCAATCAGCAAAAGTAATTCAAAATTTAACATTTCAGTTCTGATATCTCTCCGATATCTCGTAATCAGACTGGTAATGATCTTTCTAAATAGTACACCGGAAATTCAGGGCTGCCAGTGCCAGAAAGCTTTGAAAATAGTTGCTTTAGTAGCCTCAGATGTTAAAAAATAGTAGCCAAAATAGTATCCTCTTTTACCTAACTAAATAAACAACTTTTAATTGTTAGATAACACAAACGTATTTAAAAAAAAAAAAATTTGCATTGAATGTTATCCGAAATTAGATAAAATTTCCAAAAAAAGTGATACATTAGCTTAATATGCTTAGATGCAAAAATTTAAAAACTAAAACTTAAGACTTATATCAGTGCAGATCTTAGAATTGTAGCACCAACACTCGGTTAAAAGGATTGATAAAACTGCCAATATATATAGTTTTTCGGATGTATTGCAACAGAAAATTTCATGTTAAATTATTAAACCAATTTATATATAACTGTTAGGTTAGAGAACATAAATTAGGAGAAAATATCTCAAATCTATTTATTTGTATTGGAATTTAATTAGCAATTGCATAAAAATTTTCACAAAACAAAAACATACCATTTACATTTGGATAAGAAACAGCCATAAAAGTGCCGTGCCATTTTTATCCTTCAAAAATATATATGTATGGCATATATATTTATCTATTTTTAATTTTTGATTAGTTTTTAGCTAAAAAAAATCTAAGAAAAACCAACATTCATCTAAAAAAAGCCTGTCATTTCACAGAAGCAAGTAGGAAGAAGTTAAAATGCTAAATTATGCAAAAAAAATTAAGACCACAACTTAAGTTTACAAATTGGAACACCAACTTTCAAATGAAAGGATTGATACTGCCGGTAAAATATACTTGGAACTAAATTTAATTAAAAAATATGTTATAAAATAAAAACAAGTTTATTTTAAATAGTTATCAGTTATTCAAGAAACATAAGGATCAATACTAATCCATGTAAATATGTTTCACTGAAATATCTTGCTGCTTTAAAATACAAGGATGGCTGAATTAAAACTATTAAATGCAAGTATTCTTATTTAACAGGATCCAGAATCATCGAAATTCACAAGAAAAATACAACATTTTCGATACGATTCTTTTAGATACCGCCAAATTACTTAATAAAAAAATAAAAACTTCAAAATAAAGCAAATTAATAACAAACAGACAGATGTCAATCCTATCCCCAAATGCAGTTTTAAGAAAATCTGCAACAAAGCATACAAAATCAAAGTTTTAGTTTCCATAAACTTTACATAGGCTGCTAAAAAAAAAAAAAATCTTAAGTCAAGTGCTATTTCAAAAACACATGGTTTTGCTTTTGTTTTGTGCAAAACCAAAGCAAAACTTGATGAGAACTTTTGATTTGAGAAATAAAAAAAACAATAAGCATCATCTGCACCTCACGTTTTGCGCGTCGGTAGTATCCTAGTGGCGCCATCTATGGAAAAATTTTATAACTAAAAATAGTCGCCCAAGACAGAAAATAGTTGAAGGTTTTGCTTAAAATAGTCGTTTTAGGCCCTTTTTAGTCTTAAATAGTTGCCATAGTCGCCTAGATGCTAAAATAGTTGCTTTAGTAGCCTTTTAAGTAGCCACTGGCAGCCCTGGAAATTCCTAATGTGTTTTTTCCTTCAAATGTACTTCATTTTTCCAAAAATTATTGACTATTTGAAATGATATTTATAAATAATGAATATACAGTAGACGCCGCTTAATGTGATCACGGTTAATGTTATCAATCGTTTAATGTTATCAAAATCGCTTAGTCCCGTCCTCTTATATCAAAATACATTGAAAAATCCTCGTTTATTGTATTCAAATGTTCGTTTATTGTAATCAGTTTATAAAAGTTTTTTGTAAATTTCCTGAAAAAACCCGATGTGAATGCCGAGGATTTTGAAGCATGGATGGAGATCGACGAGAAGGTTGCGACTTCTGCTTCATTAACTGATGAGGACATTTGCGAAGCCGTATGTGTCAAAGATTAAGATTCTGATGCCCATGATGAATCCAAAAGTGCTATCGAGGACAAAATTCCGACACCTGCTCAGAGTAGGGAGGAACTTCGAATTTTACATCTAGGAGTGCAAAACAATGCCGACA
Source organism: Hylyphantes graminicola (assembly GCA_023701765.1). Classification (NCBI taxonomy): domain Eukaryota; kingdom Metazoa; phylum Arthropoda; class Arachnida; order Araneae; family Linyphiidae; genus Hylyphantes; species Hylyphantes graminicola. The sequence continues at coordinate 26,497,981 of CM043118.1, read as the reverse complement.
CGAAACACTTTCATAAACATTATGATTATGAGTGATTCGTAAATGAATTGCTTCGAAAAAATGCTAAACAATTGACAATTGTTGTTTTATTTTTCTGTTAATAATTAACTTTTTGCATTTTATATTGTTTTCTGCAGTTCATCATTAAATATGCAAGTAAACTCACTAATAAATCTTTTTCTTTAGTGTGCATTAATTTGTATTAAATACTATAGAGTTTTACAGCAGCAACTCCTAATTTAAAATTAATTTTTATTTTAATACGTAGGTAAAAAAAACATTTTTTTTTAGTTTAAGCCTTTTTTTTTTCGTAATCAATCGGTTATTGTTATCAAATCACGTTCGTCCCGATGTGATCACATTACACGGCGTTTACTGTAATAATAACAACAACAATAATAATAATAATAATAATAATAATAATAATAATAATAAGTGCATATTTAATAATAACACATAAGTGCACCTAAAATAAATATAAATTAAAAGCTGGGCCTAAAAATACAAATATGAATATATATATATTTTTTAAATTGCTATTTTAATATTATTTTTTTATGCTGCAAAATTATGAGTTACTTTTACCATAACAATACTCGGTTTCTGTCTTCGTTTAAAGAGTAATCCAATTATGGTACACATTTTTCAGTGGGGGTTTAGAAAGATTGAAGACAATCTTAAAAATTACGCGTTTTACATCTTTTGTTTTCTTTCATATTTAAATTCTCAAATTAAACAACCCTGTCGCACATTATTACCTTATTTGATACAATTATCTATACCAAAACCGACCTTAAGTTTGTAGCAGAGAAATGTACTACGCGGAGGAATTCGCGTAAACAACGCGACTGGCGCCGACGCTTCGCCTGCTCCGATTGGTTGATAATTTGTCCCCGATATTCGTGTGCCCTGTTACGTCAAAATCGAAGCAAAAAAGTAATTAAAATAACACTCGAACTGAAGCTAAACTAATAAAAATAATAAATTTATGTCTTGAAATAACAAATAAATTTGTTTATTGAATGTGAAATACATTTTTGTATTCGATTCTTGCACTCAAAAATGAGAACTATTTAGTATTTGCCCTTTTTCTTAGCGACTTTTCGGCAACCCTAATGTCTTGCGCCCCTCCCCATCCGCCCGCCAAAACAACTTCATTTCATTTTCGCGCCCATGACCTTGCGTTGCAGTTCGGCCCCGATGCAATAATAATTATCCCTGAGGCTGCCGGTTAGCTAAACGCCAAACAAAAGTGCGCCAAATTTACAAATTCCTATATAAAATTTTATCTAATATGAACCGATAATGTCATCATAATATTTCTCCTTATTACCCTGGTAAGTGGTAATTATGTGATCATAGAGTTTTTCTTAGTCTAAGTGTCATGGAGATCTCATTATTAAAGTTGGGGATTTTATTTGTTTTTTTTCCTCCAACATTTGATGAATTTTGTCTATTAACCCTCTAATGCACCCTGTTGCCATACGGCAACAAGTTACACATAATCCACTTTATTCTATTAAAGTAGAGCTCCCTCTCGACAAATCTGTGTTTTTTCATCTATTTCATTCCATTTTGAAGTGTTTTAGTTACTAATAACAATCATAGATGACAGTAGTAAAAGTGTATTCAAAATTAAAGAGTGAAGTTATTAACTGTTGGTGAAATTACGTCTTTGGTAATATTCAAAGTATAATAATATTAGTACTAAATACAATTAAATTGTTTTGAAAAAATAATTATTGTTCAAAGGGGTTATTTTAAAATATATTTAGTCGTTTTCTAGTCAATCTTTTCAAAATTGAAATTTTGTAATTGGTTTTTGCCATACACAAAAATTTTTAAAAATTGAAATTATTTAAATTTTAATGCAATTATTTTTTTTCAGTATTTTTCCTATAATGTATGAGTATTAAAAATGCAAACATATTTTTTCGGGATGAAAAAAATTCATGCATTACAGGGTTAATGTAGTGATCTTTTTATGCTGGAAGCAATTATAATGCTTTATACTAGAAAATATAATGCTTTATTCCTTTATTATATTTTTGTTGGCATCTATTTTCCTAAATTGAGCTACTTTACTGGGCAACTAAATTCTGTTCATGTATGGATGTTCAATTGTTTATCTCAAAATATCGAACAAAGTTAGCATATCTTTTTTTATGAGAATATTCGCGGATTTCAGATGAGAAGCCAGAATTGTTATGTATACACACTCACCTTCAAAATGTAGTTCTCCTTACATTTTTAAATTGCAATTTCAGCATTATAATTTGCAAAAATACCTCACTGAGTTCTAAATTTTTATATTACTTATTTTTGTTCTTATTGGACTGTTAAACACGGTAATGCACGCAATTAAAATAGAACGTAGATGAGTTGTTCACAAACTAATGATACAGGGTTACAAAAATTAAAGTTTTAACTTCAAAACACGTTATAACAAAGAGGAAGTTCTAAAGGAACTAAAATAGCCTACTTTCCTGTTACTTAAATACTTACTCAATTTCTTATCGGGAAACAACTAGGTTCGGTTCGTAACAGCAAGTGTCATTAACAACTATTTCTACATAAAAATTTATAAACATTAGAATAAATTTCCCTAAACACAGCATCCAGCTATAATTAAAACTTCTTACAGCCAAAATCAACTATTTTCATTAATTTTCCATCGCACAAATAAAGTTAATATTATTTATCGTCTGCTTGATGTGGATATGATATTTTGGAAGGTGATGTGATGTTTTGATAAACCAGATGCTTTATGATTCATTTGTTATTTTTATAGATAAGTCCTTTTCAATTAATGATGTTCACAGCGTCATCTGTAGTAAAAATTTGAATTATTTTACCTCATAAAATACAATTTTCACCTATTTCAATAATATCCCCTCACAATTCATCGTAGTGGTTGCCAAATGAGCGATACTTTGCCAATAACGTCAACCATGCTCTCAATCATCTTTCCCGCTAAAATCACTTTATTAACTCCCGCGAGCAACATTATCATTCAAGTCTCGACCCTACAACTCCCCACCGTACATACACAGCGCAATCACGATGGTCATCATCAAAATAATAACTTTTTTTGTTCGAAATAATAACAATAAAAGAAGAACGAGTGTTTAGAATAGGGCAGTTTCATTTTCTCTAAAGATGATGTTTTATTTGAGGTTTACACACAGGTAGCATACGTTGAATGATTGGTTTTGTGGTTTTTGATTTGTTAAACAATTTTGTGATCTATGAGGGTAGACAAGTTTAAATGATGAGGTAGATATAAAGAGGTTTCCCATTTTGAGATTCTTAGAAAACTGATAGGTATTTAAGTATTTAAGTAATTCCTGAGAAAAAAATTCTGGGCTGTTATAATTGGATTAATATCACACTAGGCTATTAACATTCTGATAAATTATCATGATGAATAGAATGATGTGAGCCCAACATAATGATGTAATTATTTAAATAATCGTCGATCATGTACAATTTTACAATTTCTATTCTTCATTCTAATATGGGAAATACTAAAAAAAAAAAAATCTAAATAGCAATCTTAGCACTCCTGGTTCCGCCCGGGGACCTTTCGCGTGTAAAGCGAACGTGATAACCACTACACTACGGAACCGACACATCGTACGAAATGCTTTCGAGTTTTTTGAAAACATATATGTGCCTTACGTAGTCGTATTTGTTCAAGAAACACCTGCAGATACTTGAATGACGATGTCATTTTTTTTCCTCCATAATTTTGCACCCAGCCTTTACAAAAAAATTTGATACATGTGAAAAAGTAGAATTTTTATTTTATTTTTTATACAAATAAACTACATACATATAATCAATTTTTCTATTACCCTCGTCGCATCCGCCTTGTTAAAATAAATTTGGATACAGGATTCTTGGAAAATAGAGCTGTCGTGGGAGGTTCCATTTTGAAAACATAAATCACACACATTTTGAAAACATAAATCTCACACATTTTGAAAACATAAATCTCACACAAAACCTGAATTTTTCCCAAAGTGCTCTGGATACCCCTGAAGCGTTCGTTTAATAAACCTTATACATTAATAAACGTAACCCTAAACTTCGTTTGAAGAAGCTCGCCAAAATTTCAAATGCACTTTTAAAAATATCACATTCATGACCCTTCATATTAACCTTCTCCTGATGGTTGCTACACTTGAAAACACCAAACATAAATCTTGAAGGAGACTATTATATCACTTAAAAGCAAAAATGTAACCGAATGCTCTCTTAAAACCGTATACAATGTTGCAGTTCATTTCATTTAACCCTACAATTACACGGCCCGTACACTCAATATATCACCACAATTCTTATTCTGGTGTTGCCAACGACGAAATTGAAAATTAATGCATAAGGACGCCGAGGCGTGGCTTGACAATAGACTTATCTGGTTTGACAAAAAAGTAAGTGAAGTATGTTTAAAAAAAATATAGATACTTTGTAAAAGTAGTTGTTGAAACACATTATTTTTAGGCCATCCGTGGCCGAGTGGTTAAAACATCCGCCTCAGGATTCAGCCTTCTCAGGAGTGCGGGGGTTCGAATCCCACCTACTGCGGGTCATCCTATAAATCGGATATCTGTACTGGGAACGAATAGAAAAATCCAACTCGTGACGGATGGGCCCGAGTACACTGGGGCAGACGTGCTCGTTAAATCTGTGGAGTCCTAAGTCCCGACGGCGTCAGCGTACGATGTCGCTCGAAGTTCCGTTGGGTGCCCGCTCAGGTGCCGACCTCGTCACTTGACCAGGGTTCTAAATTACGAGGCGTTATTGGCTGTGTTAAAGCTCCTAATGGAGGCTAGAAATAGGCAGCCGGAAACGATTACACTACACTACACATTATTTTCATAAATAAACTTTTAAAGTTCACTTGCGCAAGCATTCTTGAAACAGAAAGAATCTCATTTTCTTACAAAGAATAATTATAATTAATTTTCCTTTTCAATGATGTGTGACACATGAGAACTACTAGTCAGAACGCTGTAAAGTTTGGCATCAGTTGTGAGCCATTGATTTTTTGGAAATTAAAATGAGTCTATGGAATACTATTGAATAATTGGGAAGAGTTGCTACAGCACGAATAATAAACTGTCGAGAGATAAGGATATTACTTCTAGATCAGACAACAATTTCTAATATTGATCCAATTGAAACATTGATCCGAGACTTTATCAGAAAAACATTATTTCTAGTTCAGTTTTTGGAAGGGTTCGATCCAAGCTTCAGTAGATAGGAATCGAACTTTTTTCCATTTTATTTCCATTTTTGAAACTAGAATTGAAATATAGCAGCTAGCAAAAACAATTTCATAGTTAATAGATTAATTTTATGATGATTTTAAGTTTGCTAATACAACGCCCCGTAAATTTTTATTAAAGTATTTTTTAGCTAAAAAATTTACGTGATTCTCTTTGCTGTAACTTCAATAATATAGCCTTTCCACGAACAAATAGGACTAGAGGAGTTCATAATAATTTATTTTTCTTATTTTGGCTCCCATCCGTCGAAAGATTCTGTGGAAAAGTTGATATGACTCTTTGCTTGCTATATGTAGGTTGAGGGTTCGAATGAAACCTGAAGCAAAGCCTTTTCTCAATTTTAAAAATTACAAATATTTTACACAGAAATTACGTATTTAACGCATAAACTATCCGTAAAATTTAAGGTTCATTGGGTTCTCTCTGCAAAATTAAATCTCGGCATACTTAACATCCACAGAAAGCTCAGATTCATTGTAAGCTGAGAGACAAAATTAATTGTCAGAGCCGCCTAGATGGTGCCACAAAAAATGGCTCTCAATTCTGAGGAATATGGTTAGTCTGCAAATGCTTAACCGCCAATAATACAGCCCCTTTGGAGAATTAAAAAATATGTTTTTTTCGTTCTAGAATTTGGCGTTCTAGAATTATTCATCGGGGTGCCCGAGTGCACTGCGACATACGTGCTCGTTAAATCTGTGGAGTCGAAAGTCCCGACGATGCGATGTCGCTCGAAGTTCCGTTGGGTGCCCGCTCAGTTGTCGACTTCGTCACTTGACCAAGGTTCTAAATTACGAAGCGTAATTGGCTGTGTTATATTAAAGCTCCTAAAGGAGGCTAGAAATAGGCAGCTGGAATCGATTACATTACCCATTACCTGTACCATCTTGTCGTACCAACGCGGCCGCTAGGAGACTCATTTCACTACAATGAAGATAGCTCAGTCAAGAATGGCAAAAGCTGCCTTCTCCGAAATTGGGTTCGTGACCTTACAAAAACGTAATTTTCCTAGCATGGAATTAAAATGTAGATGGTAATGAGGTTTAAATGGAGATTGGGTTCAATTTAATTCCCTTCTCTGTTCGAAACCGGATTTTTTCTCGTCTGTTTTTTGTAATTTGCGCTGAATAAGATGTTGTAAAGAGGGTGTAGGGTATTACAAGTCAAATACCTAAGCTAAAATAAATAGAAAAGCCCTCGCTTGAACCTTGTTCAGGATTGCGAATCCATAGAAAGCTATATAGGTTCCCTATAATAAGAAAATAGTTAATTATTCATAAATTGTCCTCGTGCTATCTATTAAATACTAATTCTCAGAATTGCATTGATTGCAGAATTTCATCATTTGTGCAGAATTACTCCTGTGCGTTTGTTTTCCTACTTAGAATATCCCATAGTAGTAAAACTACTTTTAAAGGGCCGATAATTACCAACTTTTCTGAGGGATATAGCATAAACAGTTAAGCACGTCACCTTACTATATCATGTTTTCCAGCAAACACACATAATTTTTAAAGATTTATAAATTTTATAATTTTATTTGATTTTAAAGCATGAGGGAGCCCATTTTAACCATCTACCACAGGCATGAATGCCAAGGCTTTCCAGCAACACCCATGAGTTTTAAAAATTTGCAAGGAGTGTTGCCCCATCCACAATTTTTATAATTTAACTATAAATTTTAAAATTTTTAAAAATGTAAATTTTAAATTTCGAATTTCGAAATGTAATTTTTTAATTTCGAAAATGTAAATTTTAAACTCTTGCGGTGAAAACAAGTCTACACTTCATTCATTTGCTTTTCACTTAGAGGGTTAAAGAATCTTTGTAAAACTACAAGTTGCTAATTCCTGAACGTCCTTATAATAGGCGATACGAAAACAGCTTTTTCGTGTCGTTTTCATCAGCAATAAAACCAATGACCATCTGATCTTTAAAGTGGAATATTCTGTTGGTGTTTTTTAAAAGGACTTCCTCCTGATTTCCAGTGTTTATCTTGATTTTACGATAGCATCGTCAAAGAGAGTAATTTATATTAAGAAGAGGATAGTTGACACCTTTGCTTCATAAGTGGTTTTTAAAGTAAATATTAAGATTAAGAACTCGCGTTACTGATTACATCGGATTCGTTGCCTTTTGAACATTTTAGTTTCACTTATGAATTTCTTTATCAGCATTAAATATCGCTTAGCATCCGCATTTGTATTTATCATATTTTAGATTAATTCTAGTCAATTAGAGATATCGTATGACTTACTTGCAGTAGTGGATTCAGGGAAGAAGGCTAAGGAGTTTTAGTTAATTTTTTTTTTTTTTTTTGTAATTTTGTTATACATATTTTAGAAAACAATTTAGTTTACGGTTTGTTTTGTTAATCAAGCATAGATATAATAAATAACGATCGTTGATTGTGTTGGAACCAATACACATTTGTGCTTGTAAGCTATCAAGACATTTCTTATATTGGGGGCTGGGGAGCCCAATCGGTTAGGCACTAGTTAGGCATCGGTTAGCATGCGAAAGGTCCCAGGTTCGGGTCCTGGCATCGCCAAAAAAACTGCCGGCCTATAAACGGCCCGTGCAGCCAAAAATGTCCGACGAATAATACCCCGTGTAAGGGAGTGCACGTTAAATATATCCTTCAAAGTCCTAACGCTGCGTACGATGCCGCCCCTAACGGTTGCGTTGGGTGCCTAATCAGATGTTGACTCGTCACTTGACTGTGGTTCTAAAATACGACGCCCGTCGCCAATAGCTCTCGTGTAGCTCTAGTGCGACGATAATTCAAACCTAACCTAACATTTCTTGTATTGAAACAATACAATATTGTATTTCACTTATGCCATTTGAACACAAGTTTTTTCACTGCAGTACCTCACCCATCGAAAATTTCTACTTAGTTCCAGGTATCAAAGAACGCTTCAGTTCCGACGTAAAACATTTCGAACAAAACTTGCTGCACCCCCTAAAATGTTTTCGATACCTTTCCTAAATGATGGACACACGTCATCGAACTGACGATTTCCCAGAATTCGAATCCCCCCAATAGTCAGGTCGCCAAGGGGGGGAACCCTGCACTGAGATGTTAAGTTTTTTTTATTGATGATTCTTATAGATTCGAGGGTGTAGATTACGAATCTGGAAGGTACTTTTTTGGTACCCTTGAGCATTTTTAGTTATTCAAGATGGCGTCTCCGCCATCTTGAATTTTGTAATCTTAATATTTGACGATCTATTCGACAAAAATGAATAGTTTTTGTTTTTATAGATGCATTTAGTAATAAAGATTCACAATTATCAAGAAAATTTCAAAAATAAAAAATTCAAAATGGCGGAATCCGCCATATTGGATTTTTTCACTTTTAATACTTTTGTTTTATATTTAACCCAACAAAATATTTATATTTTAACTATATTTTTTATACCTAGCTACTACAGAACATTACTTTGAGGAAAATATAAAAAATCAAGATGGCGGCATCCGCCATATTGGATTTTTTTACCGTTTATGTAAAGCGATCCTTTGGTCCTAACTTAAAAATTCTTTTTATTTTAGTTATATCGTCATTTTAGTTTCTATTTCAGTTTTAATGTGTATATTATGAATCTAGAAGATATTTTTTCGCTAGATTTGAGTATTTTTTTATATTTAAGATGGCGTCTTCCGCCATATTGGATTTTTCTTCCTAATTAAGTATTTCAGATTTTTTTAGGCCAAAATTAATAATTTTTTTCTTTTATAGGTGCATTTTGCCGCAAATAATTATTTAAAAACTCAAAATATCCAAAATCTCGATGGCGGTTTCCGCCATCTTGGATTTTTCACCTTCTAATATTTCGTGATCCACTAGCTCGAAGTTAAAAATTCTTTCACTTTTACTTTTATATTTTATTATAAACTGCATTAAAATCATCATAAAGTTTTATTTAAACACCTAAAAAAAACAAATTCAAGATGGCGGCTTCCGCCATCTTGGATTTTTCACCTTCCAACATTACGTGATCCACTGGCTCGAATTTAAAAATTCTTTCAGTTTTACTTGTATATTTTATTATAAAATGCTTTAAAATCATCACAAAGTTTTATTTATATGCTTAAAACCAAATTCAAGATGGCGGATTCCGCCATCTTGGAGTTTTTTTTCCCATCTACTATTACGTGATCGATTGGTGCGAAATTAAAAATTCTTTCTACTTTAGTTCTATTTTTAGTAACAAATATTTTAAACTGCATAAATGGGGAACACAACTGCAAAATATCTGAATTTATGGCCATTCAAGATGGAATCTTTCTCATTATTAGTTTTTTAACGTTAGTATTAAGCGATCTATTGACTCGAAATTAAAAATTATTTCTAAGTTCTTATATTTTTACTACAGAATTATCGCCATGTCTTCTAACAGAGTACAAATATGTAAACTCAAGGCCCAAGTTGCTTAGAGTTGCCAAGACCCTTTGAGTTACTGGCTTTTAAAGTTATTTTTTGGACCATGGCCTATGATTTTATGTAGTTTCAATCCACTATTAATTCATTCCAAACTCCGGCATGTGTCGCATAACGTGATTCGAGTTTTAAAAAGTTCTTCAAGACATTTTCGGGCATTTTTTTTCATTTCTCTTAAATAAAGTAGTACATATCGTTCATAGATTTGATGACCAGATTCAAATAAATAGGGTAGAATTGGCGAACACCTTCTATATGAAGGGAATATGAACTGAATATTCTGCCCTTCCGGCTCCCACATACAACATCTTGAAGAAAACTACTTTCAATAAACAGTTCACCGATACTCTACTAGTGTTGCGATTCGCACCCTTTATTTTTGAAACTGACCGAAGATCTCCGCTGCAGTTTGGCTGAGATTCCTCATATAAATCCCTCATTACTTATTTTGCAAACATTCTTGAAGTCTTGAAGTTTTGGAAACTTCTTCCCTTTCTGCATCTGTGGGACTTCTACAAACACAGGCATAACCTTTGGATAGACCACTACCCAATATTAACCCCACACACACAACCTATAAAACTTATCAACATGATGATTTTGCAAAGCCACCCTACGAAACTGATGATCCCAAGTAAATTTCTAACTCTTGAGCAGCTAATTTAGTGAGTCCTTGGGCTTCTTCTAAAGATGTCATGGTTGTATCTGGATTCTGCATAAGAATTAGGTATAATGTCTAACAGTGGTTGATAGTTTACAGTAGTTTCTGGTTGAATCTGAAATTCATATTTTCGGCCAACTTAAGTACATATTTATTCAACTCTGGATAACGTTCTGAGAATGTCTTTGAAGAATTTGAAATCTTTATCTGTATAGCATTGTAAAGAGAAAATTTTCTCTTTACAATGAAATATTAAAGAACATTCAAGAGTCATAGGCGGTTTATTTTCAAGATTACATGAACGATCTTTAGGTTGTAAAGTAGGGCTTTAGACATTTTCTTTTTTTTAATCTTGAAATTGTATCACTCTTGTTACCACTTCTTCTGGTTGAATACAGTATTTCTTGCAAAGTCTTCTGAATGTTTATTAACTCTTGATATACCATATTCTTGTACCACTCCACGAGATCACAGCAAGTCTAAAGTCATTACTTCGATTTATAAATTCCTACTGTCATTACTTAAGAGCAATCTTGTTTGAAAAGAGGAAGCATTTTATACGAGTAAGGCTCTAAAAGAATTTAGTAGAAGTAATTTTGCCTGATGAATAACAAAATATTTAAAATACTTACTCTAATATGGTGGAAACATCTTTAATATTTTCCCTTCAACATTCATGGTTTTAAAGTATTTCAAACACAAAGTAAAAAATGAAAGAATTTTTAATTTCGCACCAATGGATTACGTAATATTAGAAGGTAAAAAATCCAAGATGGCGGAAGCCGCCATCTTGAATTTGTTTTTTTAGGTGTTTAAATAAAACTTTATGATGATTTTAATGCACTTTATAATAAAATCTGCAAGTAAAAGTGAAAGAATTTTTAACTTCGAGCTAGTGGATCACGAAATATTAGAAGGTGAGAAATCCAAGATGGTGGAAGCCGCCATCTTGATTTTGGATATTTTGAGTTTTTAAGTAATTACTTGCGACAAAATGCACCTATAAAAGAAAAAAATATTAATTTTGGCCTAAAAGAACCCGAAATATTTAATTAGGAAGAAAAATCCAATATGGCGGAAGACGCCATCTTAAATATAAAAAAATACTTAAATCTAGCGAAAAAATATCTTCTAGATTCATAATATACACATTAAAACTGAAATGGAAAATAAAATTAAGATATAACTAAAATAAAAAGAATTTTTTATTTAGGACCTAAAGATCGCTTTATATAAACGGTAAAAAAATCCAATATGGCGGATGCCGCCATCTTGATTTTTTATATTTTCCTCAAAGTTATGTTCTGTAGTAGCTAGGTACAAAAAATATAGTTAAAATATAAATATTTTGTTGGGTTAAATATAAAACAAAAATATTAAAAGTGAAAAAATCCAATATGGCGGATTCCGCCATTTTGAATTTTTTATTTTTGAAATTTTCTTGATAATTGTGAATCTTTATTGCTAAATGCATCTATAAAAACAAAAACTATTCATTTTTGTCGAATAGATCGTCAAATATTAAGATTACAAAATTCAAGATGGCGGAGACGCCATCTTGAATAACTAAAAATGCTCAAGGGTACCAAAAAAGTACCTTCCAGATTCGTAATCTACACCCTCGAATCTATAAGAATCATCAATAAAAAAAACTTAACCTCTCAGTGCAGGGTTCGACCAAAAATCGGGGTTTGGCGACCTGACTACAACCTTGAAAAGATCATTCTATAAACAATTTCCTCTCCATTTCACGCAAAGCCAAGTCTCATCCGTGAAAGATTTTGACGAATTCTCCCCCAGAGATGTAAACGGAGAAATAAATATCTGGAAGGCTTCATTCCGTACTATGACGTTTTAAGAGAAAACACGTGAATAAATAAATAAATAAAAGCACCATTGTTATTTTACATGGCAAGTGTGAAGAAAAAGAAAAAATAAAGATGGCGTAGCTTTTGCTTTGTTATTCGTTATAACGAGTTTGAATTGATGCTCTTTTTTTAGAGTGGTTGCTCTTTGTTAAGGTTATATTTACAAAATAACAACGAAACGTTAAAAAAAACATCATAATTAAAAAAAAATTCCCTAAAATCAATTTAATGGTATGGTATGGTACATATGGTATATATATGTACGTATGGTACATATATATTCCAGCTTGTGTGCTTGTTCAGAGAACCGCTTATAAGCTTTCGTCAAGTGGGACAGACACAGAAAGAATTTTTACGGTCACAAAGAAAGGAATAACACATAGACAAATAACAACATTTATTGACGGTCACAAGCTACGCCTGACCGGGATTCGAGCCCGACGCCAGCAGCTCCAAAGGCTAGCATCCTAACGATTGCGCAAAAATCAATGGAATATTGATTCATTCATCCATCTATCCCTCCACCAGCTTAAAGGAAATAGGTAAAGCAGGCTGCAGGTTTTACTGAATCGAGCTTTATGGAATAGCGTTACTCCAAAACATAGGAGTAAGCTTCAAGCTCAATCTTTTTTGGTGCAAGCTACTTCTACATTGTGGTGTAACACTACTCCATAAAACAGTTATCAAAAATAGGAGACTTTTACTAGTGTTATTACGGTGTAACTTTACACTAAATTTTCACCAGTATAAGGTTTTAGGTTTTACGTAGTTAAAAAATTTCATGACATAACTAACTAAATTTTTACCAGAGTAGATATATATACATATATAGTTTCAAAACTATCATAACGTCATATCCTCCTGCGACCTGGCGTCCCCATTTGGGGACATTTTTTAAAACTCCCCCACAAACAAGTAACACGTTAATTAGTTACGAAATTGACCTGGTCCTATAGAAGAAGATCCAAATATTAGTTTTAGCCTTTGATTACAGGTATCAGTTATTTATTTCTATGAGAAATTGAAGTTGAACAAGGGGTCACTACGATAATTGATTGTTCTTAAAATTAGTTTTAAAAAATTTTCAAACTTTTCAAAAAGTTCTGTTAGTAGTTAATTTTAAAGGCATTTTGCATTAAAAACAATGTTAAAATAATCTGTTATAACTACAAATAAGTGAAAGCCCTTTTTGTTGCATTTATAGCACAAAAAATGTGTATTTATAGAGTTTAAGGCTTGTCTCTAAGCACTATTAAACATATTTTTTGTAATTCATTTGAAAACATACTTTTTAGCATATATTTGTATGAAAAGTATGTTTAGATTAAGAATATACTTGTAGAATTTTGCTCCGGTCTTAAGAGGATATACTTATTGAACAAGTGCGTACCAACACAGCACTATTTCTTGAGCATCCTTATTTTTCGCGGATTTTTCTAGCAGGGATGAGGAGTGGTGACCCTCGTCAAGAAGGATGACATTTTCCGGGGAGTGGCCATTCCTCAAGAGATTCTGTTCTTTTTCAGTTTTTTTCTCTCTTCGTCCGTCCGTCTTTCAAATCTCCGCCACTCCCCTGTTTTCGCTTGCTGAATGTTTTGACATTACTATTCGGCACTGACGCCATTTTGTGCAACTGTGGATGACTATGGTAACTGTCCGAGTTACATGTATATATGTACATGCATCTTACTTGTGTTTCATGTATCTTACATCTCTCTTTTTTCCATAAAGTTTAGTATTTCAGGACGCCACGTAGAATAATGCAAAAAGATTGCGTTGGGTGCCACCTCAGGTTTCAGCCTCTTCACTTGACCGAGGTTCAAAATCACATGGTCCGTGATCGATAACACACATAAAGCTATAAATTCACATTGATAATAACAGTTGTAGTTGGACTGTAGTTCTATGGATACATAATGCAATCAACCTTTACAAGTGATGATTGTTTTTTTTTCTTCCAATTTTATTTTGTATCCTTTATAATAAATTCTACTCTTTATATGCGAAAAATATTAAATATTATCAAATAATCATATTATACTCAACCTCAACCTCCCGTACATTAAATATATTTGATTTGATTTTAATATTTTATTTTGAATTACACAATTTACTTATGAGATGGACGCGTCATAAACTTTGAACACATAGGTATTCCTCTTAAAAACTCACAGTCTGACGGCCAACGCCTTACCCATTGGGCAACTCCAATCGAGCCACCTCAACTTTTACGAAAGCTGAAAATCCTATAAAGCTGAAGCGCATATCAAATGCAATTGGATATCTTTTCAGTTAATCATTGATATAATTTTTTCAGATAGTATTTATTGTCTTTTTAATTGTGGGGGAAACGCATGACGACAGTAAATTATAACTTTGACTATAGTTTTAGAAACATTGAAAGACAAGGAATAAATGATTTCTTGGTACAGATAAAAATATTGCAGCGTTGCATATTTTAAGCAATTGTAACATATCCCTTGTCATTTTCTGTTCATTGGAAGATTATATATATATATATATATATATATATATATATATATATATATATATATATATATATATATATATATATATATATATATATATATATATGGGCATTTCCACGTGTGACTGACACTACATCAGAGCGTTTTAACCAATTTCGTTTGCATATTTCATAATTAGTTTTTATTTATGAAAAAAAATATTGTATGTCAGTATACCCCTGAGCATATAGTATTTTTAGCAATCATTAAATTTTTTTTTAATTTTATATTTTACTAAGAAATAATAAAAATGTCCTGATGTGACTGACACTACACGAAAGTTCGTAGATTTTTGGCTATCAGAAAATTTCTAATTTCTTCTGATTGCGCAGTAAATCAGCATTCTTCCACTGCTTATTTTAAGTATGAGGTTTCAGACTAAGTATATTAACTGCAAAAAAGCATTAAAATACCATGGGAAATAATTTATTAACGATTTTGTGCGTGACTGACACTACATTCATTTCGTGACTGACACTACATTGTGAATTGTATCACAGATATTTAATTTTAAGCAATAATAACACAACATTTGTAAATAATTTTGTAATAAGGAGTGTTAAAAATTGCATAAATGGTAAAATTATGGTTAGAAAAAGTTACACAATGTCCTCTAAAGAAGGTTTCTGTTAATTTCTTGAACTCTAATTTTTTCTTCAAAATACAGTAAATCAACATTCTACCAGTGCTTATTTTAATTATAAGGTTTAAAGCTAAATCATTTAATTGCAAAAAAGCATTGATGTGCAAGCATTTTACACTTGCACAGTAATATCATAGGAAATAATTTATTAACACTTTTGTGCGTGACTTACACTACATTCAACTTGTGGGACACTACATCATGTGAATTGTATCACAGAAATGGAAAATTTAGGCAATAATAACATAACATATGTAAATAGTTTTGAATATAGTAAGTTAAAAATTGCGTACATGGTAAAAATATAGTTAGACAAAGTTACGCAACGTCCCCTAAAGTTGGTTTCTGGTAGTTTCTTACTTCTTTCTTCAATAGCATTTTCTGAAAAACCTTCCTTCTCAGGCCACGCAAAAAGACCTCCCGACCATTGCAGATGTTTTAGTTTTATTGAATAAGCAACTTTGTTCTTATTCAACTTCTTATTCATTTCTTCTCAACTTAAACATTTGTCCACAAAATATTTAACGATAATTTAACTACAAAAGGAAGTAAAGCTCTTTTTCCTGCATCAAGTTCATTTTCAGAATTTTTTTGAGAGGTGTTTCTTTTTACAACATTTAAATTTGTTTAATTAACCGTGTAGTATTTTGGAGGATTTAATGAAACATTGGCAGTTGTTTTAAGTAGGCATTTATTTAATTTTAAAAAACGAAGCAATTTTTGTGTGTCTAGGAATCGGAAGGTTTAACTTCCTTTAATGGGCATATATAATTTGATCTACTGCTCAAAACAATTAGGGGAGCACATGTTTTAAACCCTTTCGCTCCCAATGATTCCATTGGGAATCATCAGCTTGTGATTTTTTTCTGACTAAGTTAAATTCGCAACTTATGTATCGTTGCGAACATTTTGAAGAATTTAATATTTTTTTTAATATTAATGAAAATATGAAAAATATGGCAAAATAAATTTCACTTTAAAACAGTTTTAGAAAATAACTTGACCCTAAATTTTTCATGCTTGCATTTTTTAGATGTTTAAAAATATATTTCAACTATTTTTAACAAAAAAAGTTTTGAAAAAATTATTGTTATAATTTATTAAAAAGTTATTATTCCATTTCCACCCTTTAAATTTAAGTATTAAAAACTTAAAATTTTTTCTCCTGTTTTTTACTATTTCATTTCGAATGCATAGTGAACCTATTTAACAAATTTCAGATTTATAGGATAAAAATTAAAAAGTTGGGAGTGAAGTTAAAGTTGGAATTAAAAAGTGCTCCCCTAATTGTTTTGAGCAGTGTATCTTGCCCTTTACACAGTTGTCAGAAATGTATAATAGTTATATATTGGGCAGATTTCTTATGCAAAGTGAAAAAATCTTTAGTAAAATGTGGGTCAAATTTCATAGAAAGTGTGACTTCTTTTATCCCCTCCTCACTGTATCACGAAGTCCATCAATTGGTTCTTTACCGTGCTTGAATTCAAAGATGACCATGACTTTTGGAAGAGAATTAACAGACAAGGTTGTCAAACGGTTGGAGGATTGCAATAGATGTGGAATACTTTTAATTTAAGTGTTGTCCGTAAAGTGGTTTTTGCTTTCACTTTCTTTAAATTTTTAAAATTTATCCCGTCTTAAAAACATCCCCTTTGCTCTTTTTTTTCTTTTAGCTGTTGATATAGCCATCTTAAACCAAAATTATCAAAATATAAGAAATCTACAAATATTTAGTTAGTCTAAAACATCTATATCAAAAAGAAGTTGTGACTGACACTACATCGTGACTGACACTACAAATTTTAAATGTGTTACAAATAGAGAAAATGCTTTTTATTTTAAAATTAAAAAGGTTGGAATTACACAGAGGTTACTATAGTAAGAAAATATCGTAAAAAATTTGAAGTAAAGCCTTATTTTAAAAAGTTATGGGAACTTTTATATCTTTTCGTGACTGACACTACATTCAAAAAGGAGATTTTTATCTTCCTAATTAAATATCTTTTAGTTATAAATGCCAATTAATAATGTGGTTTTAACATAGTTCTGATAGTGTATTTTAATAATTTTACCAAAAAATCTGATAAAATGTATTTCTTACCTGAAAATTCAAGGATTCAAAATGATGCAAAAACACGAAATCATGTTTTCAAAACAAAGCGGCCATTTTGATGCCGCTGTGTTGCCAAAGACGAAACAACAATAGTTGATAATACAAAAAAAAAATTCAAACCTTTCTAAAGCAAATATAAAAGATACAATTGTAGGAAAAAATATTTTTTATTTGCAGTCGTGGTCTCTTCTGACGTGGAATTACCCATATATATATATATATATATATATATATATAATATATATATATATATATATATATATATATTCATTAATTTTATTTTAAAATTGAAAAGTATTTATATATTTAAATGTTTTTATCAATAATCTTTAAAGTTACCCAGTAAACACTGAACTGCTGGGCCAGCAGTTGATTAACTGCTGGAAGTGATGGTTTAGTGCTGGTGCAGGTATATTTCTGCTGGAAAATGCACCTTTACGTTGCTGGCATGCGTGTGCTGATTATCTGTTGGCAAATTGTTGGTGTACCACTGCCGGTCTAATGTTGCTGGATTACTGCTGTCGTATTTCTGCCGAGCCAGCGGTGGTAAACATCAGTTGCAAGAAGTTGTAAGCATGCGCATGCGCAGAAAAGTAACAATGTTTTGGTTGGTAAAAGATTTCGAAATATCTTCTTAGATTACGGTTTTTAATTAAAACTTTCTTTTTTTAAAACTTTCATCTTCAGATTAGTGTATAGGAACAACATTAACAGGTAATTATAAATCTTTTATTACTAGTGTTTTATGTGTTTGTGTTATCATATCAAAATTAAACTTTGAACAATGCACATTAACCTCACCTTTTAAATAAAAAGTAAGTAGTAATCATTGTAGAAATTTAACCAGTATAGTTTTAAACTTAGAATTAGATTGGATTAATTTCATTTTGTGCAAGTTTGCTTTTCACTGTATTGATTGCATATTTCCTACACTGTTAATTGTTTTTCCTATTTGTTGTTTTCCTACGAAACCAGTAAATACACTGTTAGGGTTATCATAAAGTTGGAAGCCTGGCCATATTTGTTTCAGTGACTAGATTTTAAATTATGAAATCATTATAAAATTGCCAAAAAATCATGCTTTATTTAAGTTGTTTTTTTCTGTAAAAACTTTAACAAACAAAACAGATATGGGTAATTTTGATATTAGGGCTTCCCAGTAGTAGAAAAACAAACTTCCCAATGGTAGAAAAACAAAGTTGGTTCATGTATGGTATAATGGCCGGTCCGACTGTTGACGAGCTGAAAAATTCAACATAGGGCTCTATACTTATCGAGTTGAATGAAATATAAATTGGGATTTTTTTTTACATTTTCATTTCTTGACTTCGTTGTTCTGGTAAAATATATTTCACTTTGTATATATTATTACTTTAATCCATCTGATTACAAGACAAAGTGTTGATGACACTTTTTCTTGAGTCTTGAGCTTCCTGAGAGTTGCTGTTCTAAGCCAATCTTGTTTGAGACTCTGCTGTAAGATTTAATAGAAATTTTAACTTTTAAAAACACATATTTGGGATCTGACATGTTGGGATGTGGCAACCCTATGTATTTCTGGATCTGAACGGTTGCTGAAAGCATACACTGTTTTAGCATTTAAAAACAGGGCTTTTTTGGACATGGCGACGCTTGATGTTTTTGATATTTTGAGATATACCATTAGGGTTACCCTGTGTGTTTCTGTATTTGTCGGATACTGAATGCATAAACATTTCTAGGGCTTTTTTTACGTGGGGACAATTGATTTTTTGAGACATGCCGGTATGGTCTGACTACCCAGCGTATTTCTGGACTTTGTCGGTTGGGGGTAATTAATATTTTGAGATGTGCTAACCTGCTAACCCAGTGTATTTCTTTGCTTTATGTTTTTGATATGTATTGTTCTTGTAACCCTGAGTGTGTCTCTGTATTTGTCGGTTATTGAAAGAGTAAACTTTTTTAGTGTTTCGAAATGTTTTTTTAAAAAAGTGGTTACAATTGATATTTTGAGACATGCTGTTATATCAACACAGTTGATTTCTTTACTTTGTGGGTTACTGAACGCTACTAAATTTTCTAGCGTTTCAAAATAGGACATTTTAGGGTTTTCCGGTACTTGATGATTTCAATGTTTTAAGATGTGTCTGTATGGCAATCCTATATATTTCTAAACTTGGTCAGGTACTGAACACATGAGCTTTTCTAGCTTCTCAAAACCCAGCCAACCCAGTGTATTTCTCAACTTTGGCAGTTGCTGAAGGCACAAAAATTTCTAGTGTTTAAAAATAGGTCTTTTTTTGGGTATTCCACTATTTAACAATTTTAATATTTTAAGAAGTGTTTTTATGGCAACCCTATATATTTCTGAAATTTGTGTTATTTTGTGTAAGTAAAATAATGTTGTAATAAGCTATTTGTTTAAAAAAAAAAGATTTTATGCTTATAAATAGGTACATTGCTTTGTATTAACCTTATATTATGGTGCAGGGTTTCCAGCATTGGCGATAAAAATATTAGCCAATGTCAATTAGCCAAAAATATATATACAGATGTTATAAAAATTTATATATTCTGTTGGATGTTATACTGACTCATAGTGTTGTGATCGAGTCAATACCCATATTTCGGGTTATAGTATTTATATGATGAAGTAATTTAGTGAGTGTGTTAAATTGCTCATCTGTATTTTATAATATTAACAATGTACCTTAAGACCCCTTTCCACCTGTGTATTATTGATCTTTTGTCCATTTTCAAAAATTATATGTAGCAAACTCCCGGGCTGAAGTTATTCTTAGGACATTAGTCAAAAACTATCCCTATGGTAGAATACAATTCTTGCATGAAAAGTACCCACAAGATTTTGCTTGACTCACTTTTTAGTTATCATTTATTGATTTTTTTTTTTTTTGCAATTAAATTTTTTTGCTTATTTGCATACCTGAGTTTTAAGCAAATATTCAATTACCATGGTTGTTGTCCCTCATAGAAATACTAAATAATTAATAAGTAAATTGAATAAAATAAACATGCTTTACTTTTTCTTTTGTTGATATTTATTTTTCTTTCAGTTGCTGTTCCTCAAACTCAAAAAGATTCCGTGCGGATAAATGTAGAAGTGATAAGAAAATTGTATTTGAAAAATGCCAAAAAAATAAATGTGTATTTTAAAATATAGAATCGAATCTTGTGTTAATTTCATTGTACTTTCTTTGAAATAAAAATTGTTAGTGAAAATTGTCAAAAATAAATATGTATATTAAAATATAGAATTCAATCTTGTGTTAATTTTATTGAACCTTTGAAATAAAATTGCCTATTGAAAATAATTACATTATGTAATTGAGATATTAAATAAATAAGAAGGAATGATAAGGATAGTATAAATTAGAAAATAAAATTTGAAATTAAAAGTTTACTGCATTATTGCTGCTGTTATATTGCAGTTTTCCAGTAAGGCCGTTGGAAATAACCGCTAAATCACTGCATTATTGCTGCTGTTATATTGCAGTTTTCTGGTAAGGCTGTTGAACAAAACTGCTAAATCAGTGCATTATTGCTGCTGTTATATTGCAGTTTTCTGGTAAGGCGGTAGGAAATAACTGCTGAATTACCACCATATTGCTGTCGTCAATACAGCAGCATACTGCTGGGCGGCTTACTAGAAAAGTGCTGGCAAATCAGCACTTGCTGTTGGCCCGCTGCTAAATTGCCGCTGGAAAACAGCAGTAACTGTTGGGCGGCTTACTAGAAAAGTGCCGGAGAAAACGCAGCTGTCTGCGAACAAGTGATGGATCGCTGCTGGCCAGCACTGCTGGACCAGCATTATTCCCGCGGACACTTTATTGACTTTTAAGTACACTTTCTCCCGGCACTGAATCAGCAGTTCGGCTGCTGGAAGCCAGCAGTTTCCTGTTGCTGTCCCAGCAGATTTTTCTTTATTGGGTATGTTTGAATTTTAATGAACAGTTGTGAAACGATTATTATTTCTAAGTTAATTAATTATGTAATTACTATTAATAAATTATTAAGAACTTAATTTTTAAGTTATTTCTAAGTTAACGAACATTATTATTTCTAAGTTAATTTGATGAAATTTCCTTAATTTTTTTTTCCTTTTTGAAAATTTTCAGTTTGTTTACACTTTTTTAAAGCGATCAATTTTACATTTTTCTTGTCTTAAAATGGTTTTAAAAAAATATTGGCACTTTAATACTAGATCAATTAATGTAATTTGAAAGTACCTATATTGATTAATAATCATTCATTCCTTCCTACATACAACTTTTAAAAGTTTGTGTTGCTTTATGAAAGCATTATTATTTATATCTTGAACTAATTTTCAGTGAACATCATTCATTTTTCAAAACTAAAGCATTTACAAACCGTTAATTTTATACAACAAATAGAAAATCTTAAAACTTACGACTTAATTGAAATGTCATTCATGTAAAACATTTTTGATTAACATTCACGTCTCGGATATCTACCCAACTAATGACTTTTTAATATCGCATTGATTTTTATCACAGCCGTTTTGAAGACAGTTATCTACTAATTAGGATTGCTATCAATATTTCATGTATACTAGGAAGACCGCTCATGGCAATGATTGTCTAGTGATTAATCGAATAGAAATTATTAATAACTAAACTAAATATCGTACTTTAATAAATGATTCCTGGAACGCACTGCTTTTTTATGTCTTTTTAAAAGGTTAGTATTAACGGTATGTAATTATGAATAATTTATGTAATTTTGTAATTAGCATCTCGTAATATGTTTGGGTATTGGATAAAGAGTTTATGAGTGTATTATTAAGTTGTCTTAAAATTTCTTTAATTGGATAAAAAGTCATTATTTATACTTTCAAATTTTTTCAGTCATCCTTTTCTTTCTTTATTCATAATGTGCGGGTGACATCTTTATTAGGTACTGTCATTCTTTAATAGTTTTGTTTAAAAAATTTCTGTTTAAAGTAATCTATGTCAAATTACAAACGCAGTTGTTCGTTATTTGAAAAATATTTTATTAATACATCAAACGAATTATATGGAATCCATTATTTATTATTGTACTTGTTCAGCAATATAGAAAATATCTGTTATGTACGAATATTTTCTGTATTGTTTTGTTATGGGAAAAATCTGGCAACGCATTTTTCCGTAGCTATACTGATAGTTATTGGCAACTTTACAGCTAGAAATATTCTGTAATATAACTGGATTCGTTTTACAGTGCAGTTATTGGGAAAAAATATGATAAGCATAGTACACCATCACTTTGCTATTTTCTGTAATACCAGGATTCTTTTGACACATCAGGTTATGTGTAAAAAAAAATCTTTAATAATACTAAAAGAAAATATGATAAATCATATCACAACATCTCTATGCTGAAAGACATTTTCTGTAATATACCAGGATTCTTTTGACAAAGCAGTTATGTGTAAAAAAAATCTTTTTATAATACTAAAAGAAAATATGATAAAGCATAGCACACCATCTCTTTCCAAAAAGACATTTTCTGCAAGATTATTTTGACACAGCAGTTATGTGTAGAAAATTTTTAATAATACTAAACGAAAATATGATAAAGCATAGCACGCCATCTCTATGCTGGAAGACATTTTCTGTATAATATAACAGGATTCTTTTTACACTGCAGTTATAATATGCGTAAAAAAATCTTTAATAACCAAAATATATGATAAGCATAGCACACCATCTCATTTTAAACCCACCAGGTGATACGCAATTAACTTCGACTTCAAGTAACTTCGCTGTCAAAGTAATAAGACCTCTGCCAATCCAGTTTCAGAAAAAGCACAGCGGAAACATGCTGTCAATAAAATTAAATCACAAGCTCTGATAGAAAAGAAGAAAAAAACATGATCACCTGTCTTCTCCTATACCCTTCCGAAACAAAAAAAAAAATCGAATAAATTAATTCGCCACAGAATCAATTATGAACCTGGGGGGAAAATCGAGATAGCTTGATTTATGTTTGTAGCTTTAGAGGAAAAAGGATCCATGTATCAAAGGATCAGGTCTCCAAACGTTTCCTCCTAAAGGAAGCTGCAAAAATTATTGTACTGGAGTGAAACATTATAAAAGTTGCACAACATTCACAATTCAATTGGTTTGCGAAACAGAAAACCGTTCAAAACACAATATACGACACAATGTTTGATATTTAAAAAAAAAATCTTTATGGAGCATTGGTAAAGCTAAATTAAAGGCTTTTCGGCTGTAGATTGTATAATGATGTAGGAAATGTATAAATAACTTATCTTTTGATTGTATAGAGATGCAGAAACGATCAATATATCAATATTTGAATAATTTATCAAGTTAAAAATTTGTCATTCTTAATCGGGCCATGGTCCAGAGATGTTAGTTGGGGAATTGAACGATTGCGTCACGAAGACTGCTTTATTAAGTTATAAATATCATTTTGAAGAATTTTGAGAGCAAATATCATAGCAGGCGTCCACATGTCACAGTTTGGAAAATATTCTCTTACTAACACTTCTAAACAAAAAAAACACATTTGAAGAGTACACGGGAAGAACCGATTGATTTCGTACAAGGCTTTCCTTAATAGCCTTTTTGGGGATGATAGCGAGAAATCGCCTAAACTGGTGTAAAGAAGCCAGTTACTCCGCTTTGTTTATCTTTCGCGGCAACCCTGATTCACGCCAGAGTTGAGTGGAATGAGTCACACGTTTATACCGCAAATAAAGAACCGTAAGAAAAACCGGTTTCAGGTCGCCAATGTCCGCCAAGCAGAGACAATTACGGAAAAACTCTAAAGAAATCAATCGGTTCTTCCCGTGTACTCTTCATTTAAAAAACTTCAAAAAAAATCCTCTATCAATTTCTTCGAGCACAGGCCCCTTTTCTACGAAAACATACACATTCGACCATTGTTTCCACAATGTTAAAAATAAAAATCACGATCTTCATACAAAAAAGAAATTGATGCATTCTGACCTGCCTTCCTATCAAAACGGGGCCGGCGGGCCCCTTTACTTGGGGCCCGGGGCCAAGACCTGAGCTGGGGCCCACGTCTCAAGCAGCTGCGTTTCTGCTGATCCGCTTTTACCCAGTGGGAGCTCTTTAAAGAGATGTCATTATTATTATAGGGTTATTATCTTCGGTGCTGGGATGCAAGATTTTGGCTAATTGAGCCGAGGTTTTTACCTATTCAAGGGGATTAGTAAAGTGTTATTTTTGACGAAGAGTGTTTTTGCTTCTTTTATTGTGAATTGTTATTTTATAAAGGAGAGAAAGCCGGGGTTTTGGAAAGGTAGAGAGAAAAATACTGTAAAGTTGTGTTGTTCTAGGTAGCGTCTACAATAGTTCATAAGTAATAGTTCTGTGTTCTGCGATATTTCATTTGATATTCGAAATGATCAGCTAAACTAGTTTGTGGTTTGTTTTTGGCTTTGGTTAAATTTCTTTTAATTTGGGTTGATTGATTAATTAAGTATTTCAAAGAAACTAGAAATTTGCAGAGTGCTTGTCATTTCTGTTGCACGACCAATGACGTCATTTTATCGTGAATTTTAACATGAGTTTGATTCATTTTGTGATAATGTGGTATTTTCGAGATTACAAATGCGATTTCATTGAACAACATAAGTTTGAATTTATAAGTTGATTCCTTTGAAGGAACTGACCATTCAATCGTGTATAATCTCAATCAAATGTGGCGATGCGATTACAAATTAACTAATTCCACACACCATACTCACTATAATAACACGTTATAGAAGTATTTTTTTTTTCTGTTGGACTGTTGGGGGGCTCTCCAAATTGTCAGGGAATCTCATTGCTCAAGAAATAACGTCATAAAATACGAACTTTTGAAGAACATACTGCTTTTATTTTTATTCAATAACAGAGAAAAATATTACATTGTTTTATCTTGTGCATGCATCATACCTTCTCCTGATATTGTAGAATGGTAGCTCTATAGGACGCTGTAATGGCCTTTAATTAGTTCAGACCCCAGTCCAAATAGCCGTGGGATAGTTTTGCAAAAGAAAATATGTAGCGATTTTAGGATTACCAAACATTTCTTTTTATTGATCGTGTTTCTTGACGGCTTTTTAGATGTTCTTGCACGTATTACCGGTGATGTAATGAAGAAATTAAGTGATTAGTCCTTTTACGGTAGCGCTTACTTAAAAGATTTTCTTATTTTATTGCACTTCGCCTAAGTGGTTTCTGTTTAATGTACATGATTCAATAATAATATTCTTAAATAGGCAGCACTTTTAAAAATAAGTTGGGAATGTTTATCTTTTACCTATATTTATTTGGTGGAAATGGAATTTTTTTAACGCACCGAATGAGATTGTCATTTAATCTACTTTATTAAGACGTTTGTTTACGTTTCAATGTGGTTACCATCAAGACACATAACAAATAGGATATAACGTATTTTTTGCGTTAAATTATATTATTCTATAAAGCCATTATCGTGATATTTTTTTTAAAATCTATTTCGGGTTCTTGTAATTCTTGGAACTATTTGTATGAAGATGTAATAATAATGTTTTTAAATAAGTTGCACTTTTACAGGAAATAAGTGGGAGATATTTATATTTATCATATCGTTATTTATTTGGCTAAATTGGAATATTTAGAGCGAAATGAATTTTACATTGTCATTTAATCGACTCTATTATGATGTTTGTTTACGTTTCAGTGTGGCTATATATATCTGGCAAGACTTAGGGTATAACATATTTTTACGTCAAATGATGTTACAATACAGTCCGATAAAGTCGTCTCGTCTTTATAAGTACTTTTAAAAAAAATCTATTTTGGTGTCTTGTAATTCTTGGAACCATTTCTAAGAAGCTAAGCCCCCAAAACAATGTTCGCTTGGGGGTACCAAAATTCACGCAACCATCTTAACTCATTCTGAATGCGCGGCCCAAGTCAATAACATAATGTTTCTATAGAGAGAACATAATTTATTCTAAGAAATTCTTTCGCCGCTTCCACAAAGATATTTTTTTTATCCTCGGCACTTTCTTTTGTGATAGGCGCGTTTACCCAAAAAAAAACTCACCACAAGATATTTTTCACGCGTCTGATGAAAAAAAGTTGACAGAAAAAATCGTGGACAATCCTCTAAAGAATCACCGTGTTCCTATTATGTACTCCCCTATGCATCCAGTGGTGCATAGAGGTGTATTAAACAGTTCGCGGTTGAACAAGGATGAATGCATATAAGAAGAAAAATAGCACAGATGAAAAATAATAAACTACCTTATATTTTTACAGGTTTTTATTCAATCACTTCAAATATTGTTCGCGTTAAAAAAAATTATGTCGATTTTAGAAAATAAACTATTATTGCGTAATTAATAGTTTGTTGTTATTGCGCAAATAATAAATTATTAATCTTTAGTCATTTGATAGCCACAACTTCGCACGTGATACATGAAGTAAAACAGAAATAACTTTGATTCAAGAGGGATTGTTAGTCTCATAGAGCTATTTTTTTTTTTCGCAATTATAGATTTCCGCAAAAGTATGGCTTTCGCTTTGCAGAAATTTTCCCAAAGGAATGGAAATCAACATAACATCTGAATGAATCAAATTAGAAACGAAAATATTATCTGGATATTTAATTATATATTTTTTAAGTTTAAAATTCCAAAAATATACAGTAGATAGCGACACTATTTAAAACATTTAACAATAAAAAAATTATTAATAAATAACTGAATGTTGTTTTCGTTTTTAATTTTGTTTTAAATTAATGTAAAAATGAATCCCATACCTGCTGAAAATGGAATAGCATGGCAAAACAATTGTTTTGCAAAAATTGTGATTTAAAAACTATGCATTAGTTCTATGGGACTGACAGTCCCTCTCAACTTTAATTTTCTTCATGTTTCATCAACTGAGCCTTTTGTTTTTGTGGTTCAATTAGGTTGGTGAAACCCCATTTTCTAATCTTTTTAAGTACAGAATGTCATACCTATTTTATATAGTTCTATAGAAATAACAATTTAACATGTCGTTTTTCTTCGACGTTAATAATTGTGTAAAATGACTGTCAATTTAAAAACACATATACATCTTAATTATAAAAACAAGTATGTAGTTTAATGGCAATCCGACAATCAAATCAGTACGGTTCTAAAATGGAGTTAACTCTTCGTTAATTTTGGAACATGAACATTGAAAAGTTGTTCTCGTTAAAATAACAAAAAAAAAAAGATATAAAGAACACGCGTTGGATTAAAAAGTGTGTTCCGTTCGGGGGATTCAGGGGGTATAGAAAAAAATAACCAAAACAGGTTTTCGTAGAATGGGATGGAGCAGAAAATGTTTCAATCTTCTTCAAGAGTTCCATAAGAAAAAAAATAATAAAAAAATATTTTGGGGGAAAAAACAAGAAAAGTAGGCGGAGAAAAAGATGTAAAAAAATAGCACTCGAAAACGCCGGCAAGGAAGGGGGAGGGGACAAAATGGAACAAAAATGGAATAAAAAAATCGTTTGCGATGTTTTAATTGACCTCGGCGGGGCAGGCCTGTTCTCGGAACTGGGGCGGTGAATGGGGGGGGGGGGGGATAATAATTGAGGCGAAGGTATGCAACGCTATTGGTGGAGGTTGGCGACCATTGAGAGGACTCTTGGGAATTTCGTGATGTCTCTATCTCGCCATGTTGTTGTGGCTACCGGGTGTAGGGTTGCAGTGAAGTGTTTATTTCGCGTTTTTGGCTACATTAATTTCTTTTTGTCTGTTGATTCGCCAAATGCTGGGACTTTTCAAGTAAAATAATAGTTGTTGGCCAGGCGACAAATTCTTTTTAAATAGCTCTTTAGCCATTTTACATTGAGCTAAAGATATGCACAGCGTAGTTAGCAAGAGACTACTCATGTGAAGAGTATACGGGAAGAACCGCTTGATTTATTAGAAGTCTTCCGGTAATTGTATCCGCTTGGCGGACATTTGCGACAGGAAACCGGTTTTTCTTTCGGTTCTTCATTCGCAGTACTCGTGTCCACTGATTTTTGCGTGAATCAGGGTTGCCGCGAACGATAAACAAAGCGAGTTACTGGTTTCTTTGCACCAGTTTAGGCGATTTCTCGCTATCATCCCCAAAGAGGCTATTGGAGGAAAGCCTTCTTCGAAATCAAGTGGTTTTCCCCTTGTACTCTTCATGTGTTTATTGCACATTTAGCATTTATAATCAACATTCTTTTATAATTCTATTTCAATACACTATCATTAATTCTACATTCTTTAACCGTTTTTAAAACTGACATGAAAATAAATTAAATCATTCTGAAGGTTACTTCTTATTTATTTTTCTAATTATACTGTAGACGATAAACAAATCTGAAAATAAAACTTGAACCCTGATAATAGGAAAGCAATATAGCAGCACTCATATCAATTAAATGTTATAATATCACGAATTTCTTGAAACGAATCAAGGACAATTGAAGAACTTAGTGGAAGAACGTGATAAGTGACATTTTTGAAAAAAAAAAATTGAGATTTTAGTGTCCAATAAACATGTTATTCCTTCTTTTAAAGATATCTTGTTATTTTTTACCTTTTGTGAGTGTCGTTTTTAACGTATCGAAAGTGCAAACGAAAAACTTGAAAATTTCATTTTTTCGTTTTCACCTTTTTATCACTTATCACGTTCCTCCAATAAGCTCTTGAATTGTCTGGACAGACCAAAGCACACATTACAGATGCACCAGACATCATGAGAATTAATTTGCGTTACTCAAAAAACTTAATGGAAAATTATGCACATTATTTTTAAATTCCAGTGTAAAAACGATTATCGAATAATATGATTGGGTAAGAGCAAAAAGAAACCAAGTCCACTTCTGATTAAACCCATTTTTGTTCAGAAATACTTAATAGTCAAATCAGGTTATATAGAACAAAAGAATTATTGCTTTACAAAACAAAATGGTCCAAGTCAGGAATAGACTTGGATCTTTGTTACTCTCACACACCTAAGTACAAAATTGCAAGACAAACAAGACGCGTATACAATCTAATAGTAGAAGCGATTATTTATGCATGTCATTATTAGCACCTATTGATTTGACAGCGTAATAATTGATAAATTCATTGAAATTGAATTTCATACTAATCTATAAGTGTCAAATGTCCACAAATACTAGAAAAAATGTCAAGCATTGGCATTGCAAATCTATATCATATACCATGTATGAGATTTATCCAAATGGATATCGTATGTCTAAAATCACTCTAAAAATGCATTTAAAGTTGGTTTTATAACGGCAAAATTTGTTTATATACAAATAACCAAGAATGTTCAGTTTCCTACAGCAAAGGCATTAATTTTGAAATCCCAACTTCTGTGAAAGTGTTGCTTTGTTTATATGTAAAAGCCGCTTTTTTTATAGGTATGGGAATCGGCATAATAGGAAAATGAAAAAATTTGAACCGAAAATAGCATCGGTTTACATAATTATTAATTAATAAAGTTTTTTTTTAAATGTCTCGATTCTCGAATGCATTTTTAAGGCAATTTTACAATTTTTAATCTCCTAAGCTTTTCATTATCCCTTTTTCAAACCTATTATACTCAAAATCGATAGAGTGCCCCCAGTACAGTATTTCACTAAAACGTACAATCACCTTTTGATACCGCAATATCACAATGATATCGGGAGGATGTCGAACGATATTGTTTGCTCGATACTACGGCTCAGTCACAACTCACAACTATACGGCAAACCAACTCTGCATTCAGGTAAATGACGAGCATAGTGGAAGAACGTGCTAAGTAACAAAAAGGTGAAAACGAGCTTGAAAGTTTTTCATTTGGACGATAAAAACAGACACCTACAAAATTTAAAAAAATATGATTAACGAAAAGTTTATGAAAAAAGGGGAACTTGTTATCTTTAAAGGATGGAATAACATGTTTATTAACAAAAAAAATCTCAATAATTTCAAAAATGTCACTTAGCACTTTCTTCCACTAAGCTCTGGGTTTAACGTGTAATTTTACACCTTTGAATAGTTTACTCTTTGTCCCGCTGAAGTGTCACGCAATTTAGCTATTAAACTGCTCGAGGTATTCTTATTTGATTTTTATTATACTAATCTCAATGTTGAACGAGTGTGTTCTGCATAGTTCATAGTTCTTATACTTCTTACGAGATTCGTAGAAATAATTCAATGAGTGCTGCGTTTGTCTCATCGAAGTTTTGTGCTACAATCCCTTTAATTAGGGCCTGTTTCCTCGTTCGAATGCATGGAGTTGCGATATGAAAAAAATTCTAAGAACAGACTTGAAAAAACATGTATTCTGCATGCCAAGGCCCAGCAGTCGATCGCATACCAACCGCTTGTCATATAAAGTGTATATTAACTTAACCCTTTCAGTCTCAGTGATGCCATTTGGCATCATCATGTTTCCGATCATAATTTAAAAAAAATAATAGGGCTGACATCTATTGCGATTCATAAAAAAAATCTAATAGAAAAAAAGTTTGAATAATCGAATAATAGACTTTTGATATCATAAATAGCTATAGACGATCAGAATTTTTTTCTAAAATGATTGGTTAATATTGCTTCGTTTATAATGCGGACAGTTGAAACCACCCCGTTACAGACAGACCACTATCTAAACTCAGTATCAATAGTATAGTATACATATCATTGCAAAAAAAATTGTACTTTTTCACCATATAGTAATGGTTCCTAGTAGTGCAACAGCTATGTGGTGAAATGTTAAACCATAATATTTCGGTATTAGGTTGAACCATTTTCAGGTTTTGGAAACAAAAATCTCCGAAATGGGTCAACCGAATACCGAAAATATGGTGAAGCATTTCTCCACAAAGCAGTAGCAGTTGCAGCTACTAGGACCCATATTTTTGGTGAAACCAACCGCAAAACTTTTAACAGTGATCCAGATGAGGTGTATCAAAAACCTTTAGAAAACTAATTTTCTATTTATTTCTGTACTTTCATCAAAGCAAGAGGGGTTTATCTTCTCAATGTTTATCAATCATTTTTTTTAATGAAAAGTTTTATTAAGCGCCAGTTTAAACTCAATTATTCACGTGACAATAGAAGTTCATTTGAAATTATTTTTTTTATAATACACATGGGATCACAAAACTTATTTGTCTACTTTTAACCTATTCGCGATAACTTTGTAAACACTATTAACACCTTAATTAACGTTAACTTAAGGTATTTAAAATTCATTTTTTATGTAACTTAATTTTCCTGCATAAATTGTTAAGGACTGTGATCTTCATATTTGTCTTTGTTTAGATAAACTTAAGCAAAAAGCTAATTTTCGCGTGGCGATTTTTTTTTCCATTTGTCGCTAATGTGTTAATAAATACTATCTGATGCTACTACACAAAGATCTTAGATTATTTCATGCAAATTCCAGGGAAGCCTTTGTTTATCTCAAGAATCTTTAAAAAAAAAAAAGACAAATCATGTACAACAACATAACAGGTACAGAAGTCCAAGCATCCTATACAGTAGTCTTGTTGTTCTTGTAATGAAGGGGTATCTCTGCAAATATGCCATTAACGAGTCTCTATCCCTTCCGAACACAATTCAGATGCCTAATGTGATAACTAAACAACCAAGTGTATGTTTTTTCCCCATCCTACTTAGTGTTTTGTGCCGAGTAAATGCTGATGCTTCAGTTGCATTTTCCAGATCAGATATCCAGCTAAGTCGATTTTCTATTGTGGGATGGGAAAAGACATTAATAAATTGCTTTTTAATTTGCTGATGTACAAATTGTTTCGTTTAAGAGTCACCTTCAACTCACCTATCCTCTTCACTCCTGAAAAAATCATACGCATATATTCTTCTTTCTCAAACAACTAATAATGTGTTAAAGAAACAAACAAACTCTATAAGTTTCTTGTTGGTAATAGTGCATTAGAATATTAGCTAAATCGCCTATAAATTTACCGCTGAAAAAAACACTTTCAGTCCCAGAGATGCCATTATGCATCGTCATGTTTCTAATCATAATTTAAAAAAATATTAGGGCTGACATCTATTGCGATTACTGAAAAATATTTTCTAATAGAAAAAAGTTCGAAGAATCGAATGATGTGCTTTTTGATATCATAAATGGTTATAAAATTGTCATTGGCACTGAAAGGGTTAATATGAACTTTGCATTAATGTGTACACAGAAAAATCCCATGTAGTCGTAGTTTTGGCAGTTAGAGGTTGGGTTTGAATTATCGTCGCACTAGAGCTACACGAGGGCTATTGGCGATGGGCGTCATATTTTAGAACCACAGTCAAGTGACGAGCCGATGCCTGGATAGGCTCACAACGCAACCGTTAAGGACGACATCGTACGCAGCGTTAGGACTTTGAAGGATATTTAACGTGCACTCCCTTACACGGGGTATTATTCGTGGGGCATTTTTGGCTGGATGGGCCGTTTACACACTCTTAAAACGAATGAGCGAAAATTAACTCACTCTGAGTTAATTTTCACTCCTTTCCCGTGTCGAAAATGCACTTCTGCTGGACTGGACTTCAGTCTTTTGTTTTAAGAGTGTAGGTTGGCAGTTATTTTGGCGATGCCCGGACACGAACCTTGGACCTTTCGCATGCTAGGCGAGTGCCTAATCGTCCGGGCACCCCAGCCCCTTTACATCATAATCGAGTCAATATCCTATGACTTTAGGTGGCATCAACTAGGAAAGCATTTCCCTAATTAGGGATATTGGAGGAGACCGGAGATATAAGACAACCACATCTAAGGACAAAACTATTCAAGAAATTATTTCATTCATTGACATAGCTATATAGACTTGTGATGAGAAATAGGTTTTTATTGGTTTTAAGCTTCCTACGAAATTTGTTGTTAATGAATATCGAAAAAAATAATGAAGCTTATATAATGCCATGTATCATGGATAAGACATTAAACAAGGTCGCTGACATCCTCAAGCACACTTAGTGACATCGATATCCTTTCGACATTAAAATTCCAGCACAACCTCTTTCGCTGAGATAAGAGGAAATTTAAAACAAGGAAGGGATAATCTCTCCATAGATATTATTTTCTCCGAAGCACGAAGAGGTTAAAGATAAACAAATGTAGTAATAAGCATTTGTTCTTTAATTCTAACATATCTGAATATTAATTTGACATAACAAGTAAAATTAATTTACTTAGTTAGGGCATGGTCTAAAGGGCACTTAATTGGCTCTGTTGGTAGCTAACACCAGTGGCCACTCAACCCACTGGTGGGGCAAACTTACACATTGTTACAGATTCATCCTACACCATAAGGTTAATATGGTATCTAAAAATAAATAATTCCTGTGTTTCTTTGTTAAATTTAACACAAAAACAATAGAGATATACCAACTTTCAATTACCATTAAATAAATCAATAAATTTAAAGGGAATATATATCTATAGGCAATTTCAATAATGTTAAGCCCAAAAACGTTTATGGCAGATACCCTTTCGTGTATGAGTAATTATCTCGAAAACTTTATTATAATGTCCAACCGGTACTAAGAACTCGTGTACCAAATTTGAAATATTAGGTAGCTCTTTTTCTGTTCACGCTGTTCACAAACAATTTTTTTGTATTCAGCAGCCCTCAAAACGTGAAGAAAACGCAACCATTTTTAATTTTCAACCCCATCGCAATACTTTCAATACCTTATATTTCATATTAGGTAAGGACCGGTGCATTATTTAGTTAAAAAGGGGGGGGGGGGGCAATGATTAAATGTTATCCTTGAAAAGGGGGGTTTGGTTTTAATATTAATATTTCAACTATATTTTACCAAGGAGTGGGGGAGGGGGGGGGGAGAGTTAGAATTATTATGATTAAGTAGGTGGGCAATTCTACCATAATTTTTAATTTTATGTCCCTTGGGCATAACTTTTAAAAACATTCATATTTCTTTACCATTTTTTCTTATTATACTAAAAGACTGGTCCTTTTATAATTGCAAAACGTAATTTTAAAGCAAAGAAACTCCAAAAAAATTTTGGAACACAAAACAATGCAGAAAAGTCCTTACCATCGTGTGTCCCGAATGTCAAATTTTTAGTTTGGGGCTCAATCTAATAAATTTTTTAGCTAAAAATTACATTCATTTGGATTTAAAATTGAACTAATACTGTAGCTTAACGATTTCCTTCCATTGAATTTTGACTTTTAACATTTATAATACGTTTTTCTCGTCTCCTAAATTTGTCCCTGGGTTTTGGTACATTCACTGACCGCATTCCTAAAGTGGTGAAGAGAGGCACTGGATTGAGCTACAGTGATTCTTCAAACATGAAAACTGTATTGCAGAAAACTGATATTTCAGTTAGTAGCCACATATTTTTGCTAAAATTCACCAATAAGCCCAAAATTTAAAAAAACTCAGTGAAATTGGCTGCGAGGCTTTATTGCTTTCCTTACAGTCTCCCAGGTTTAAGGTTAATTTTTGCTTGTTAATTGAATTTTTTTTCTATAAATATGTTTAGGTAGAGTTCAAGAAGTAAAAAAATCAATTTTTATCAAACTGTAGTTAGTTTCAACACAAAAAAGACCGGAAAACAGCGTGACTGTCCTTTCCTTCCGTTCCTGACCTTCCGATCCTTACCGTCGTAATGATCTAGGGATGGAAAACCGAAACCAGTTTTAAGACTAACCGGTTTTTTGCGATTTCGGTTTCATTGAAAAACAGTTAGTTTCGAAATGCCGGTTTAGACCGGTTTCTTTAGAATCGGTGTTTTTAAAAAACTGCCGTCCCTTAATATAATTTTTTGTTTTTTTACAAATGAGCCTTGCTAAACTTTTTTTCGTAATTCTGGAACCCTTATAAACCTTTTGATAAACATTTAAAGTGATTTTGAAAAAATAAATTTTACAAGTTTTTAATACCTGAAATTAAAAATTATGGTAGAACTGCCCAGGACTTCACACAGAAAAAATACATATTACCGGAAGCATATAAAATTGATATAACACTAAATGCGTAAAATTGATGCTTTTCAAATTTTATACCGAATAAGTTAGTTATACTACAAATCCATAAAGTAAAAAAAAACTATTCTGAATTATATTATCGTAATTACTGTGAGCTGCATCACATTGATCAGCTTATCAAATCGACAAATAGTACATTCGAAGATTACTCTTTTCAACCTACAGAAGACAGTCAACCTAGTTGTAAAAAAAAATATGCTTACTTCCAACGACAATTCCCAAAGAGGGTAATCATAGAGCAAAGCATCTATGAACAGTACCCCTTGGGTGATGTGGAAGTTTTTAAAAAATGGTATTTTCTTTTTAAGAATTTTGTGTGTGGGGGGGGGGGGGAGAGATTTTCGGAACTGTTTGTCAGTATATTGGGTGGGTGGGTCATATTTTAAATTTCGGGTCCCATCGGGGGGTTAACCTTTTTATTTACAGCTGTATTTCAAAATCCTCCCCCCCCCCCCCGTCTAGTTAATTAATGCGCCTGCCCTATTGAAAAAAAATCTAAGTCATAATGCTGAGCAAATACAATATTAACAAGAACAACCATCAACTAGTATCTATAAAGTCAACTGATGTCACATCCTATATACGTCAAACGAACTGAAAATATGACTCCTCGCATACACACAGTTCATACATCTCATGTATCCCTATTAATGTTGGAGGATATTCCGCCTTCGGGCATTACATGTCAAAACTGATAATTCCGATCGAACCAACTGCAACTTTAACTGCCTGACCTCCGCCATGCTCATTAATACGCTATCGGGAAAGATTATTTTACTTTTGGTTATTTTTTAATTTTTCTGTTCGAGTGCTTCTGAGCATTGCTGTTGACAGAGATCTTCACTTGAGAAGTATAAATTATCTGGGACAACGACAGACAACCGTATCTTGACGCGGTGTCTTATCAAAATGTATATGCCACAGCACAGAAAGATGTTTCGCCAAGGAAATTTCGTATAGTTATCCAGTGGATGTATAATTGCAGATGTATATTACTTTGTTTATCTGAGGATACATAATTTTAAATTTGACATAAGCGCAATCTGCAAGGACATTAGATTTTTTTTTATCATTTGTAAAGAAGAAAGGGTTATAATTGGGAATGACAATTAGTTTTTTGAAAATCACATATTATTTAGTATATCTGCATGTATATTCAACAACTTTTTGAAGTTTGTAACAGTTGGAAAACACTTCTAACTTAAACGTAACACAACTCTCTAACGAATAAAGATAGAACAGAAATTCCAGTAACGGTTAATCGAAGGACTTTTCTATATCAATTTCTACTGTGACAAATTACTGCAAAAACTAGTACTTTTAAAAGGATCATATCCAAAAGCTACATTGTATCAAAAATATCTTTACAGCAACCCTGTTTCCTAACACCTAATTACCATGTTATTTGTTCCCCCTGCATTTGGCAATTAGCATTTGGTACGCTCGTTTTCAATTTTTAGAAATATTTACAAGAGGTTCTGCAGCTCTCTGTTGGTTGATCAGTTATAAAAAAGTTGTGGGGAATAAATCCTTCCATTAAAAATGTAGTAAATATTATTAGATAAATAAAAAAAACGCCCTTTTATGTATAATTGGTAAAAAACTTTCTTTGCAGCATCAATGGGGAACATTCATGTAATGTCACGCGGTTTGAGGTTTGTTTTCCTACAGCTCAGGAGCCACGTGCTAATGTTATCATATACAGCTCTCAAACCACGTGCTAATGTTATCCTACTGCTCAAACCTGTCTAACCGCTTGTTTTCCCCCAGAATTGAAGCTCAGGTGGATATGGCCGTGAATGTTCCCCATTGGTTTTATTTTCATGATTCTATGGTAACTTCGGTACAGTTTTCGTGTTTGCTCTTTTGTCCTACATTGTATCAAGAAAAAGGTTAATCTTATCTAAATTTTCATATTTCATGTCAATAATATTTGAAACAAAGAAACATTATACAGAGAAAAAGGTTATTTTATTTATTACCTGCTCCTAAAGAGTGACACAGGTAAATTTATGTTAAATTATGAGTTACAATGTTTATATATACAACAATAAAAACACCGACACAATATTCATTCATTTTTAATGCATTGAAAGTAATGTATTGCTTTTAAAAGGCATTTTACAACAAATTACTTGTAAATACCAAGCAAAATATATTTTTCTGATTTATTATCATGTAATAAATTGAGATGCGTGTCATCCGAGTCACTGAAAAGCATAAATCGCCGTAGAACATTCCCTGCATTTACCACTGCCAGAAACGTCGAACAACACATCTTCTTCAGATTAATCTATGGCGTGATCTTCTTTCTCTTGCTTTCGTTGTTGTTCTATCTCGGAGTATTTTATCTTTGTTCCATGACACCTAGAACGACCTCTTACGCTGGAAATCGTGGATGCCTCCAATTAGAACGCCACAATCCAGCGTTTTACAATGCTCATTTGGCACAATAACTCACAGGATTCGGCTTTTTAGCTGGCCTGAATCAATCATTTGTATTACCTTACCAAAATACCTCTTAATACCCGCCGCAAATTCGCTGTCTTAAAGGAGTTGTTAACCTCCCGGATAATATTTGTTGCAATGATTTATGTACTTTTAGGGCTAAGGACTTTGGAACCTGGTGACCTCTTCCTCTGTTCGAAACGTGGAAAAAGGATCTCTGGTTACATTAATTTAAGAACAAGACAGCCAGAGGAACGAAAATACAAACGAACAAAACCAGGGATTGGAGTAACGCGTTACTTGTAACGCCGTTACTAGTAACAGTTACTTTTTTTAGGTAACGCCCAGTAACGCCGTTACATTTTCCAGAAAGTAACTGTAACTGTAACTTAGTTACTTTTAGCGGTAACGAAGTAACGGAAATTGTCGTTACTTTTCCGTTACTTTCCACATTGCTCTTCACGGAGCTCAAATGTTGCAGCTGTTGTTCATCGCTCCAGTTAAAAAAACAAACACAAACACAGCAGTCAACACGTGAACACAAACCCTAACACCCCTCACCACTAAGGGGGGGAAAGGGGGTAAAACACCCCATATATGTTCTGTGTCCGTGACAGACCAGGGAAAAGAAAGGAGACTTTCAAACAGACTCACACTTTTTCTCAGAACATAGGGGGTAAAAGTGCTGGGGGGTCTTCGGTGAAGCACCCTCCTCTTTTGGCACAAAACGAAGGTTCTAGTATCAATTTCACGTCTTGTTTTTCTTGGAATCTTTTTTGTGGGATGTGCACCACCACCCCTTCTCTTTAGAAAATGGACCTTCCTCTTCATCTAGTTAGTCCTCTGTTACTAACAGAAAGCGCGGTAGTGAAGTGTATTTCACCTTTATTTTTTTAATAAAATAAATAATATTTTGGTTCAAAAATTAATTAATGTAACCAAAATGTCCAAAATATTACTCAATTCTTGCAAAATAAATCGCGTATTTTAATAAGTCATCACTAATCATGATATAGAAGGTAAGTGACGATTTGTTATAGTTTATGTAATTATTCATTATCTGTATTTTTTAATTGTTATCATTTTTGCAATTTGTAGTAGCTGTATTATGCGAAGCTTGTTTGTTAGTTACAATTTTTTTTTAATAGGCAGCCTTAGATTTTTTTTTCCCAAAACGTTAAATTTTTTGTTAACTTATATAAATCAGTAACTTTAATCCTCATTAACTTAATAATTCATCAGTAACTTTAATCTGAAATAAGTTTTTAAGCGTATTTATTAATAGTCACCATATGTTTAAGTTCATCATTTATGAAGAAATTTGACTTCTTAAGATAAAATTAATTTTTTAATAAATAATTTAATTTTGAATTAATAAGTATAATTAATAATTTTAATTTATTAGTACTAGTTATGCAAATTAATGAATGTTATTAGTTATAACTAATTTTGTTTTAAATAGATAATTATAATGAGTAATAATTATTAATATTCATTATTTAGCATTTTCAGTTAAAAACTACATTGATAATTATTATAATGAAGTTTCCTTTAAACCGAGCCGGCAACTCCAAAATTTTGTAAAGTAACTGTACCGTTACTTTTTTTTGAAAAGTAACTAACTAGTTACTTTTCAAAAAAAGTAACTGTAACTGTAACAGAGTTACTTTTTTAGCAAAGTAACTGTAACTGTAACAGAGTTACTTTTAAAAAGTAACTTTCCGATCCCTGAACAAAACTATGAAGGGGAAGGGGACTCATATCGGGGGATGGTTTTGGCTGCGCTGTTGTTTATTTATTTTTTGGCTTTTCCTTGCAAAGAAAAAGAATCCATCAAAGTTGGCAAGTGACTGGCATGAAGTGAGAATGGCCTCGTCCAGAGATGGTTACATCGATAAACATTTGAGGGAACAGTTTCAAATGGTTTAGGTTATATTACAGCATAAAATTTCATATTTTTTCAATAATTAATTCATAAAACTGGTATATTTTACAACCAAAAGATATTTCTAAAACAAAAAGCAATAGTTATTCTTAAAACTGGGCTATTCAGTGATTCACTGGCTTGTCAATAATTCATTCATAAAATTAGGCTATTTTCCAACAAAATATTTTCTTAAGAAAATTTACACGTATATTTTCAATGGTAATGGTTGATTAAATTCTAGATACAGAACTAGAGGATTCATTGTTAGATAGTAGGAAAATAGGACTATTATAACTTGACAAATAAAGCAATTTTTAATTTCATACTTTTTGTAAATACTCAAGTCTTGATGGCTAATTCCATGCAGCTGCAGTGTTAGTCACAATTTAAAATGGCATTTAAATTTGAAAAAAAAATCAAATTAAACAAAGCATTTTATATTATTTTGTTGCAATAACTGTAGATTAGCTATTCCACTAAATTTTTTTTCCATTTATTGTTAAAAATTAAATTGATAATCACTTTTTACACACGTGAAGAACACTACAGATGGGGTAATGGGAATGTTTCAGATGATGTAACGCTCTTGTTTTCATTTTTAAACGTACTGCGATTATATTGGTTGCTTCCATTTCACTCTCGAAATGATCTATAATAGATGAAAATAAATTTTTCTTTCTATGCAAGTTTTCTTTTACAATTGTTTTGAACAATTAACACAGCAGGAAATTGGCATTTAAAACATTTAATGAGTAAAATATCATTAGAAAACTCATTTTCGAATACCACAACAAAAGAAATTCCAAACAGCAAATGAAAACAAACCGTTGGAGCTGTTGCCATCCAAGACGCAAAACAAGACCAGATAAAAAAAACTTTTAAATTTGAAAAATAAATCAAATTAAATAAAAAGCGTTACATTACTTTGTGCATTAAGTGTAGATCAGCTATATTCCACTATTTTTTTGAAAAAAATTTAATGTTAAAATTTGAAGTTATAATCACTTTTTACACACGTGATTTACACTACAAATGGGGTAATTTTGAATGGAAATAGCCTGATACGCTTCATTTAAAATAACAAGTAAGGAAATATTACTCCACGTTTCTATTGTAATGTTGAGAAGTTGTTTAGACTCGGCACATTCCCTAGAACTGAGAGTCATTTTTTTTTGTGGTACCATCTAGGCGACTCTCGTTACCAATTTTGACGAGCAGATTACAATGAATCTGATCTCTCTGTGGATGTTAAAGTATTCCTAGATTTTATTTTGCTGAGAGGACCCAAGCCAAATGGGCCCAGCAGAGATCTTTTACATGCCACATGAACGCATAATCATATGACATGCGTGCCCAAGATTTTCCCATCCAGAAAATCCGACGACTCAGCCGGGGCTCGAACTCGCGATCATGGAGGCGGACACGTTTAGCCTCTCAGACACTGAGCCGCTTTCTCTTTTCTCTTGTTAATGTTTCTGTTATACTTACTTGTTTATGTCTTACTTCTATTATGTGTGCTGTCTGCATTTAAAGTGGATTGCATTTCCTAATAAATGCCTGATTTAGCAACAATAAGAACAAGTAAAGAAAAAAACTAGTCATTCATCCTTTCACATCCCCCGCCTCTTCCCGGAGATCCTGCGGTATCACGTGGCGAAAATTCAAAAGAAGCTGGAATGAAAGATTGCCTCTTTTCTTGTTCGGAGTTTGCCAGCGGTCAAGAAATGAATTTATCATCTTCTTGAAGAGAGAGATTTTTCAATGGCATCGGTTGCACTGCTGCTGGGGGTATATAATTGAATCCTTAAAAAGGAGGGAAGGCCGCGGATGACAGTAGAACATCGTAGCTTTTGACGTTTAATTAAATTCTTGTGCGTTGGCGATATAGCCAATGCTGGTCGTTTATAGTGAGGGTAATTGCGCTTTCGAGTTATAGCGGAATGACGTAACCTTTAAGGCAGGTTAGGTTAGGTTGGGTAGAATTGAAGATCTTAGTGATGGGGGAGGGGGGGGGGGAGATCGTGTTAAGAGGACTCCCTTGGGAATTTCAATCTTAAAAATCGTAATGTTATTCTCATGGAAAACGTTCGCAAGTCAATTACCGCCACAATTTTAATAAAAGGTTACTAGTTTCTTGCATCATTGTAAAGAACGAAAGGAGTAGATTTTGTAAAATTAATTTGTTTTGTGAAAATCACATATTTAGTATTTTTAATAATTTTTTGAAGTCAGAACTTAATGCGTACTCGATTTTTTACTACCTTCAAAAAATTATAAAAAATACTAAATATGTGATTTTCACAAAACAAATTAATTTTACAAAATCTACTCCTTTCGTTCTTTACAATGATGTAAAACACTAGTAACCTTTTATTAAAATTGTGGCGGTAATTAACTTGCGAATGTTTTCCATAGGAATAACATTACGATTTTCAAGATGTGGAATTCCAAGGGAGTCCTCTTAAGTGACATTTAAAAGAAATTGGGAATTTTGTGTCAATGAACACGTTATTCCCTTCTTTAACGATAGCAAGATACCCCCTTTTCTTCAACTTTATCATATTAAGTATATTTTTAATCTTTTTAAGTGCCTTTTTTCAAGTATCTAAGTCCAAACGAAAAACTCTAAAGCTCATTTTTCTCGTTTTCACCTTTTTGTCGCTTAGCACGTTCTTCCACTATGCTCTTCAATTATCGTCTCACTACAGCTACACGAGCTCCTGGTGACGAATATTGATAAAACAACCTTGTTTGGAATTTCATATGGAAACATAAAATTTAATTTGGAACATTTATGCAGCATTACCATAAAATTGAAACGGATTTTTTTTTTGCCAATTGGCTGGTTTAAGGAGATGTATTTCCTTCCAGCTTTCATTCTTGATTTCTTTCAATTAGTATTCTTTTTTCCACGTGACGTTGATTCAACAACAATCGAGGTTCACGAAGGGATTTATTTTCATACAGCATTTCTGTTGTCACTCGAACCACGTCCATTACGGTTGTGTTAGAATTGGGACTATCTAAAAAAAAAAAAAACAGATTAAATATTTAATGATCCGAAAATAATTTTTAAGAGAAAAAATGACCAACACCAGAATAACAAATATAAATGTCTATTTAATGCACGAGTTTGTAATAAAATTATAGTTCATGGTACATAACGATGCAGATAGTGCATGCTTTTGCAAATATTGGCCCCTCAATTTTAGTAATTAAGTAAATAGTACAATGAAGTACAAAAAGGATTCAAGTCATCACTATGTGACTGATGACAGACACAATCCTTAGGGAGCGATACATCTGTTCATATTTGTTTTATTTTATTATGGATTTCAAATTTTATTTTTACATTAATTAATCACATTTTATTAAATACATTTATTGCGTTATTTTTAGGCATTTGATGATGAATTTATTTAACAAATCCTTTGTTGTGTGTACATATTATAGTTTGTAAAAAAATAATAAATAATACAATTAACTTTTCATTGATCTCTTTTCCAAAACGCTTATTTTTTTAATTTCTAAACTGATCGTTCTTTGATAATAATTAGATGTGTGTACAAGGGGAAAAATACATCCAGTAACCCGCAGAAGCTTCGACATCTGCCATCTACTCCTATTCCTCTGCAATGCAAAGAATACGAATTTTATTAACCACAACCACTGCCCGTTGGCACATTCGAAACGTGCTTTTCAATAATTGAGTCATTTTATAATCTACTAACAACACAAAAAAGTAACTTTCCCCCTTTTGATTGGCGCAGAAAGCATTGGCGAGCAGTTTTTTAATCATTGCGGCAAACCTGGCCGCTGCGATGTGAAGAAAGTTTTCTTCTTCCAGTCAGTGCATGTTCTCTTTATATTGCGTCAACAACGACGATTCGCTTGGTTTGGTGCAAAAGCAAAGGGTGTTTTTATCAAACTATTGCTTCTTTGTCTGAACTCTTGATATTCCGCTTCTGTACCTGACTTGGCCCAATGGATAAATCCACGTCCAGGTAAGCCAAGCACGTGTTCTTTATTATTCTTTTTCGGTTCCGCTTGAGCCGTTGCCAAAGCCCATGTGTCTAATATGTTGTGTGTGATCGTATTCGAACATCGATTTGTGACAATTACCGTTCCATGTTTTCAACGAGTTAATTAGGAAATGAACGCATGGATGGTTTTTGCGGGAAGATTAGCTCACCTCTGAGCGTTAGATCATTAATCAAAAGTGATAATACTTGATTAGTTCAACTTCCGATGGCATCGGTTGTGCTCAGAACCACCAAGCCTACCTCGCCGTGCGTGTTTCAAAACATTAGGGGATAGCAGATGTTTTGTTACCTAAAACAGTGAAGAATCATTATATGAAAATGAATATCTTCGTTTTGGAATAGAAACGTGTTCTCGACTTGTAATCCCATCAAATGATTCTTAGAAATCTTGTCAGTGCTGTTTTTAATGGACTTTAATGGTCTGTAGTAGTGTTGAATTGCAAAGACAATCATCATAATGAATTTCGGTGCTTGTATCTTAGCTTATTAATAATAGCCAGAACATCGTACTTCCGTTGGTATGACACTTTTTTTGTTATAATTATGTTAAACAAAACTTTCTGTGCATACATACCCACT
Organism: Hylyphantes graminicola; assembly: GCA_023701765.1. Classification (NCBI taxonomy): domain Eukaryota; kingdom Metazoa; phylum Arthropoda; class Arachnida; order Araneae; family Linyphiidae; genus Hylyphantes; species Hylyphantes graminicola. The sequence goes on along the minus strand of CM043118.1, from coordinate 26,453,411 downwards.
TAAAATTAAAATATAAATTACTTTAAAAAACCTAGATTTTTGTGTTTTCAAAATAAAATTACGTTTGGGATTGTTAACTTTTTTTTAAAAACACTGAATTAATATTCAAAATTAGATGTCCCTGTTTAGTTTGTAAACAAACAACTTATGTTGCTATAAAAAACACTTTCATCCTTCTGAGGGATAAGCAAATTGGCTGAAGTGTAAACTTGTTTTCACGGCATTAGATTTAAATTTTAAATTGTTTTTTAACTGAAAGGTAATTTCTTAAATTTTTAAAAAATTAATGTCTGCAGTAGGGTTAGAAACGGCTCCCCATGCTTTAAATAAATTAAAAAAAATAATAAAATAAATTTTATTCAAAAAATTAAATATGTGTTGCTGGAAAACCTGAGAATCAGGTGACTGGTTTATATGTCTGTATTTTCCAGAATGTAATAAAACAACAAGGAGGCACAAGGCAAATAAAGGACATGTTTCCGTTTATATTAAAAAGATCACGAACCACAAATGTCCCCAACTCCCAGCAAGAAAGAAAGGGAAAGCACTCGACGACCTAAGTCATAGGAATAGAAATTAACCATGAGCTTAATATAAACACAAAAAACCAAAGTGAATGTAGTTGTAGAAGTAGATGGTGGTTGGTAGACATATTTTCAGGATCGTGTGCTTGGTCAGAGACCCGTTTATAACCCTTCGTCAAGTTCGACAGACACAACACACATAAGTGAGAGATGCTGCCATCTATCGTGCACCACCTGCATGATTTAGACATGTCCCTGAAGGGGAGGGAAATAGTCTCCAGGGACCTGTACAATGCCTGTGAATGGGAAACTGAGCAATGACTGCCCTCAGAACTTTCGGACCCAACAGATTTAACGAGTACGTACTCCGCATATACTCGGGACAAACAAACACCTCCATGCCTTACCGGGATTCAAACCTGAACCCAGAAGCTCCAAATGCTAGCTCCCTAACCGTTGTGCTGCCAGGGCGTCAAGAAGTAGATGTTTTAGAAATGGATGCAATTTTTAAATTTATATTTAGTTTCTTAAATTTGCTTTGCTCTCCTTGCTGTTTTTGTAGAGGGTTATTGCGAATGAAAATATTCATTTTAGTCCATATTTACAGCTAATACCAGTAAATAGGACATGTATTTTTCATTTTTCAGGCAGATTGTTTACATTCGACTCTTTAGGATAGAGTGACAATGGTTGTTTTCAGTATTTTTTTTAGAATGTCCAAAAATCATTGATTTTTTGTATCGAAACTGTTATACCCATTTCAAATATCCTAGTTACAATTCTCAGGGGCTATTTGATTTTTTTTATTATTGTTTGCGATAAAAAACTATATTTCAAGAAGTTTAAATTTTCGTGTTGACCTGTTGACAATAAATTCACGTAAATCAAAGCCTCGCTAAAATTAATGGATTTGCAGTACTTTGTAAGTATTAAGCAAAGTTTAAATTGAAATGTTGCGGCTTTAAATTTTGAATGTAGTCATTGTTAAATCATTTAAAGCCGGGGTTCACAACCGGAGGTACGCGTACCACTGGTGGTAAGCAGGCACATTGACTCACCAATCAAAGACAAGCCAGGGAACTTAACTCGGGTTGCCCCAGCTCCCGTCATAATGAGCTTCTCGGGCTTAACCGTAACGGTATGCGCAGGGCCGTAGGTTTACTCACTGGTCACTGCGCCCTTAAAAGGCATCTTACCCTTATGAGGGTCCTCGATGACCCCACCTGCAGGGGCTGTAGAGACCAGGAGGAAACGGCCACTCACATTCTCTGTGATTGCGAAAATTATGCAGCGCACAGATTTGAGCATCTAGGGCAACATTTGCTTGAGCCCTGGGAACTCCAGAATATTCCAATCAGATCCTTGCTGAATTTTGCTTCGGCAACGGGGCTCTTTTTATTGGAGAGAGGGATTTATTTCTTGGAGACAGTACAATAGACCCCTGGTCGCAGTGCTTGGCTCTAACAGAGCCCCCCTCCAATGTCATAAGCAGGCACATTTCAGGTGGTTCGCGTGAGTGATATGAGAAGCAACATGATGCTATTAATAGCTTCTAATAAATAATTGTGGAAGACAACTTTAAAAGTGAAAAGTTCCATTACTTCTAATGTTTATACTTTAATCACATGCTAACAAAACAACAATTTTGCTCTCTAAAGTCTACAAAAGTATGTTTTGTATGATGCTTAATTTTTTGCTGATTTTTTACGAATTTATTTTTTGTATGTTTTTAGACCTATGGGTAATAAAAAAACCTGTAAATTAATTCCATTTTAATCTTTTTATTTCTCCTTTATTCTAAGAATGTTACAAATAAATATCTAACCATTAAATATGAAGTTTTCTTAGGAAAATAATTCAAAAAGTCAGAACACTTTTAGAAGATAGTGATATTAAGCATTCACTAAAATATTTTGGCCTAGTGGTACTCCAAAGTTTCTCAAAAAATCAAGTGGTACACAGGTGCAAAAGGGTTGGTAACCCCTGAGTTAAAGGATATCCATTTACACTCCTTGCCAGCCTAACTTGGGTAGTAAAAACAAAGAGTGAAAAGAAAAGCGCGGTTGGGCTGCTAGTTGGAAATTCTTGTAATGTAATATTTACATTAAAAATGATCTGAATGCAATTTAGCCAAAATACACTTTTCATTCTGATTAAAATTGCCAAATTTTCTCAAATAATATTCAAATCCGTTAGACCTTAACAGTGGTGTAGTGGGGCCGGAACGCAGCAGTACGACGTTCAGGTACTTTTTACGAGCCGGAACGGCGTTCCGGAACTTTAATGCATGATTTTTTTACGAACGATCTTTTTGATTTTTTTAGAACGAACGACTCTTTTTTAAAGAACGATCGTTCTTTAAAGCAGACGATTTCGATTACCATTCACTAAAACTTTAAATGCCTATCGAGATTTTCTGGATAATGGGGGGCGAAAGGTTTCTGAAGACTTGACGCCTTTAATGAACTACTCGAAAGTCATCCCAGTAAGTTCTTCAGAATGCGAGCGGGGCTTTAGTCACATGAACAATATTGTTTCAAAATCAAGGTCCAGACTTATTATTACTCATGTGGCCAATCTTATGTTTGTCAAAATTAATGGTCCACCAATAAAAACGGTGGAAGCCCGAAGAATATGAAGTTAGCTGGTTGAGGGAGCATGTCAGCAATAGACAAACAAACGCCGGTGTGCAGTTGCCTCGGGTAATGAAAATGTCAATGGAAACGCTCTTTGGAAATTTCTGTTAAAAATTTTAAAATGGATTAATAAAAGAAAATATGGTAAGTTATGTGTCAAACTTATTACATAACATATATGATGATTTAAAAGAGATAATCGCAAAGATGAATATCTGTAGATAAGTAAAAAAAATATATGTGATTGCTCATCCTTCCAACTTATAAAATCTTATTTTTAAGAAATGTTAGCAATTACAGCACAACTCGTAGTAAAACATGCCCCCTTCATTAATTTTGTTTAAGGTCACCTTAAATTAAACAAAAATTTTTAAGCTTGTTTTCTGGATGGATTTACAAATAGTTTATGGAACTCTTTGCATGCGCGGAAGGATCTTTTCCATAGCATATTTCTATTTATCCAACTTAGGTTGGCAAGGAGTGTTCAGTAGAGCCTTGGCATCATACTATATAAAAAGTTAAAGTGGTAATACATACATTTTGCCAAGTTTTAGTAAAACCTGTTCCTGATAAAATATGGCTTTTACCTTTTACATGTAACTGTTTATTGTTTAATCTCTGATCGGAAATAATCAACAAAACTTTATTCACTCAATGGGGAAGTACTGTATAACAGAGATTCTGAAGAGAACGTGTATTGTAGAAAGTAATACAATAGTTTGTACATTTGTTGAAAGTTGATAATTTGTACATTTTGAAATTTGGATATTTTTGGTGATATGATGCATCTTGGCTACAGGGGTTACTCAGGAAACTTCCACTGGTAGATTTATGTTAGAATAATCTTGTAATAATGCTTTAATTTGGGATTTTTTTGTTTATTATTTATTCAAAAATACATTATGATAACTTAGTTTTATGTAATAATAAAACAAATCTAATAGAAAATTGAGTCGTTTAATTTTTTAATTTTGATGAAATGTCATCTCGTTTTGCACACAGGTGCTAAGATGCCAAGTGTAATAATTCTTTTGTCAAACAGTTTATTTTTCCCCTTTATTTTCCACAAGGTTTGAATAGGTTTTCCACTCCTACACATAGCTCAGTGTAAAACAGCGTAAATTCTAAATAAAATTGTGTTTCCACTTTCTATCACTGTCTTCTCTATAAAAGTTATCACTTTCAATCTGCTGAAAACAAGGATACTTAGCAATGAAGGTCTATTATCGAAATTAAGAGTTAGTAAAAGTTTTATTTGCAAGCAACCATTATTTTGGAAGCAAGAAGAATTTCATATGTTATCCATGTGGGCAGAAAATAAATTTTTGAAGTTTAATTTTGATTCACACTTTTTGCTTAAAATGTGTGCTTATACCTCACCTCATTATAGTTCTAAATTAAGACGTCTGTCGCCAATAGACATAGTGTAACGATAAATCAACCTAACCTAACCTTTACACTTTTTGGCATTTACTTAAAGTTCCAGGCTTTTTTTAGCCCCTTATTTTCTTTCTAAAGCAAAATGTAATAAATTTAAGACAAGGTTTAATTAATTCATGTTACGATTTTTGTTTTTGAATATCTGTTAAATAATTGAAATTTAAAATATCACAAAAATATTAAAAAGAATTATATATAAGGGTTGAATCTGCTTTAATGTTCCGATTTCTGACAAAAAGTTCACGTGCCAGTTAATTTTCTCATCTAACTGGGATAAAAAATTTTTTTGACAAACTATTGTCTTCGCCTGTAGTCCCAACACGATTTTGTACATTATTGATTGAGGACCATTCTATATTTAGAAACAATTCGATATATTAAAATATAATCAGCCTAAATCATAAAATTTTCCATAAAAAAAATCTTTTGCACAGTGATTAAAGCATATTAATATTGTAATTTTGTATTTGTAAATGTTCAATTGTTTTCGAACATTTTTAATTAAAGAACAAGCAAATTTGTGATCCCATATTCCCATAGTACTAAATAATGAGATGGTTTTTAAAGTATATTGTCATGCAATCGAAGTTGACATTTTCTATCATGGTTTTTAAATACAAATGTATCAACTTCTCCGCTTGTCTTGTACTTAAAAAAATCTTAGTAAATGTTTCATTTTCACATATAAAGGACCAATCACAAAAAAGGGTTTACCCAATGCCGTCATTCTTTTCTAAATTCAATTTCAATTACATAACCTCGTGATAAGTTCTCCATTCTAACATTCATTCATGCGTTACAAAAGATATACATCTGTGCATATCAGTAAAAAAAGATTAATAAACAACGTTATAACGTTCGACGTAGGGCCCTTCTTGTAATAAGTATACACAGAGCCATGTAATCTTTTTTTTTAAGGGAATAAACAGATTGCCTATCTGTACATTCTATGCCAAACTTTCTCGGACAATGTTTTTTTTTATTTCGTTCGAATCGTTCACTCTTCATTACATCTGAGAAGGACAATGTACGTTTTTTGTGATTTTTTTCCGAAGAAAAATAAACCGAATTCGAACTATTGAAGCATAAAAGAACAAACCCTGAACAAAACAGCGGAAATCGTATTCTGCTACTATTTTCACCATATTGGAAAGCGAAGTCGTCGGAGCGTTTCGGTTCAATTTCACCAAAACATCGCTGATACAAATTTGTTGAGAGGTTAAACCATTTTGATTTTTGGACATGCGGTTCCGCTGAAGATTCGAGAAAGTTGTTTTTGATTGTCATCTTCCTATCCTTTGTATCCGGGGTTTGGCGTCACTAATAGAATCTAATATTCGATTACATCGATTCCGAAATTTCCACTTAAGTTCTTTTGTCCATTTTTTTAGAATGTTCGTTTAGAATTTCCAAATTCTCTTTTTGTTATTTAAGTCTCTTTTGATATGTCTATATCAACTAATTATTGCGTATTAATATCAGCAAAATAGTTGGTTTAGCTAAAACCCAGGGCCGTATTTAGATTTTATGCGCCCCTAGGCCCGTGATTTTTTGTCGCCCCCTCTTCACACTATTATAAAGGAGGGAGAAATTTGACCTCAGAAAGTTCTTAGTGAAGATAATTTGTATTTTATTGTAATTCATCCTGAAGTAAAGTTTATTAAATAAAATAATGTGCTTCAAAGTCAGTTGATAAAACCTTCTTTCTTGCTTTGTTTCGAGCGAATGTGTCTTTGATATCATCATAAGGCACCTCTTGAGTTAGCTTTCCCTCAATTAACAAATGTTAATAAACTCATGTCCTTGGCTTTGCAATATAAAATAAACAACACTACGCGACTACATTCTGGTAGTCTGGTACTGCCAAGACAAAGACGCTATGGGGATTAATTACTAAAGTCCCGAGCGGGTAACTTGTAAACAATGACATTGCGCACTCGCTGTAGATACACACTGGCAAAGCCAAGCGAATCGGACTTTTATTCGTGGAGAGTATATAGGTGTAGACAAATATAGTGGTCTTTTTACATTTTATGGAAATTTTCTGGAAAAAAAAAGCGGAATAATTTTGCGCCCCTCATCATGGTGCGCCCCTAGGCCCGGGCCTATTGGTAAATCCGGCCCTGCTAAAACCAATGTTTTTTTTTCGTAGCGTACAAAGTTAGCCATTTTAATTTACTTATTATGAACTTATATTTCTAAACGAAGAGACACTTCTCTTTCGAAGACAGTCTAATTTTTTGTAATAACTGTAACTGATAAAAAAAAATATTACAAAAAGCTATAACTCAATTCGCCACACTACACCTTGCAATTTGGATTTGGTTGGGTTGATGACGACCTAAACTTGAACTATATTATATCACAGCCAAACATTGACTAATCAATTAAAATATACTTTTTTTCCGATCAACTCCAGCTATCCGAATCAAAGAGTTCTATAGTAGGGTAGAGGAACGACTCGTATTGAACTGCCATCGGCAGCCATGGCTCACTACGGAGACAGCCCGAATAGAGTGGCAAAAGTGCTATTAGGTTAAATTATAATTTTGATAGAGAGGAAGTACAACCCAGGGCACAGGCGAGAATCGAACCCGCACGCGTTACAACGTGCGGACTGCTAGCGTTATGGCCTGAAATCCAAACTACTCGGCCATCGGGCCCCATATGCCACCCTATATTGTCTTCGTGTTGGTCCTTGGTGCGTTTGGTAGATTAAGTCTCTACCCTACTATAGAACTTTTTCATCCGATTGTAAGCGAGTAATAAGGTATAATTTTAGAATACTTCTCTATATTTTTCTTTTAAGATTTTTATGAGGTGCAGCCATCTGTCGGGAACTTTTAGCATAAATTTAACTTAATTTAATTTTAATATTTTACTTTCCTGCGATGCTGTATATATTTTAAGTAAAGAGCGGCTAAGGAGGCTAAATAATAGATCTTGAAGATTGTTCGAAAAGAAAATGTTATTATATTTGTAGTGACCGAATGACTGGGTTCAATAAACTTTCAAAACAGCAAATTTCTTTTCTAAACTACTTTATTTCGAACAACAAACTTTACTTTCAAAGACACAATTTCCAACAAACTAAACATTTTCCATTTTCTACTACAACCAGACTGCTACCGTCGCACACCAGCTCATGCACATTCGTCTGCACGTACTTAATTAATTATCAATTATTTATTTATCTGAGCGTGACCCTTACACCTCCCCCCTAAAATCATATTATATCCGAAGATTTAATATGTTAATATATATATAAAGGGTCACACTTTACATTACAATTACTATCAACACGCACTTAACTACTTTGTGCCACTAATGTCCTAGCCTTGACAACGCGTCCGCATTGCACAGGTGGGATCCTTTTATATGGCTGGCCGAGATGTCATGACGTTGAATAGCCAAGGCCCACCTCTGCAATCTTGGACTTTGGGGCGCAGCACTGGTGAGGAACACCAGCGGATTGTGGTCTGTCAGTAGGTAGATTTTTGCCCCACACAGCAAGGTTTCGAATCTCTTCAATGCGCAAATGATAGCAAAGGCCTCACGTTCGATTGTGGACCACTTTTCTTGGGTTGGATTAAGCTTCTGACTACCAAAAGCTATGGGGCAAATACTTCCTTTTCCACCCAGCTGACCTAGACAGCATCCAACTGCCGTCTGAGACGCATCAGTATGCAAATAATATGGTTTGTCAATATCAGGTACTTGCAACTCTGTGATTGCACAGAGTGCTGCCTTCAAGTCCTCAAATGCGGCCGCAGCCTCCTTGTTCCATGGAATCTCGTTTGGCACCTTCTTTTTAGTGAGTTCCGTTAATGGCAGGGCAATCCTTGCAAAGTTCGGGATGTACTGCCTATAGAAGTTACACAATCCCAATGCACTTCTCAGCTGCTTCTTTGTCTTTGGTGCTTCCAGCTTCCTAACCGCTTCTATTCTTTCTCTATCTGGGGCATGCATACCTGCACCGATAACGTGTCCTAAGTATTTGACCTTTTGTCTTGCAAAATCACACTTTTCTAAATTCACTGAGAAATTAAATTGTTCCAATCTTTTGAAAACTTCTTCCAGGTGTTTTAAATGTTCCTCCCATGTGTCGGAAAATACTGCTAAATCATCAATATATGCACATGCAAAGTCACACATAGGCTGTACAACTTTAGACATAGCTCGTTGATAAGTTGCCGCTGAATTCCTTAATCCAAAAGGCATTACATTCCATTGGTACTGGCCTCGATGAGTTCGAAAAGCTGTGAGATGCTTGCTACTGTCTTCCATTGGAATTGCCCAATATCCTTTTAGCATATCGAGTACAGTAATAAACTTCTTCTTTCCTACTAAGAAATTTAACTCCATCATATTTTGCATGGGATAAGCATCAGGTACGGTAACTGCATTCAAGCTTCTAAAATCTATGCACAAGCGAATTGTTCCGTCCTTCTTATGAACACATACTACAGGGTGCGCTATCTCACTCACTACAGGTTCAATCAGGCCCAACTCTAGCAACTCATCTATTTGTGCATCCACTTTCCTCTTTAGGTTTTCTGGTATCCTGTAAGTTTTTGGCTTAATGGTTTCTTCTTCAGCTTTGAGCTTTATCACATGCTCTCCAACTTTAGCTCTTTTAATTTTTCCCGAAAATAACGCTTTGTATCGTAGTAACACATTCTTCAGTTGGTCTTGTTGTACTTCTGGTAGGTAGTCCAAGTTCATCCTTTCTACAATTTTATCGTCCTTTTTAGCTACAGGGTTTATCGGTGTTTCATACAGCTCGCCAAATTCCTCATCACTCTCATAAACTAACCCAACAGTCTGAATTCTTGCTCTATATTCCCTCATCTTGTTTACATGAAGTAACCTTAAATTACCTTCGGGCATCTGCAGGTAATACGAATTTGGTTTCACCTTTCTTACAACCTTAACTGGACCTATCCACCTGGCATACAATTTATTGGCTGAATCAGGTACTAACACAAGAGCTTGATCTCCTGGTGCAAATTCTCGATGTTTCCTTCTGCTATTATAGTATTTGGCGTAATTACTTTGCTGTACTTCACTTGTTAATTTAGCATTTCGTGTTGCTACTTCTAACTTCTCTCTTAGTTCTTGCAAATAATTTTCTACTGAACCTTTCATATTCAGAGGTAATAATACTTCTCCCGTCCAAACTGATTTCAGTATAGACAATGGACCCTTTGGTTCTCTTCCATACATCAGCAGAAAAGGTGGTACGCCTGTAGTTGCATTTGGAACTTCTCTATAAGCCCACAATAAAAAAGGGATGTGCCTGTACCAACCTCTACCCTCTTCTCTAATAATATGGTGCAACATATTTTTCAAAGTTTGGTTCCATCTCTCAATTAAACCATTTCCTTCTGGATGATACGGTGTTGTAAATCGTGGACAAGCTCCTAAAATCTTCAGAAATTCTTGCGTCAAACTAGCTGTAAAATTTGTTGCATTTGTCCATCACGATTACTTCTGGTACTCCTGTCCTACTGAATATTTCAAGCAATGCTTCACATGTACTCTTAGCCGTTAGAGATTTCAATGGGACAGCTTCTGGCCATCTTGAATGTTGATCCATCAAACACAGAATGTACTTATGTCCTTGTGACGATACCGGATCTATGGGGCCAATTAGATCTACGTTCACCACTTGAAATGGTAGTTCAGGACGAGACACTGGTGTTATCGGGATCTTGTCAACAGAGCGAATTACCTTTCTGCACTGACACCCATGACAAGAACTACAATATGCTTTGATCTCCTTGATCATTCCAGGCCAATAAAACGTAAACTTTATTCTTTGAATCGTTTTATGGGCTCCTAAATGTGCTCCGAATACTGACTCATGAGCTATCTCCAATATTTTGTTTCTTCTGCTTTCAGGAATCACTAACTGCCTTATTCTACTTCCATACATATTCTCTTCATGGTAAAGGATATTTTCTTCTACAATATACCCTCCTTTATTCTGCTTGGCCAATTTCCATGCCTCCTGAAGAGTAGTGCACGTTTGTTGTTGTTTCCTGAAACTCTCTGGTTTGCTCCCGTCGTCCTTAGCATCATTTTCTTTTATTGCTGGCTTATATTCTTCTGTTTCAGTATTCACATTATCATTCAACTCTTCCTTTTGAGTATCCGATCTTAATTTCATAGTAGCTGTGAAGCTAGGACTATAGATTCTCTCCTGCTCCAATAAGGCCTCATAAGTTTCCATGTCCAACAATATGTCAGCATTCAACCCGTCCACAGTTGCCACAACCGTTTTAATTACCGGTGTAATATACGAACTTGTCACTAAGCCAATTTCTACTTCTTTTAGTTCGGCTTTCAAACAATCACCAAACGCAGGCTGTAACATAATATGTCCTTTGTAGTCAACTTCTTTCCCTACTACACTGCTTTTAAACACACTAATCTGTGCACCAGAATCTACAACCGCCTCATATTCTACTCCACCATATGAAATTTTAACTACTTTCAGATCAGACATTTTCGGTTGAACTGCATTCCCTTTCTTATTCTCCAGTACAACTTCACTGTTAAATTTAGCAATGACCACTTTTCCTTCGATCTCCTTTTCTTCAACTACTTTGACCTCAGAGACATTGGCTTCTGCAACCTTTACTTCAGAAACTTTAGCTTCAGGCTTTCCCCTTCCTTCTTTATTCTTATCTCTACAAAACCTTGCTAAGTGCCCCGATCTTCCACAATTAAAACATGTCACTGGCTTTTGGAAGGAATTTCTCTTATCAAATCCTCCACGGTTGTTATGTTCATATCTATTTCCTTCATAAGATGCATTACTTCTGTTGTTGGACATGTTTGGCTTTCCCTGATAGCCATTCCTGTATGGTTGAAATGGAGGAGCTTTACCGGACTGGTTATATTGCCTCACATTTTCATATTCATCTAATTTCTCAGAGAGAGCATCAACTGTAATAATTCTACCCCATTCATCTATAAAATGTTGCTGCATATCTCTTGATACTTGTTCCTTCATTTGCTCTGTAATGACAAGTTGTTTTAGACTTTCAAAATCATTGACTTTTAGTCCCATAATCCACTCATTAAAATAATTCGCCAATTCAAATCCAAAATCTCGCCAAGTGTTTTCCGATGACTTACAGTGTCTTTTAAACTTTATTTTAAACGCTTCCGGGCTCAATTTAAATCTCTTTAACAACATATTCTTCACATGATCATAATCATTGGCTTTTTCCTCTGGCTCCCTGGCAATTAAATTCGCCATTTCTAACGGTAATAATCCAACAAGATTTGTCACCCAATCCTGTTCCTTAATCTGCACTCTTCTTGCTTGTCTTTCAAATAATATAAGGAAAAAGCTAATATCACCTTCTTTAGGATCAAATTTACGCATTAATTTTTGCAATCCAACTTGAGCTTGTTCTTGCATTCCTCCATTCCGAGAGATCATTTCTCTTCCATCACCACTTCTGGACATCGATGCTTCAATCTTCAGCTTTTCTAATTCAAACTCATTTTCTTGGCGCTTCAATTCCATTTCCTTACTCAATTTTTCCAATAAAAACTCGTTTTCTTGGCGTTTAATCTCTTCTTGGCGCTTAATCTCTTCTTGGCGCTTAATCTCTTCTTGGCGCTTAATCTCTTCTTCCTCTCTCTCACTAACTATTCTTTCTAATACATCCTTTACAAATCCTTCCTCATACTCGGCACTCTTCAAAATAATATTTCTTAATTCAACCACTTTCATATCCTTCGTCACATTTTCACCTAATTCTTCCGCCAAACACTTCAAATCTACTTTCTTTGCTTTTGCTAAAAATGACATTTCTTATTCCGAAATTCTTCAAAATAACTTCTTTTAAACTCAAAACTTAAAACAACAACTTCCAAATTACCGTCAAAGCGGGTATCTTTGGCCACGGAGGGTAACTTTGCCCACGCGTCGGAAAAAGATTTGTTTCTTAATTTCTCTTCATAAAATGATCTCATCTTAAATTGTTTTACATTTTTGGAAAGGTGGAAATATCGCCTTTCATTTCATGTAAAAAAAAATCTCATTCTAAAACTGGCAATACTACAAATTCTGTTTTCATTCTTACGAGCATAAAATGACAAAAATCTATCTCTTCCAACTTTTGTCTGGAACACTTAAAAAAAGATTGAAAATATTTAAATAAAACATTCTATTCAATTCTTTTATTAATGAGGAAGAATATTACACCATTTGTTTTATTCTAAGTTGACTACTTTTTATGCTGTATTTAAATATTTGTAATTGGGAAGCTTTTGCCGATGAATGCGGGTAACTTTGGCCATAGATGTAAATATTTCTTTATGGAACTTTGCACTTTAAAAAATGTATGTTAAAGTGTATTAAGTTTAACTATTTTTGAAAAAATTCTTACTTTTATGATTACTCATTTTTTAGATATTTTTTTTTTTAATCTCATGATTTTAAACATTAAAAAGATAAAGATAGAATGCAAGATACGTATTCCACTCAAAATCGCAAATGTCGAAAGGTAAACATTTTCAAATTCCTAATTATAAATATATTATTTTTCACCTTTTATAATAAAATCGTTTGCTTTTTACAAATATATTTGTTATTAAATCTTGCTTCAAAAAAGTTCTTTTTTCCTTATTAAAATATAAGTTTATTTTTCTTTCTTTTAAGCGACAAACAATACTAGTATTCAACGTGTAATGCCATTCCACGATGCACTGCAATGTAAATGTTAAGTTATATACCATTTTAAATAACTATATGTCTTATATCTTTGTCATTTTTGGGTTTTAAAGTTTTAATATTGCTATTTAAATCGTTAACACAGCTTTTAAGGATGCTAAAAAGTATGTTTCTTATGTATTTCTCGGGTGGCCAAAGTTACCCGCCCGGCTCCTAACAGTGTCTTATTTTTTAAAATTAATACCAATTTTTTATTAATTTATAAAATGTAACAAAAATGCCTGAAAATTATTCCTAAATGTACAATACTTAGAATGCATAAGGATTTTTAAGTGTTTAAATCGTTTTTGAAGTTAAATTTTTCTTCTTTTGTGAAAAAAAACTATGATTTTGGCCAAAGTTACCCGCACTGACGGTATTCAAAATAACCTCGTTAACTAAACTTCCTGAACTAAATAACTTCTTTAAATACCGTTCGAATATAAATTCCAAAATGGTTAACTCACAATCAAGCCGTTGGATATATTCTCAATCATCACAGTTCTTCAAAATAATTCGAAATCCGTTGGGGTTTCCCCGCACATTATGTAGTGACCGAATGACTGGGTTCAATAAACTTTCAAAACAGCAAATTTCTTTTCTAAACTACTTTATTTCGAACAACAAACTTTACTTTCAAAGACACAATTTCCAACAAACTAAACATTTTCCATTTTCTACTACAACCAGACTGCTACCGTCGCACACCAGCTCATGCACATTCGTCTGCACGTACTTAATTAATTATCAATTATTTATTTATCTGAGCGTGACCCTTACAATATTGATAGAAAAACTTTGTGTTTACGATAGTAGTTGGTGAAGGAAATCATAATCTTATTTTCTGTATCTTGTTGAAAGTGTTGTACACTGATTTGGAATTTTTTTTCCTTTTGAAATAGTCTGAATCGAAATAATCAACTTTCTCCCATGTGTAACCTATTCAAGGTGCTTATTTTTAATCACAATATTTAATATCATTCCTACATCCATAAACGACACGAAAAGTAATGTTTGTTCTCTGCCCCTTACAATCATCCATACCGAGATGGTTTAATTGACACTTCACGCAAATAACTAGCCATCAAACATCCAGAAAATGCAAATAACAAATATGAATATTTACACTGGTCCATTCAAGCCCTTGGGCACATCAACACCGAACGAAGCAGTAATAGAGATTTCAATCGTGGCATGTCTTCGGTGATGATCTTCCATGTATAACAACGATAAATTTCCACCCTGTGCAGCATTTATAATTCATTAGTTGGGAACATTAGTCCGTGGCTTTAGCGAAGAGGATTTTAATATAATCATTATCTCTCTTGGTTCTCTGGAGAGGGGAGGCTAGAATGGAGGTAGGAATGGTACTTGGTCAACGAACTATGCGAAATGCTTTTATCAAGTGAAGCCGTTTTTTCTACGCGTTAAACCCAAATAAATTAGTTATTTGATACCATTATGCAAAAAATGAATAAATAGTTTTTATGCTTTGCATGAAGGGAGAAAATTGAACCTTGTGTTGATGTTGTTGTCCTGTCCAAAAGACGTGGAGTGAGAAAAATAGATTTTTGATATTTCAAATAATAAAAATTAAATGTATTTTTTGTTGAAGTTTTAACAACGTTTTGGCAACTTTCTAGCGGATTCATTTTTTTTGTGTGCCCATCTTATTCGTTAGCATCTCAATCTAAGCCTTTCTCTCTGCATGCAAACGAAAATACCTTAGTGAGATTGTTTGTCTTTAAAATACAAAAAAAAAAAAAAAAAAAACGTCATTGAATTTATTGCGTGAATACTTGAAGTTTTATTATTTCACACTAAATATGTTACTAAATGTTTAAAAATAAGTTCATTTGCAATTTCGTACCAAGTTTCCTGCGATAAACAAATCTGTTTCAATAAGGTTTATAACTAAAATATTGTTAATTCAATTCAATAAAAGAATACATACATCTTTAGAACAATTCCGTCACTTGGTTGTGGCTTTAAATTACGACGCCCGTCACCAATAGCCATCGTGTAGCTCTAGTGCGACTATAATTCAAACCTAACCGCCCATTAGAACAATCCAATCTAAGATGATAGCACCATTATAGTGTGTTAATGAAATATTAAAATTTTTTTTAATGGCCCTTTTTTCCATTGCTTGCCGGATCGGGATTGAGCTGCTAGTTCCTATTCTAGCCTCTCTATACCAGAGGGCATTCCATCTTCTAATGACGATAATCTGGAGGAAGTGGGCTGCAAGAGCGGATGGTATATTTAAGCATCGTTAGGGACTTAGGGGGCTGTCCGTGACAATGACGATTAGGGGTGGACCAGAACGAGATGAGGATAGATCTGTGATCCATTAGGTCCCTTAAAGATGGAACCTAATGGATTTTCTTGGGGGAACCGAGGATTTTCGATTTCCTTTTGCCGATCGTGACGACTTCGGGGTTCCTTCTTCTTTAACCCTTTCCGATTTGACAATCATTTTGGGTTCATTGAGTGTGAGAATGCCTCTTAGAGAAGTTTTACGCCGAAGTAAGGTTTTATAAAGGGCTTGTTTTCGGTTTCGGTTTAGCGATTTTTGTTCATCAGGAGTTTTAGGGCCCAACCAAGTTCCAATGTCACTAGTTCCGGAATTCATTCAACTTTTTGATTATCTAAGAAAGCCGGAGTTCAGAAATCGTTGGAGTTCCGCGATTTTAGAATCGACTATTTCTTATATTTGAGAGAGTTTTGAGATTTTAGAAGCGCTGGAGTTTTTCAGTATCACGAACTTAATGGCTTTTAAGACCAGTTGATTTTTGCAATGTTTAATAACCGGTTGATTTTCGAATTCTTGTATTTTTGGTCAGTTGGAACCATGTTGCCATGAACTTTGGCTTTTGAATTATATTCCAAAATCGAAGCATTAGATTAGAATAAATTAAAGATTCTCAAAAACAGGACTGTGTCGAAATGTCTGCGTAAGTTTTATTTATACTGCTAATGTTGATGTAATAAATTTGGCGATTTATTTTAAATTGGCAAATTATATATTTGCACTTGCATGGCAACCCTAGTCCCATTCTGTAATCCCCCCAGACCAGTACCGGACCTCAAATGAATACTCTTGGTTACCCCCCTCTATCCTGCTGCAGATCTGACCATTCTTCCCCAAGTTACACTTGACACTTCAATCTTACTCCATTGAAATCGCCATTTGATTTATGACCGCGTATGTTTGCCTTTTGCACCTGACAGATATCTTTACTTGGGTTGCATAGGGTTTTCACGCAACCTTCGCATTCTTATGGTGTCAGGCTAGTGGGGTGGAAACCCGATTTTGCTCCAGGACCGCACCACCCACGTAATAAAGGCCTCAAAATTCGGAAAATGTGATCCTAAATTTGAATTGAAATGCTAACTTGTCCGCTAGGAGCCTGAATTTGCCAGTCCTGGATAGAATTCAATTTTGGACATTCTGTAGTATTATATGGTTTAATAGGATTATATATATGGTAGAATTAGTTTTTATGTGAAGCCCTGGTTTGAGTTTTGAAATGAGAATAGATCATTCAATCTCTCGAATGGTCAGCTTATGATTGCCATATTGACATTCTGTAGTATTATATGGTTTAATAGGAATTTTATTTTATGTAAATGTGACAAAAATTCAAACTTTTGTTCGTTTGAACATCTTTCAGAAATTTTTTAATCCCATTTTTGCTTTTAAAAAAAATTAATAACATTCCTTCATACCTTCTCGTTGCTTATTATCATTATTTTCAGTTGAAATAATTTTTTAAGAAATATATTGATTGTTTTTTATTCGTCAATCACGACAAATATTTTTTCTTTTGTTTTATATGCATATATTTGTTTCCATTTAAAATATGAGTACTAAAACTAAGACCATTTAACCATTTTAAATATGAGTACTAAAAATAAGAGAGACTTCCACCGCAAGATGGAATATAAAAGCGCCCTTCATTTCCATCCTTAAAAATAACCCCGGGTAGCTGCTGGCTATTTCTGTTCGTTGGAAGAACAAAAAAAAGCAGAGACTTCTGCAACACATATCAACACTCAACCCTTCCGTTCCACTCAGAGGCGACTGGCCACACAAAACCACTTCAAAAACAACTCAAGAAGACATTGGGATTATTGTGTTCTTTTATTGAAAATAGTTATTCACCATGAGAGTCATTCACTGGCCTTGAGACCAGGATTTCAGAGGGCCCAAAAATGGCCTTTAGTCACATCCTCATATTATGCAGGGACTACTTAACTTATCGTAAAATCAAAGCATGAAAGACACTATTGAATGATTAAAATACAATTTTTTTAAATCAAAGATCGGCATCATAGTTATTAATTTTTTAAAACTTTTGAAAAATGTTCAAAGTTTATGTACACTGCTCAACACAATTAGGAGAGCGCATGGTTTATCCTTTCGCCCCAATGATTTCATTTGTAATCCCTAACTTGCGATTATTTTCACTAAGTTAAACTCGCACTGATTTCAAATAAGTTTTATTAATTTTTCTATAAAGTTTTTTTTTGTTTTTTTTTTGGTATTGTTACATGGAATAATCATACTTTTGTAGAATTAAATAATGTCTCTGTCTGTTTAAAGTAAATGAAATATGAAAAACAAGGTAAAATGAAGTTCACCTTGAAACATTTTATTAAATAAATTAACTCTAAATTCTATATGTTCCAATTTTTGGTGCTTAAAAACTGATTTGAAACATTTTAAGCAAATTAACTATGTTTTTTTTTTCAAAACTTATAATTTTTTCAAAAGTTATGATTCCAATTTTTTTTTCTAAAATTCGTAAATTGTAGTTAAATTTTTTTTCCCTGTTTTCTTAATTATTTTTCTTTTCCCAAATTTTAGATTTTTCGAACAAAAAATATAAAGTCGGGACTGAAAGGATAACAAAAGTACGCCAAGTTCTCCCCTAATTGTTTTGAGCGGTGTATATTTTTTAATTTTTTTTTTAAAGTTTTGTGTGGGCCATTTAAATGCTGCGATTGTAGAATTTTTTTTTCTCTCAGATACACGTCTTGCGTGGAAGCTCGGGTCTAAGTTTAAGTTACTGTTGTACAAGTAAATGCTTGTTTTTTTCTATTAAAATTTCAGTGAGTATTAAAATAAGTGGACAGTTAGGCTATTTTAGATCTGTTAGGACTTCTTGTTGTTAATATTATAAATTAGGTTCTTATGCAATTGTAATTGATTGAATATAAGTGTCTAGATGAAAATAACCAGGGAAAATGAACCCATTGTTCTTGTATTTCTTCGAGGTAACACTTCAAGAGACTTTCAAAAGTACTCAATGACCCTGTAAGGTGTGAATTTCGACTTCTTTAGTTGAAGTGTGAGTAAATTAAAATAGTTTTTTAAACAAAGAATGTGGTTTCATGGGAAAAATCGCAAGCGTTTTATTTAAACAGCCTGCTTGGTTGTGTATCATCGCTCAGTAACAAATGGCAAATGTGAGATATTAACTGAAATTTAAATTATATTTGTTCCAACCCTTAGGAAAAGATTTCAGAATTCGGAAATCATTAAAAAAAATTCTAAATCTCAAAAACTGAATAAAACATAAAATGACACTAAAATTTACATTACGTGAAATGCATAATAAATTTTTATGGGTATGATCCCCTTATCAAATATTTTGAATTATAATTAAAAATTATTCTTAAAAGTTGTTTATTATGACATTTAAATTTAAATTTGTTTTCAACCATAATTAATTTTTTTCATTTCTTTTTAGGGGCCATGAAAAAAATTGTGCATCATTACAAATTTGTGACTGATCACATGATCAAACATGGCGACTACATGACTTTGACCAATGGACCCACATTTCGGTAAGTGTTCCATATTGAGTTGAGCGTCTTTTTGAGAATAACAAGTAATTTAACCTTTTTTTTAAAAAAGTTGTGGTAACATAAACTTTATTTGGTTATGTATTTTATGACATAGCAGTACTACACTCCTTGCCAAATGCCAACCTAAGTTGGGTAAATAGAAATATGCTATGGAGAAGATCCTTCCGCGGATGTAAAGAGTTCCATAAATCATTTGTGAATCCATCAAGAAAGCATGTTTGAAACATTAATTTCATTTAAAGTCTAACAGATTTAATATTGTTTGAGAAAATTTCGCTATGTTATCAGAATGTATAGTGTATTTTGTTTAAATTGTATTAGATCATTTTGTATGTAAATATTACCTTACAAGAGTTTCGAACTAACGGATCAATCGCGCTTTTCCCCATGCCTTTTACTATTTGTTTTTACCCAAGTTAGGTTGGCACGGAGTGTAGCAGGATATTTTTAAAAATGTTTTTGCTATGTTAGGAGGAATCCACAGAGCGTCAAGTGCTCAAATATCCATAGTCATAAAAAAAATCTTATTTCGAGGCAAGAGAAACACGTCCAGAATTTCGTACATTTTTTTTTAATGTCGACTTCGTATTGTAAAATATTTAGTAAACCATCAAAACTATACTACGGCTGTGATTCACTTTAAAAATGTATTCTGAGTTATTTGTTGACCCTTGTTGTTTATAGTATATTCAAAACTATTTCAGACACATACGCTTGGAGCATTGTTTATTGTCTGATGAAAGAGGCTAGGAACAAACTCCTTAAAATTGTTATTTAGCCCCTTCATCTCCAGGTTTTATAATCTATTTTTTTGTGTTGATGGGGGGCTTTGAATTATTTTGAATTCTTTGTATGGCTGCTGCAAAATAATGCCTATTTTCTAACCTTATATGTAGTTCCTCAATTTCGTCCTTCACTATTTGTGAATTCTATAAATAAACATCATTCGATTATTGAGGCGGAGATAGCATTGTGCTATGCCACAAGAAGCAGGACCAAAACAACGCAACTTTCAGTACCTGAAATTGAAGGGGCTCTGGAGATTAGAATATGATGGAGTAGAGATGCTGCTGATCTAGAACCTGTGCTGAAATCATGTTGCCAAGTGAAACCATAATCGCTTCTTTAATACACCCAAACAAATTTGGCTTATTACTTGGCGCTACGTAATTAATAACTAACATTTAAATGTTTGGAATAATTTTTTTTTACTGCAATCTATAACAGTACTTCAGGACAAATAATCACTTTTTTAAAAATTTTAATTGTAAATTCTTGAAGAATGCATCTGCCTAATGTATTTGTTCGGACATAACACATCGATTTAACGAATTTCAAGACTGCTTCACATTTTTTCGCTCCCAGCATCTTCATCTTGTTCTAATCTCCATGGGCATTGGGCAGAGACTTAGACCATAGCAACTTTGGCTATTTACTTGGCGTTACGTAATTAACAACAATTTTAATATTTCTTGTATATTTTTTGCTACAATCTATAACAGCCCAAATAGTTTTTTTTTTTTTGTAATTTTAATTCTAATTCTTAAAGAATACAACTGCGCAATACTACTGTACGGGCGTTTCACATCGATTTGGCGGATTTCAAGACTCCTTCACATCTTTTCGCCCCAGGCATCTCGATCTTGGGAAGAGACTTAGACCAAACAAACTTTGTTCTAATTGCTTCAAGCAACCAACGGCAATCTTAATATTTCTTGCATATTTTTACTACAATTTATTAAGCACAAATAGTAATTTTAAAAGTTTTGGATTACAAAATTTTAAAGAACACAACTGCGCAATACTATTTGTTCGGGCGTTGTAACAAATATGTACATTTGGCAATCTTTCTAACAATTGGTAAAACCCTCTGAACATCACCATGTCAACAGAGACTACTTCACTTTGAAGAAAGATGCTTTCAGAATTTCGAATACCTCATATGCTACATTTTTTATGATTAAACTTCTAAGTATTTTATAAATGTGTAGTTTAATTTACATCACATCAATTTGGATCATCATCACATTAATATGGTGATTCACATCTTTTCGCGCCCAGCATACCCATCTTATTCAAGCCTCCATAGGAAGGGACTTATTTTCTTTTTCCACTTAAAACAGAGCACCATCCGCCACTTTCCGGCTGCCATTTTGTGCTCCTTAATAACATGGCAGTGTGTTTTGTTTGCAAGCTGCCGTCGTAGTTGATTGAACCTTGGCTTTTGTTTTTCGGCAATTTTCTAATTTGCTACTGTTTGTGTGCGAGAGAAGCATTTTTTTACTCTCAATCTTGCTTTTCGTTATCTTTTAAAGTAAATAAGTTAAGGCGTATTTTTTCATTTATAAGTAGAAGCTATTGCCTTGCTCCTAATTTAAGTTAGTCGTTGACAGATATTCCAAAACAGGACAAAGGTTTTAAAGACTAAGTATTCTGCAGTGATCTTACGCAAGAATGGCATAATTATAATTGAAGGGGACGCGGAAATATAATGATTATTATATTATCCAACGTGGCTTGCCATTATGGCACACCATATCAAGACACATTATTTGTTATTCAACGCGACTTCTTTAACTAAAACTTGATTCTTTATTATTATAAGTTCCCTTGCCATTTAAAAAACATGTCATGATAGTTAAAAATATAGGGACTTACCTGGATGAATGCACTCAACTTACTTTGATCAATAAAACCAGTCTTCATCAGTAATAAGTCTTAACCAGTCAGCATTAGTATTAGTGTTCTTAGCCTACTTTTAAATGTATTATATAATGATTGTAATTCTAAATGTTAATGTGAGGTTATGTTTTAAACTATCATTCTCCAGTCATTATTTAAATTGCATGGAGCCTCATTTCTTTATTAGTTGATTTGAAAAAGTATCAAATTTTATGAAGTCTAACAGCTCACACTTTTCCTCCAAACCCAACAAAACCTTTTCTTAACCAAAACAAAACAATCGCAGCTAAAACGTAGCCGTATCCGTATTATTTCAACAATCTGGCTCCTTTATTTTATCTTCTATCATTTCAGCCCACCAGATATCCGGCATCTTCTAACTTGGATCAGTGTCCCTGGTCCTCTGGGGACTACCGATACCACCGTAAATTTACGACTGCCACTTGCGCTGCTGTAAATTTACAGAATTTTTTGTACTGCAGAAATCCTGGGGTTTGCGGGGGGGATGGGGGTTTTTAGCGGCTCAATCTTGATCTGGCAGCCGCCTCTGACCTCCCTCTTTCCCGGAATCTCGCAGGAAGGGCAACGTGCGAACAAAAACACTTCCACGGGGATCCCTTCCTGTCTGCAAAGTGCGGGGGGGGGGGGAGGGTTTGTTGTGAGGGGGCGTATAAGTAGTGTGCTAAGATAAGTTGGAGGTCTGCAGTAATTGAGGAAGTTTTCTACTGATAGCTTCAACACATTCATTCATGCCTTCGGATATTCCAAATTCCACTCACGGCCGGATTTCTGGCAGGTCAAACGGGGCTTATGTTATCGAGGTATGTTTTGGGGGCCCCAAATTTGCTCGTGCACTGGGCCCCTAAACTTGTCGGGCCCTGATTCCACCGCATATAGAATTCCAGGATTGTTATGTAACCGGAAATTTTTCAAGATTCCTAGTCATCTGAAAATCCAGGCATCCTATTCGTCTGGAACCTTAGTATTAATGTATTCCTATAAGTACGAAATTTCTATGCCATGGCCAGGATTCCTATCTAGTATTGTGAAATGTATTACTCCTGATTTAAATTTGTCTAAAATAATTGATATCCTTAACGGCATATACTATCATTTTGATATTATATTGAGTCAACATCCAGGGTTACCGTACGATATTGTGTGGAGTGAGGATATTTTGCTTGTTGAATGTGATAACTTTTAAACAGTATTCTAATTTAAAATATAATTATTGCCAATTTGATTCATAGAATTAACATGGCCACTGATGAGGTGCAAATAATTAGTATTTGCAATGAAATCAGTTTTTTAAGTACCGTAAGTAAGAACTGATTCGTCACAAATTAAACCGATTTTGAACGAAAGCTATTTAAATGAAAGTGTTTTTTATCAAAGCCAAATTTCTCCCCTTATTAAAAACCAAAATTAATTTAAAACCTTATCGACATAAAATCTTAATTTTTACATAGCCCCGAAGCAACAAATACCAAAATTTCGGCAAAGTAACCAGAAGCCGTAAAAAAAGGGGGAAGGGATGAAAATCGTCTGGGGTAGGCGTGTTCAGGGACGCAACAACTCAACTCCACATGTCTGTGGGTGGAAGAAGAAAAAAAGATTACCTCAAAAAGCCGCTGACAAGAAAAACGTCTTTTTCTCGACCTCTCGTTCAACCCCTCCTGCATCTCCCGTTTCCAAGTAAAAAGTTTTTATAGTGGTTTAGGGGGGGGGGGTTGGAGAAAAAAATATGGGGGGAGGCATGAAGATTCTTTTCGAATGTTTATGGGCACGTGGTACCCACCATTTGACAGGTCGTTATTTGGTCTATCTTGCGGAGTGATTCGCCCTCCCCATTATAAATAATCCGTAACTGATTTCTGTAATGGCGCGATGATATGAAACGCATGGGTTGGGCTGTTGCGTGGTCATTCGGAGTTGTCGTTTTTATGTATTGGGGGCTGTAAACAACTTGGGCAATTTCGTCTGTTGCATGATAGTTGTTGGGCCGTAGAAAGATGTTATAATTAGGGGTTTTAATGTATAAGTGTAACTGATTAATCGCTGATTGCTAAATAAAGATTCATGATTCATGGCCAAGTCGTATAGTGGTTATAGTACATTGCGTACCATTAATAATCAAGAACTTATAATTTTAATTACTACCATGAATAAATAAGAACTCTATCATAAATCATTAAGAACCATAATAAATATGTTGGCTATGAAATCAGCCTAAAGTTTTAACGCCCCATGCAATATCTTTTTGTTACGAATAATATATTTGATAATGTATATAGTAGTAGTTTTGTGCTGGAGAAGGTATCACACAATGTTTGTTACCTGGATAACATTTTCCAGAATTAACTTACATGAATTACATCAGTGCACGTAACTCAACCCAACAAACTAAGCTTTTATTATTTTCAAAAACGTTAACTTTAAGCTTTTAAACTTCCTTTTTCGTGTTACATAATTTATTTATATAAATTATCTCGCACTAATGTCTAAATTTGTCATACAATTTATTTCGATTAACTTAAGCAGAAAGGAACAAACAAGCTCCCTATATTTTAGCCACTGTTTTTTTTTTCTTTTCTAGAACATGCATCGGATATTATATCGCCGCCAACAAAATAAGAAATGGTAGGGATAGCGGTTTTTTAAAAAAAAAAAACGGTGTTTCAAAAACCGGTTTTTCGGTTTTACTGAACCTTAAGACCGGCCTTATGAAAAACCGCTTTTTGGTCAAAACCGAGGGGAAAAACCGGTTTCGGTTTTCCATCCCTAAAGTGTTTCAAATAAGGGTGGCAGAGAGTGTAGTTCGAAAATACTGTTCGAAAAAAAATAGCACAAATCATCTCCGGATTCCCCATGTAGTAACCGTGAAAGGTGGTCTCCAAATTATGTTCTTGTCCAATCTATCGTAATCACCCAGCGCCATTTTTCTTCTGCTCTGGACTGTCGCCCAGGGCTTTCTTGTAATCGGTTTTCTGTATCAATAATGCTCGTTAATTCTCAGATGGGCATAAATTTGGCGAGGTATGACAGACATGTATGGGTTTATCATGCAATGCCTTATTTGAGGCGTGTTCTCCAGGAACCTGGCTTTTTATGTCTTGTTGGATAGCTTAATCGCGGTTTCTAATTACAACATTCGTTAATAGTTAGTTGGGCAGAGGAATACGTCGTTCTTAGGAATTCGGTATGGGATCGTTAAATGAGAAATGTCTTGTTTTGTAATTTAATTAACTACTTGTATTTTGTGTCATTTGTTGTAATTAATTAATACGTTTCGAATGCTATGCCATTTAACTAAGTTGCCATCTCATCTGGTTAGTTTGAATTCAAAATTTCAATTATCAGAGACGTTTAGAGTTTTAATTGATTTTTTTTTTCATAATGGATTCAATTTCGTTCAATTTGTATAATTATTCAGACAAAAAATGGAAATATTTCATATCCAGAATTCCTATTCTTCTATAGTCAAGTGCCAAGCAATTTAAAATCTGATTCAGACATAACTCTTCAACAACCGGAACAAAACAGTTTTCAGAAAAAATTTCCGAAATTTATGCTTTTATTCTAATTACAACATTTACAGTTTTAATCGTTATTTTTTTATAATGGATCAATTTCGTTTAATTTGTTTTTAATTATACAGACAGAAATGGTAATATTTCAGATCCAGAAACTTAAAATACCTATTCTTCTTTAACAATTCAATCCTCAAATATCTTTCTAGATGCAATTTCCAAACAATTTGAAACCTGATTCAGACCTACTCTTCAACAACCGGAACAAAACAGTTTTCAGAAAAAATTTCCGAAATTTATGCTTTTATTCACAGTCGACTTCATTCTGTTGAAGTAGTTAAAAGCTTGGCATCTTACCATTGACGAAAATTCATGGACCACATTCCTCCATTCAATGGAACCTAATGGCCCAACGCAGATTTAGGATACAGAACTCAACCCATTGAATGCAATTCGAATCTCGGGATGGATACATTTCTTTAAACTGGCCATTATTAAAGGGAAAAGCCGAAAATCCACCCCGAAGTAACCCTTTTGAGAAAGCGTTTCAATCAATGGACGCGGTGGTTTGACAAGATCTTCAACAGAGGTCTTGAAGGGATCAGAGGTTTGAACGTGAATTCCACTGTAGATTCGTAAGGATTCGTTCGTTTTCGTTTGTGCATTTTCATAATTTAGATCAAGGGTTCCCAACTGGTGGTACGTATGAGTGATGTGAGCAACATGATGCTATCAATAGCTTCTGTACGCGTGTGCAGTGAGCACGCAAACATATTACTCATTATTTCAAACATTAACATTATTTTAAAGAGGGAAATCTTTAATTAACTTTTGTTCTATTTTTTATTTGTGTGTTTTTGGTCATACAGGTAATCAACAAAGCTGTTAATTATTAAAATTTTAATTTTTTTATTTCTCCTTTATTATAAGCATATTAAAAATAAGCAAATATCTAACCATTAAATACGAAGTATTATCAGGAATTTTACTCAAAAAACCTTTGAACACTTTCAGAAGAGTAAATATTATACGTTTATTAAAATATTTAGGTATGGTGGTACGCCAAAATTTCTCAAAAAGTCAAGTGGTACGCAGGTGCAAAAAGGTTGGGAACCCGATCTAGACTAATGACTTGGGCCATGTTTTTAAGAACTCAATAACTTTGACATACAAAAATAAAGTATACTATAGTTGATTATTTCAGAGTAAAAATGGTCCAATCCATTGCGGTGGTTACTGGCAGAATGAATCTAAGCCATTTTCGAAAAGTTAAACAAAAAGTAGTTATACAATGTTGCATATTGCCAATTTTTTTTAGCATTATTCAATATTCAGTTTAGCTTTTGTTAATCATTTTTGTTAAAATGTATTGAAATATTCTAAACTTTTAATTCAATGATCACAAGTTTAGTCCATAGATAAACCCCTTAACCTTAGTAAAATGACATAATATGATTTTTTACTGCTCATATTAAAAGCTTCGGTTTACATTTTGAATCTTTTCAACCAAGATTTTAAAAAAATCTTATAGTGGGATCGACCCATTTCGCATTGGAAATGCTTGTTTGAACTCAGACAGGAACTTTCTATTCTAGTTTATTTTTAGAGGGCTTAAGGGTATGATTTATCTTTTAGCCCCCTCTCTCGTTTACCGGATTTGGAGGAAATTCTGCTTGAAGAGTGACCAATCATGCGTGAAGCCGAGAACGGTCTCAATGGCGGTAACGTGACCATTGGGAAAGCAATGCAATTTCTTATACTACTTGTCATTTTTCCGGGTATATGTAAACGTCTCTCTCTCTTGGCAGTTTAATGGATCGGTCAAGGGGGTTTGGGGGTTAGAGGGGTATGAATGAAAGTAACTTTTATTCTATTTGAGTTTTTTTTCTTGAGGGCGGCAACTGTGGGGAGTATTTTTGCAATGGGGTTTCCTTTTTTTTTTAAATGCTTTTGTGGTTCGTTTTTATGTGGCGTATTTTGGAAGTTTTTATATATCGTTTTTTCGGTGTACACGTGTTACATGTACAAAATTCTTGCATTTAAGGAAATGCTTTTGATTTTTATCTAAAGTAGGTGAGGTGGTGGAAAAAATACTTTGAAAAAATAATGGTGTGTGCTTATGAATAATTTTTCATAAAAAGAAGCATTCGAATTACAAGCTCTTAAGACGGAATTTAGACTCCAGAATGGCTAATGTTCGTTTTGTTTGAAAACTGTATAAATACTGGTACATTAACTCAAAACTACTTTATTTAAACCGTTTGTTGTTTTTAAACTTCGAAAATCCAAGACAATTTACAAAAACATTTTCTATATTTTAAAGAAGTTCGAACTAAATGTGACCATTACTTTGAGAATGATATGTGAAATAAAACAAGTTAATGTTGTATCCTTTAAAATCAAACGCTGAGTTGGAACGAAGAAAGGTTTATAAAACAGATAGTTCGAAAAAAGATCAACCCTTATTATGCTTTCCCAGTATAGGCTGTAAATATTTTTTTTCGTAAACACACGACGTTCAAATCTCAATAAATGCGATAATTTTGAGTTTTTCAAAACTGAAAAGTTTTTTAGAATCCCTTTTCAAATCTTAATATAACATACGATATAGCTTAAGTAAACGCATGTAATTATGTATTTTCCTTTTAGGTCTATCAATTGTTATTACTTTTCGGAATTTTTGAGGTTGTTTGCTGATATTAGATGAGTCCTAAACAGTCCTTAATTCTTTTAAAGTAAAAACTTAAACGGATTAGTAAAAAAAAAAAGTCTTATAAACAGATCCATCGTAAGTCAGCATCATTTCGCCATCTTTTTCTTACAAACGAACTGAGCTACAGAGCCATTTTCTTCTGTAATTGGTTGTTTAGGATGATAATTTCTCTATTTTATTTATGCACAGTTTTAAAACTTTTTTATACTATCGTTTCGGATGATCAAACGTCCTGCCCCAACGTCTTTAACTTAAAATAATAATAAAAAACACGAGAGCGCCGATAAATTCGTGAGAATCGACCAGCCGATAATAAAAGATTGAAGTTAAATCTAAAAACAAAGAACAATTACCCTGCTTTTTTCGAACTGGACGTTTAATGATTGCTGTATTTTGAATTCGTTCTTTTTTTTTGTACGCCAGGCCTGCTTTTTCATTATTGTTGCTGACAGTTCTTGGCCCCCCTGGGTTAGTTTAGAAGATATTTTCTGTTTGGTGGCGTGTGCTGTTGTTTTTCTTTTAACCGAAACGTGCTTAGGAATGGAAGAAACGGCTTAAATTGGAGACCTAGAGGAAAAAATTATTTTGTATTCAGCCAACCACTCAAAGAATTTTAAAGCTTGGATGCAAAACAGCTTTAGTATAACGACGCAGGGTAGTTGTTACTCAAAGGTATTCTTAAATATACAATCTCTCTGATATCTTTGCCCCATTACTTGTACAAATAAGTATAGAATTCAAGTACACTTTTATCAACTGATGTAAAAAAGTAATAATCGGGGAATATCAAATCTTATGATTAGTGTAAATTAGTTATAACAACGTATTTAAAGTTTCGCTTGAAAATTATTGATCAATTTCAGTGTAAATTAGTTATAACAACGTATTTATTGTTTCGCTTGAAAATTATTGATCAATTTCTTTTCATATTAATTTCTTTAAAAAATCATGAATAAAAAAAAATCTTTTTTTCTAAACAAGAATGGATGTCGGTTCTTTTACTACTATAGTAGAAATCAAACTAACTTCCCAATATGGTAATCACCAATCTGCTGAAACATAGAAAAATAATCACTATTACTGATTTTATTTTATCGAATCTCGTTACTTTTGAATTAAGGGGTCTAAGGAGTCTTAAAAATGTGCAAAGAAGGAACTACAAAGTATAGTTTGATCTGTCATGTAATTTTTTAACTACTCAATATACAAGTATAATTTTTTTGTATGTAATTCTACAAGATTTATTTATTATAAAACAAATTTTAAAATTTATGAAACTTTAGCCAAAACTAAAATAAATGATATTAAACATAAAGCTATTTTAACACATTGTGATTAGGCTTGCGCGGCAAATTTTGAGGGCAAAATTGAAAAAATGACCAAGAAAATGACTTTATATTGTACAAATATGTACAAACTAGGACTTATACCTAAATTCTCAGCTCAATTTTAATTAGAAACTATTTTAAGAACTTTTTTTCTAAAAAAATTAATAAAATTTTTTAAATTTTGATTTTGAATTCATTTTTAAATAATTTCTAATTAAAATTGAGCTGAGAATTTAGGTATAAGTCCTAGTTTGTACATATTTGTACAATATAAAGTCATTTTCTTGGTCATTTTTTCAATTTTGCCCTCAAAATTTGCCGCGCAAGCCTAATCACAATGTGTTAAAATAGCTTTATGTTTAATATCATTTATTTTAGTTTTGGCTAAAGTTTCATAAATTTTAAAATTTGTTTTATAATAAATAAATCTTGTAGAATTACATATAAAAAAATTATACTTGTATATTGAGTAGTTAAAAAATTACATGACAGATCAAACTAGACTTTGTAGTTCCTTCTTTGCACATTTTTAAGACTCCGTAGACCCCTTAAAATTCCAAGAAACATAGTAAGTTAAAAGGAATCCACGCAGTTTACGTTTGATCAGTGACGAAAACAAATCCGTACCATTTAATCCTTCTGATGGTAACATTATCTCTGTACCTGTCACCACTTATCTAGTTTATTTGTTTGCCACCCTTATCCCCTCAGTTTTCACCCCCGTGCGTAAAACCAGGATAAGTTGGCGTTGGTTTGGCGTAAAAACGTTTTCTTATCTCTAGTGCAAAAAATACTAGGAAACGAAGTCGTGAATGATATCTTCAGCAGTCTTCTTGCTTCTTGTCTCTAATGAGAGGGACTGTTGGAAACGGGAGACCGTCCCCAGATAACAACATTACGATTTATTTGTCCTGCCTAAAATCCGAGCTGCAGTCTAGCCGGATAGGGTTACCAGATCAAAAAAGTAAAAAAACAGGACATAAACTTTTAAAAAGCAGGACAAAGGCAGGAAAAGCAGGACACATTTAAAATTGAGACAAAACCTTATTATTAGTACATTGACATTATTATATTATATTATTTAAACATTATTATTAGCATATTTTTCTACGGAACCAATTTTCTTAAAAAGTCCTTGCCTTTAGATATATAGTCATAAAACTGCAGTCAACATTCTAACCGAATCAATCTGTAGTCTATTTCTTTCTTTTATCCATTGGGCATTTATAATAGAAAAAGTTGCTTTGGAGTAAACTAAAAAAGTAAGCTATTACACTTTGAAATGCATACAAACTTTCTTTAAAGATCTTCAAAGTTAATTAAATTTTCAAAAATACGGATATTTAGGGATTTTTAAAAAATAAATACGGACGGCAGGACCGAGCCTCTAAATACGGACGTGTCCTGCTAAATACGGACGTCTGGTAACCCTACCCCAGCCGGATGTACTAAATCTTATGCCAACTTGCCTGTACAGATGGTACTGGTAGTGAAGGTGGTAAATGTCGCCAAGTGTGACACCAAATACCTTGGTTAGGAAGAAATAGGATATACAATTATCTATGCGTAAAAAGGATGTGTTGAGATAACAGGGACACAACAAGATAGTGTGATGGTATGTTGTTGAACATTTACCCCATTGACAAACATTTTAATCTTATATTTAATGTAATCCGGTATATACATTTGCTTAAATCATTTTGCTTCTTATTTTCCTCGGATAATCTTGAAAGTATCAGAATAAAAAGCGAGAGTTACTCGCTCTTTAAATGAATAAAAGAGAAGTAAAAAGATATAACAATTAAATAATAGCAATTAAAAGAGAAAATTCTAAAACTAAAAACGATCCATTGGTGTTACCTAAAACGTTACAAAAAATAACGATACAACTATTTTTTCCTTCCCCCTCCATAAACCATTTAGAAAACTATAAAATTAAAAACATAGTATCTTTGGTGTTACCTAAACTAAAAATAATGAAAGATTCAAAATTATAGGGTTTTTTTTCTGAAGTTGACGGCTCCAACTAAACGGAAGCGCAATCTTTCATGGGTGATTCCAATTTTTGTTTCCAATAAATCTCCATTAAATCATTTATTTTTGAAGGATCACATTCCAAAAATATTGAGGGTCCATTTCCATCGAAAATTAGACTATAGTTCTGCATTGCAGCTCAATTTGGTCCAACGAAAAAAATTATAAGATTTATTTCCCGGTTAACAAAATAACACAAAGGAAATGTATGGTATTTATAGAAAGTACTTATTCAATCTCTAAAGTCTCAATTTCTGACAACTGAGCAAAATAGGATCCCGAAAGGTTTTTGCTCGTCATCCCTCACTCGCTTTCAACTGCGGATGAAGAGTGTGATCCCTGTGGTTAGGTATCACCTTTGAGTAAATTAGAGGCTGTGTTTTTTTCTTAAAGTTGGCGGCACCAACTAAACGGAAGCGTTAATGAAAGACCGTTGACGTGCTAAAAGACAATTTGGGATTCCGTGGCAAAGAGGATCTCTTCATCTGACACTTCGCGGCGGTGAAACTTGGTGCCAAGTTCCTTCCCACTACACTCGGTTCTTGTTGGTGTTGTTTTTTTGGCCACATGTCATGGATAGACACACGAGATGGCGTTGCAGGCGGAAACGGGTGGCGTGCAATGGACAAAAATCAAAATAGTTTTTATTTGAGAATATATTATTTATCTAGGAATTATAGTCATAGTTTCATAAAATGGTGTTTTCAATTTTGAAGTAAATATAATGTCATTGAAATTTATTTAAGTAAGCTTTAACAAAGCGGCAAAGAAACGGTATAATAAATTAATATACATGTCTTTTTTTAATGATCATAAAATACATTCATTGGTCAGAAAGTCTTCCATTCATTCCAATCCATTTTTCTTATTTTCAGACTATCAATTCCATAAATAATTGTCAAATTCAAAAATAATTTGAATCTTACAATTATTTTCACGAAACATATTCTGTAAAAGTCTTAAAACATCCAAAGATATTATGTGATTCCATTTTATGAAAAGAAAAGGAAAAATATGCAACTAATTTTTTTTTCAAAAGGGAAAAACTAAATTTTTTGCATGTCAGAGTTTTTGTTTATAAATTCAAAAATATTTTGAATATGTCCGTTATTTTCATGAGATATATTGTAGCAAAGTATGACTTGAACGGTTCGTGAGCCCTGGCTGAGCTGTAAAGCACGGTATTGCAAGCCAGTAGTTGGTGGGATCGCGCCCGTTCATAGCCTCACTATATAATTTGGTTATAAGATGTCCAAAACATACCCTAAAATAATAAGTAATTTGGGTGATATTGAATAAGAGTGTTTTTTGATTTAAAAAAAAAAACCCTCATTTTTACTGTGCATGCGGCGGCGGTATGTTTCCTTCCTGACGCCACTTTTTTGAGAACTTGGCGTAAAAAAAAAGGTTTGGTGTGTAACATCAAACAAACGTCGCATTTGTCTCCGCCATCCATCAAAGCCAAAGTTTCAGCAAAGTAATTTGTCGAAAAACTAGTATTTTAATCTAGCTTTGCTTATAATGTGGTGGGGATTGCACAAAAAAAAGAAAGAAAAAACTGCAGTTAATAAAAAAAAACCTTAAGTAAGTTAATTTTTAATAGAAATTGGTTATACCTTTAGAATTTTTTTCGTTGCTTAATATCGTCATAATGCCAATAAATCTTAACTTATCATTCACAATGGGACAAACTTATTCTTGTATTATGTATGCTATTTCTTAATAAATTATTAAAATATTTTTTAAAATTTTTCGCAACGGTTTGTAACTCTAGTGAAAACTCAATGGAATATTTATGTATGAATGTATTTTTCACATTGCTTTGTATAATTTTTGTGGGTGGCCGTTCAATAACGTTGATTTCAAAATGCACACTAAGGGAAAATCAATCACTTTTTGTCCACAATCACACCTCGAGTTGCCTTTACACCGTGTAAATATTACCTGACGTCAATGGAGCAGCAAACTATAGTGTACATAAAAGGATTGTAAGCAGTGTTTCTTTGCTTTTCTGCCCTTGGGTGATACTTTAAAAGTGTCGGGTTTCAAAAGCTTGGGGACAAACCGTCATTTTAACAGGTTATTTATGACCCCAGTCTTCACAATTTCTCCGACTTGTCAACCCTTTCAATGGACATTTTCCAAAGACCTTGGACATCCATCTATCTCACTCATATTTGCAAAGAAAAAATGGGCGTGCGTTCTGTAATTACCATTCCTTAGTATTTCCGATTGCAGAAAGGGCTTCTGAGAATTCAATGGATCTTGCTTGGACATGAGGAGGGGGGGACTTTTAAAATTTTATGATGCGAAACGTCCGAAGGAGGGGTTCTTTTTGAAGGTTACAGTCCACTCAGCCGAATGAGACTCAGCCGAATGCCCTAAACCGCAAGATCTCGCCAAATTTCATGGCAACATATTCACCATTATGGCGATAATGTTTTCAACATAGATTTTTCTTTTCCTGTCCTGCACTTCAGGATGGCTAACAATTTGGCTCGTTTAGCGCCCTAAAATAGTAAAAGTATTCCAGAAAACAAACCCTCATACACCGCCCCTCCCATAGAGTTGCCCCTCCAAAGAAAGTTGAAAGCTTATCACAAAGGGCTGTCACAATGATGGATGGATGGCTGAGAGACTAGTGTCTACTATTGAAAACTGTATGGGAAGTTCGCAAAGCGATTTAGTTTGGCGATTCGAAATTCGCCATGTGTGTGTGTGCACAAAATTAATTTATATTTTTGTTAAGTTTAATGGGGGGATGTCGAATTAGAGGTGCACGAGTGCTAATTTGTTATGCTTTGCTAAGTCCATCGCCTAATTATCAACTATTTGTTTTAACATTTACAGAGCATCTATAATTTAAAACATTATTTTAGTTTTACTTTTTACATGACTAATTTAGATATAGGTTTATGAAAACTTTTTTTTCTCGTGACAATAACGGTAAGGGTGATGTATAAATCAGGCATGGGGTCTCATGATGATATACTAAATTTTTGGAAATTAGCCGTCTCAAAAACAAAACAAATTCGGTTAGTTTTGTTTATTTTACTTAAGAAATTCACTTATCGTTGGCAAAAATTAACTAAAATTTGAAAGAATAAATATGTAATATTCTTCCCATTTAAATAGAATGAAAAGATTTCATATCAACATACAAAGAATCTTGGAATGAAATATATTAGACGTAATTTCAAACTGATCGATATAGAAAAAACACACACATTTATTTTAATTTATTGTCTAAAAGAATTAAAGAATTAATTCCTATGCTTTTTAAATGATCATTAATTTTTTCATTTTTTAAAAAATAATTGAAGCATTTCGAATTATTTTTAGAAATTCTTAATGTATTCTAATTTCGATGCGCTAATTTTTTTGACGTGTCACACTTGGCCGTAGCATTTGTAGTTTGGGCTATGAAAGTTGGTGATGGACGGACGGGACGATTATAATACCTTCCAATTTTTACGTTATAAACGTGGCGAGAAAGCTAAAGATACCTTTTCAGGTTAGTTTAAATAACGTCGCACTAGAGCTACACGAAGGCTTTTGGCAATGGGCGTTATAATTTGGAAACACAGTCAAGTGACGAAACGACACCTGACTAGGTACACTCTTAACCCTTTCAGTCCCAGTGATGCCATTTGGCATCATCACTTTCAATATTTTTTTCAAATTTTTTATGTCCCGTTACGACATCCAAACACTCATCATTCGATTCTTCACACTTTGCTCTATCAGACAATATTTTACTTTAATCTCAATATAAGTCAGAACTACTATTTTTTTTATTTTGAAAATAGTCAACAAGCGTTTCTCTTGAATTTTGATCAGCTCACTTCAGTTCCACATATTTAAAACACAATTTAAACTATTTCGGTTAAAATAATTACTAAATTATTTTTTTAATAATATGGTCAGATACCTTAAAATATATAACTCGAAGTGTTTTTAGGTAACATATATTTTTTTATTTTGTTGTTTTCCACAATTAAAAAATTTCGGCATTGATTCAAAATCCATATAAAAAATTTGAATGAATTTTTTTTTCTTGCGGAATTCGTATATTTGACCTAAAATAAGCTTATTTTGTGAATATCAGATGTTTCTGTAGTGTAGTATTTTTTTGGGACTGAAAGGGTTAAAACAAAAGAGTGAAATCCACTCCTGTAGGGGAAGTGCATTTTCGACACTGGAGGAGTGAGTCTATTGAAAGCTATCATCGTATTATGAAATGTAGCATATTGATAGTTAATTACAATCAGTGAAACAAATATAGATATTTGAAAGTGGTTGTTTGGTAATTTTAAACTTGTTTTTCTAAAAAAAATGTACGTTTGGCATCGGTTAAAAAAAACAGTAAAATTTTCTACAGCTGTTTAAAGACATCATAGTGTTGTCGAATTAGGCCAATATCAGACTTTTTGACAGTCAATGGAGCATGTTTCACGTCTTGAGTGGCAACAGTTCCAAAGGAATAAAAATATGGTCTTGATTGGAGCATTGTGTTCACGTGGCATCTTACTAATGTAATGAGCGGCCACCTAGTTTTACCTAGATATATCAAACCATATCTACTTTTGAAATGTCAAGGTTAAGACAATTGACAGGGAATGATTTGACAGGGAATGACACACATTAATTAAAGAGTACATATTATCTATTAAAAATTAATAGAAGTCTCTCCTCGGCGCATGGAGTGGGCTAAGTGGGCCAAGTCGTGCCACCTGGTAATGTGGTCAGCCTCACGTGAAACCTCCAGTGTTTAGTTCCCAAACATGTTGGTACCCATGTTATCAACCCATTTAAAGGATGAAAGGATAGGTCAATCTCGCCCAATCTGGGATTCGATCCCCGAACTTGTGGCGGGGCAATGTAAAGCACTACCACTAAGTCACTGGGCCTAATAAATAATTTAAATAACTAACAAGGGAAAAAATAGAAACTCTATGAAACTGAGACTGTCATTAAAAATACATGTGCACAAAAAATACATTTTTGAAGTCTAGTGATGAAAATAAAGATAGAATCAAGCAAAAAAAAAATACTGTAAATATTTTGGAAGTAAATCAATTTTTGCAACATTTGAATCAAGAATTTATCGAATTCAAATTATCAGATATATTTTTGTCATTTATACAAGCTATGTCATTTCTATATGTGGTCTTAAATTGTTCATTGTCGATTTTTTTAATTTAGACCTAAAATGAACATATAATTTGACAGTGTTAATCATTTACAACAAATAAAGAATTTTGAGCACTGAAAAGGCTAAAATTATCCCCAAACCATAGTTTTATTAAGGTATAAACAACCAAAATTTATGATAATGATAAAATTATTCGCACGGAGCAAACAATTATCAGTGAAAACAGATGAGAAGTCGTAATGTTTTAAAATAATAATTAACTAATAAACTAAGTAGAAGTAAAGAAACGTAATTAAAATTATGAAGGAAATGTACAATCAATCGTGCCTAAATTATTTATTTCTCTACTTACTTTCAGTTAATACAAATGTACGATACTAATAATAAATTAAATATTAATATTGATTCTTAATGTTAATATAGCTCTGTATATATAGAAATTATTCTTCAATTTTTTCATAAGCTAGGTAACGGCATTGAAAACAAGCATATAAATATGGTTGACATATAGTTAAAAATTTCAATTCATTTGGAATGGTTTGGTATAATAGAAATGGTGTTTTTGTGCACAATAGGTTAGGTTTGAATTATCGTCGCACTAGAGCTACACGAGGGCTATTGGCGACGGGCGTCGTATTTTAGAACCACAGTCAAGTGGCGAGCCAACACCTGAATAGGCACCCAACGCAACCATTAAAGGCGACATCGTACGCAGCGTTAGTACTTTGAAGGATATTTAACGTGCACTCCCTTACACGGGATATTATTCGTCGGACATTTTTGGCTGCAAGGGCCGTTTATAGGTCGGCAGCTATTTTGGCGATGCCCGGACCCGAATCTGGGACCTTCCGCATGCTAAGAGAGTGCTTAACCGCCTGGGCTCCCCAGCCCCCTTTTGTGCACAATAAATTCTTAAAACATGTAATTCAGAAAGGGGCAATTATAAAAGCCGAGTATTGGTCAAATATCATTAAAATACCAGGACGTTTTTGTAAATATTTCAAAAATTTGTTTGAATTTAGATGTATGATTTGTATATATGATATACCTTATATTAAGCAGACATGTGTGGAGTGTGCTTCAATGTACACATGTATATTTTTGCGATTGAAAATGTTTTTACTCCTAGCACCTCCAGTCCCCCACCCCTTAAAAGCATCTTCTTTTGATATCATCGGCTTGTTAATTAGAATGCATTAGAAGGTCGAGTAAATTTAGTATTCTTAGTGAAATTTTTGTAGAGAGCCAGGGTGGCGCGGTCAGTTAAGGTGTATTGCCATTGCCAATGATAATACGTTCCGGTTTCTGTCCCCGCCTTAGAAATCCTATAAACTAATCGTGCTTCACAAAAAAAATATCATTAAATTGCGCCGTGTATATTGGACTGGTGCACGTTAAATCGATCGTAGTCCTACGTATATAAAAACTTCTAAAACAATATATATTTTTAATATGTTGATGTTTAACGATTTACAAACGTAGAGATAATGGGATTCATATCGTCCTAAAGCTACACAGGGGATATGGGCGACAAACTCCATAAGTTTTAAACACGGAACAGATGAGGAATTCACCTGAACAAAGTTTGAAATCCACGCAATCTTATAGCGACGTCGTGCATGGTGTCAGAGCTTTGAAAGTCAACAGATTTAACGTGCATCAGCCACACATACACGGCGTTTATTGACGAGATGGTGTGTGTGTGTCTGAAACGGAACATTAATAAGATGTTTTAGGCGGAAACAGAACATGCGAAGGTATCTACGGTGAAATGTTGCCTTAACACAGCGCTTCGCGCTGGCGTTGCGCTTTCAAATAAATCAAATATTGACATATGAATTTAATAGTATTTAAATTATGATATCAAAATCTGTTACAGACATAATTGTTTAAATATTAAAAATAACCATCATCGAACTTTTATGCTACCCAAATTGAACACATAATATGAAAGTTTGTCTTTTACAGCAAATAACGAATTTTGAGGACTTAAAAAGCCTGAGCAAAGCAAAAGTTACACTCTTAAAACAAAAGAGTGAAATCCACTCCTGTAAGAGAAGTGCATTTTCGACACTGGAAAGGAGTGAATATTAACTCAGACTGAGTTAAAATCACTCGTTTGGAGTGATCCTGTCGGAGGTTTAACAAATAAAGTATCCACTCCTATAGGGGAGGTGCATTTTCGACACTGGAGGAGTGAACATTAACTCAGACCGATTGGTTAAAATAGCTCGTTTGTTTTAAGAGTGTATGTTATAACAAAAAATCAATTATCAGGGTAAACAGCTGACAAGTTATAAGATATTTTAAAGTAATAACTATGTCTTTCGTCACGTGCATAAAAACTTCTAAAACTTGTATATTTAATCTGTTGATGTTTAGCGATATGCTGATAATTAACGGTACGGAAGTAAAGAAACACAACTTAAAGTTGAAACAATATGTATATATATTATCGTGATAAAATTATTAACTATTTTTCTACTTGCATTCGTTTTTTTGCTTAAAATAAAATACTAATTACTAAATAAAATATTTATATTGATCCTTCAACCTAACTCTATTTGAACATTATTTTGTAAATTTATTTCACCGAGATAGGTGCAGACATTGAGAACAAGTTCTATCCATCGAACAAAATCCTTGTCTGTTGTCTGATTATATTTGTCGCCTGAAACAGGAGTGACCCGCCAGAGTTCTTAGAACGAGGGGTCTTTTTTATGACTCCTGGTCTGCACGGAGATCGCATTGTATTCGCAATTACATCATGAGCAGGGAGCGTTCACCAATTGTCCAAATTTAACCTCATATTTGGCTTCGCATGCACCATTCGGTTGAATTCTTATCGCCAACGCTTTGGCAGGAGTAAAGCAACCACAAAATCTTATCAGCAGAGGGGGATCTCTTCACCAAGCACAACCCCACTTTTTCACCAAATTGGCTACCTTTTGCGGTTTCGGCTGAGTCCCATTCGGCTGAGTGGGGTGCCACGTTTTTGAAAATGGGGCTTTTGACAAGGGTTGCTTTCTGGGGTTTTGTGTCGCATTCAAAAGAAATCCACTTGTCACCGAAAATAGCTGTTGAAAGAAGCACCTGGAATTTTTCGCCTGAACACACAGATTATCGGATTTTCGGGGATAATGTCACAGATAATGTCGATTTGCGTTGAAGGTATTACTATCGCACTTTTACCTTTGTTAATCCGAAAAATGAATGCTCTTTAAAGTAGGTAGTAATTTGTGAAGCAATGAATGACTGAATGTAGATAAACCCATTACAATAAATAATGAAACTCGTATATTCTTATTTTTTAAAGTACTGCTTATGTCTGTAGTTACCTAGAATATCAATTTGCTTGTCAACAACTTATTATGGTAGTGAAGGAGTTCGGCTTTGCAAGTGATTTTCCTTTACCGACATTAACATATAATTTTTTAATTAGATCCGAAATCGACACTAAGAAAAGATATAATGGTCTCTCTATAGTTATGGAGACATTTTGTATAAAAAGATCCTGTTGAGATATGCTTTGTGCCCTACTACTAAATAGACATATGCGAAGTCCGGACTAGCCCGATCGATTTTCAAAAGACGTCCCCAAATCTTTTTCATGATAAAATGTTGGATGTTCTACAAATATTGTAAGTCGTGAAATGTAAAGATATAATATGGAAAATAAGTTATATTTTAGTGAATACATTGGAAGAGAGGCCCCGGCATAAACGACTATCTTCAGGTGTACCAGAAGTCTTGTTCGGCCCTGGATAACATTTAAGCATACACAAGTTACCCTCATTATTTATTCAGAAAAATCGTGCTCGTTATGCACTAATTATTGTCGATTTTTTTTTGTCTAATGTAAACTAAGGCACAGGTGCATTCCTTCTTCAGAAGAAAGCACCTTTCGATCCGAGTATTATTTACTTTCTATTCAAATTTCTATGCTAAAAAAAAAACGCCGACAGCAAACTTCTTTCTTACTTCGGCACTAACTATCTGCAGCGCTAAATAACGATGTCATAAATTAATGATTTGGAATTTACAAGCCTGTATCGCGTGACGATCTTTAATTCCAGATTGAGAGAACAACCCTGAACCGCAGGACATGACCTTTCTCGCTTATTAGGAAAAATGGGCCACGATTGGGCTGCTAATATTTTTTTTAGCATGTTTCTCAGCTTTATTGTTGTTTCATATCTCTCTTGAGTCTGCTTGCAACAAATTCTTCTTTGAAAGAAGATAAAAAAAAAATGTATAAATATTTCTCATTTTGAACATAAAATTTTTTCATAATTTGTCATTCAGTTTCATTAAACCTTGACAGCAAAAAAAAAAAAAAAAACCTCTAAATTCCTCGGCGCAACAGCCCATTAGTAGGCCAAGGCCCGCCGTGCCCATTTCAGCTTTCTGAGTTCTGGGGTGCTTGGTATATGTTCCGATAAGGTGGTCAGCCTCACGTGGAACCCACAGTGTTTAGTTCCCAAGATCCTTGTTACCCATTTTAGCGACCCACTCAAGGGATGAAAGGATGGGTCAACCTCGCCCAATCCGGGATTCGATCTCCGAAGTTCAAATGATATGCTTTTATAGTTTGGATTGCCACTTTTGCATAAAACGGGATTGAAAGAATCGATAATTTTGAATTCTTCGTCCAAGTTGTGACTTTAAAAAAAATCAAAGTAATTTGCTGTGTGTAAAAAGCATGAATTTGGACAGTTAACTTCTTGTGACTTGACGTTTTTGCAAACATTTACATTCCTTCCTCGAATTCGGCTATCCGGTTCCACCACTCTTTTTATGGTTCCACCAAGTCCGGACCTCATACATCACTTGACCATGGGATATCGGCGCAAAAGAAACACTCCCTTCTTGATCCTTTTTCTCGCCAACGGTCACAATTTATGAGCCATCTTGGCAGGGCATGTAATGGATGACACTCTTCTAAACTAAGCTGTATTTCTTGCAGGGGGGAAGTAAACATCACAATAGGTTGGGGAAGCCTTGGCGGGAACCCCCCGCGGTTCTTTTTTTACAGGTTCCTTTGGCGTTCTTCGAATGGCGCCAGCGGCATTCCTATGCCGGTCGAATGAATGTCGGGCTTATGGAATTATCCAGGGGTTGATTGAGCAATCATCTAGCGGCGAACGGTTCTGTCGGTTTATGGACCTTTTAATCTAGTTGGTGTTGGTTAATGTGGTTGTCTATTGAGCCATGTAAATGGAATGGTGTTTGAGTTTGAGGTTCGGTGTGAAATAGCCGCTATAATCTGCTTCGGAAATGGCAGATTATTTGGTTGTTGAATTGAAAGGTACATGGAGTGAATGTGTGAAAGGAAATGACTAAGATAGGTATTTTTGAGGTTTAACAAATATGGCTATCTCTAAACTAACTTGTACACATGAACATGTTGCTATGTGCTATATTAAATTCGATATAAACAAATTAGTGAAACTTATCTTTGAAGTTGATTTATCAAATCCAGTTTTTCAGTAGAAAACTCGTGCACTCTTTAACATTAATTATTAAATCCGATTGGCAATTGTTGATTTGTAATTTTTGCAATTGATTTTCTTGACACTATTTAGAAACACATCAAATTAGAAGAAGACATTGATTTGAATATGGAGAAGAGAAATGGTACAATAAGAAATAATTGCTATTGTTTAAGTAAATGCAAGTAATTTTCATCTTTTTCGAAACGAACTTATTTTCAGAAAACATTTCTGCTTGACCCTCCACCTAAGTGAAACAAAATATATTGTTTTAATCTATTTTCTAATCCAAACGAAATTAATTGAAAACTATTATTTTTTGTATTACAAAAGGAAATGTGGCTCAGTCTTATGGCCGAAAGGAACTTGAGAATTTGAAATTCAAATTGCCTACAATTTGAATTTCATCTCCTCTTTTGTGCAAATTAGTTTTTAAATTTTATAGTTAAAATTTTTGTATTAACAAAAGTACATTTGTGAAGAATGTTCTCTTCTCATTTAAAAAATATACCTTTAGGATTTTTAATTTAGAAGATATATTCGCTTCTTCAATGACAAGGTCACACTTATACCAAAACCGACCTTAAGTTTGCAGCAGAGAAATGTACTACGCGGAGGAATTTGCGTAAACAACGCGGCTGGCGCCGAAGCTTCGCCTGCTCCGATTGGTTGATGATTTGACCCTGATATTCGTGCGCCCTGTTACGTCAAAATCGAAGGGAAAAAAATAATTAAAAAAAACACTAACTGAAGCTAAACTAATAAAAATAATAAATTTAAGTCTTGAAATAACAAATAAATTTGTTTATTGAATGTTAAATACCCTTTTGTATTAGATTCTTACCCTCAAAAATGAGAACTATCTACCCTCTTTCTCGTATAACATTTGTATACTGCAAACTTAAGGTCGGGAGAGGTATAGCAATACCAATCGCATACACGGCTATCCTGAGCTATTTTATAGAAGAGAATTATCGCATACAATACAAAGAACGCCGTGTTATCGAACGCGAACTTGTTTTATAGTCTTAAAGTTTTTGCGTTCTTTTCTGCTTTCTCAACCGCAAATTGGAATCGTGTTTTTTCCGAGAAGATAGAACGAACCCAACAACTTAATCGATTTTTTTTTATTTTAAGCATGGCACTCGTGCTCGTATTGTCATCTATTTTGTTTACACTTGTTCCGGTCGAAGCGAAAATGTTTTGGAGTTTTAGATCCTTGAACGGATGTTTTTCTTTCACGACCGACGGTCGGTTTTTATTTTGAATTAAATTGGTAGGAACGGAGGGAAAATAACACACAATTAAATGGAAATCAACGACATAGTGCCTAAAGTTCCAATGAACAGCATAAAGCAGTAGTGAAAAAATTCGAGCATGAACCACAAAACATTTAATAAAAAAAAATCTTGCAATAATATAGGCAAGTCGTTTGTCTTCGATTTTTTTTCCAAGATAAAAAAATATCTGTCTTAATCGAGCAAATAAAAAAAAACCCCAGCTACTTATGAAATGACCAAACGAGCGGCTGAAATTTAAGCTTATTTTGCAATGCTCATTGCTCACACCGAATCCTGAGCGTTTTGTTGTGTTTTTATCCAAG
Organism: Hylyphantes graminicola; assembly: GCA_023701765.1. Lineage (NCBI taxonomy): Eukaryota > Metazoa > Arthropoda > Arachnida > Araneae > Linyphiidae > Hylyphantes > Hylyphantes graminicola. The sequence goes on along the minus strand of CM043118.1, from coordinate 26,409,663 downwards.
CAAGCCATAAGAGACATGGCAAATCAATAGAAATTCCTCTGTTGAATTAATTGTCTATTTTCTATTCAAGAACGGGTTCGTTTATTGTGTTGAAATAATTTTAAGGAACTTTTAAACTTAAAATGATAATAATCGTCTTTAAAATGATGCCTCTTTCCCCTTCTACCTGGTGTTTACGGCATAGAATTCCAATCCCTTTAAAATGTTTATGCATAAGTCTTAACTTCTTTTCTCATCTTTTTGTGATGTCTAGAACTGGCGGCAATACTCTCAAACAATGGCGCATGAACTGCAATCAAACTTCAAACCAGTCACTTTCTGAGCACTTTTTGTTGTTGGTGCCGCAGCTGCAAAATAGCACCAAAAACAAAATTCGAATTTATAAGTCTTTCTTTGGCCGGACCTCTTCTTTGAATCGAGTGCAATGCCATTTTTTGTTCTTTTTTAATGTCCGAGGTTTAAATGCATGTTCTGGTTGTGATGGATGAATTTGAATGTGAGATATTCTTTTTATTTCAAGTTGTTTTTGTTTGGAACTTTTTTTGGTGAAAAGCCGAGATTTTAAATCTCTTATTTTGTCATTTTTTTTGTATGAGCATTTATTTTGCGGTTGTGGCAAAGAAAGCCGTTGTTTGTGATTTTTGAGGAACATTTTGATTGCTCGTGATAATAAAGTGGCGCCAAGCAGCATTTAAAAAAATATATATCTTTAGTTATTTTACTTTTCCCACGCGTTTATATTTAGTTCCTTTTCAACTATTTTGTATATTTTTTGAACAATCAAGCGTTGGGAAAAAACACTTTTATTTATTTTCCAAACCATAAACTTCTAAATCCTTGCGAAAGAGCTTTATTTAAATAATTTTGAGAAGCACATAAAATCCAAGTAAAAAAGCTCTTTAATACACTTGAAGATGTATTGCTGAAATTTATTAAAATTTATTGGTGGAATTTATCTTAACTTTGTCATCAGGTATAATTTGAAAAATAAATATTTAACTCCGTTATGTCAGACCAAATAAATTTTTTATGTCCTAAATATCAGTGGCTTCGTTACAATAAAATCAGAAATTCAGTTTAAAGATGATTGAACTCATTCTATTATTCATTCAATTAGTGAATTATAACCTTGTTTCCTAAAAAAAAACAGAACGAAATTTCCTAAAGTGCAAATTCAACGAACATGTATTTCAATTGCACATGAGCATTTCAAGCTTTTTTCGTATAGCTTTTGGTCAAGCAATTATTTTCGTAAAACAATATTTAATAGATGAAAACAAGTTATTGGGAAATTGAACATATTAAGTCAATTCCAAGAAATTCGAATACTTTTTTGTTTTTGTAGTTTTTCGAATCGTTTTGATGTCTGAAACAGTCAGATGCTGACTATGCAATAAGCTCCTTGAATCGGAAACACCCAAAGATCAAAACAACTATTTACGATTTTGACCACAGCTTTGTTTTTAAATATAGTTTACGAAGGCCTTGAACAATACCAAATCTTTGTAAATCGATGTCAGACATTATTATTAGACTATTCTCAAATTACCTGTCTCAATCTGGGGATTATAGAATGATGTAAAATCAATTTCTTTTTTCTTTTGTGGTCATAATAAGGACTTCTTTTTCAACCAACCTTCTCGAATTCTGACGGATTGCCAGTGGAAGGGAAGGGTTGACCTTCTGTGTCCGTCCACTTCACTTCATAATGATGATTGAGTGAGATCGTCTGTTTTTTTCATATATAAATAACGTCTCACAAGAAGGCATTCGTATGATGGATAGCCGATACCTGT